>CM042076.1:60954299-61089016 GCA_023509865.1 Trypoxylus dichotomus | reverse complement strand
CCTCGACCCTATTCAGGCTCCTTTAGAAGTTGGAGTTTTGCACCCCCTCAGCACTTTCAAACGTCCATATCTCTCCCAAACGGTTAGGGCTGAGGGGCTGAAATTTCTCTGGGCGTAATACACCCATATATGGCCACGTTCCGGTAGGGTCAAAACCCGAAATTCCGACCCTCTGATTTTTCGGGTCGAAAAATTTCATCGTTTTGGTCAGAAAAATGCGACGTTTCTGCTGCGCGTTAACGGGAAGAGTTAGACGTTCGCTTATCGGCGCGTCGTAAAGGACTCTCTCACGAGGGTTCTAAACACAGGCCGAGAAAGAAGGACGCCTCTAGCTCAACGCGTTCCGACGCTACAGCGCTTCAAAGTTGGGATTTTTTTCTCCTCTTTCAACTTTGACGGGCCGTAGCCGCTAAACGGTTAGAGATAGACGTCCGTAGCGGTCGCAATCGATTCCGCGGACATTTTTCTATCGGAAACCGCGTCTTAACATTCGTCCGTCCGAACGGCGTCGTTAACGCGCGACACGAGAAAACGTCGAAAGATGATGTCGTTTTCGGGGTCGATTTTTTTCGGCGTTTTTCGAAGCCCCGGAAACTTCAAAACGCCCGTATCTCTTAAACGGTTAGAGATATCGAAGCGTGCTAAAAAAATTCTTGTTCGGCTCGCAAAAATCTACCGGATAGGATGATAAAAACGGTAATTTTCGGACTTTTATATTTTACCGAAATTTTCTCGACCGAATCTCTCGTTATCTCGAAAGATTATGCGTGGTCGCAGCGCGACGACCGTTCGGTGCTCATTCGAAAGATCTCGACGCGTACTTTCGAACGGCGCAAACCAGGATCCCCATTCATAACCGTTTAGGAGCTACGGCGCTTCAAAGTTTCATGGAGTTAAGCATTTTTGGAAATTTCGCAATCCTTTAAACGCGATTTTCTCCTTAACGGTTACAGAGAGAGAGGCAAACTTTTTTATCGTAATCTACGCTAGAAAATACGCGTCTTTTGATATGTCACTGACTCCATTCGGAGTTCTCGCTTTAAGAAGTTGAGTTTGCACTTCAACTCTTCAAACGTCCATATCTCCCAAACGGTTTAAGGGCTAGGGGCTGAAATTTCTCAGGCGTAATACACCCATATATGGCCACGTTCCGGTAGGGTCTAACCCCTGAAATTCCGACCCTCGATTTTTTCGGGTCGAAAATTTCATCGTTTTGGTCAGAAAAAATGCGACGTTTCTGCTTGCGCGTTAACGCGGGGAAGAGTTAGACGTTCGCTTATCGGCGCGTCGTAAGGAACCTACGAGGGTTCTAAACAGGCGAAAGAAGGACGCCCTAGCTCAACGCGTCTCCGACGCTACAGCGCTTCAAAGTTGGATTTTTTCTCTCTCTTTCAACAACTTTGACGGGCCGTAGCCGCTAAACTGGTTAGAGATAGGACGTCCGTGGTAGCGGTCGCAAAATCGATTCCCGCGGACATTTTCTATCGGAAACCGTCTAATTCGTCCGTCCGAACGACGTCGTTAACGCGCGACACGAGAAAACGTCGAAAGATGCCGTTTTCGGGGTCGATTTTTTCAGTGCGTTTTTCGAAGCCCCGAAACTTCAAACGCCCGTATCTCTTAAACGGTTAGAGAATATCGAAGCGTGCTAAAAAATTCTTGTTCAGCGCGCAAAAATCTACCGGATAGGATGAGTAAAAACGGTAATTTTCGGACTTTTATATTTTACCGGGAAATTTCTCGACCGAATCTCCGTCCATCTCGGTTATGCGTGGTCGCAGCGCGACCGTTCGGTGCTCATTCGAAAGATCTCGACGCGTACTTTCGAACGGCGCAAACCGGGATCCCCTATCTATAACCGTTTACGAGCTACGGCGCTTCAAAGTTTCGGAGTTAAGCATTTTTGGAAATTTCGCAACTTTAAACGCGATTTTCTCCTTAACGGTTAGAGATAGAGAGGCAAACTTTTTTTTATAGTAATCTACGCGAAAATACGCGTCTTTTGATATGTCACTCGACCCCATTCGGAGCTCCGGCACAAGTTGAGTTTTGCACCCCTCAACTTTCAAAACGTCCATATCTCCCAAACGGTTAGGGCTAGGGGGCTGAAATTTCTCAGGCGTAATACACCCATATATGGCCACGTTCCGGTAGGGTCAAAACCCCGAAATTCCGACCCTCGATTTTTCGGGTCGAAAAAATTTCATCGTTTTGGTCAGAAAAAAATGCGACGTTTCTGCTGCGCGTTAACGGGAAGAGTTAGACGTTCGCTTATCGGCGCGTCGTAAGGACCCCTACGAGGGTTCTAAACAGGCGAAAGAAGGACGCCCTAGCTCAACGCGTTCCGACGCTACAGCGCTTCAAAGTTGGGTTTTTTTTTCTCTCTCTTTCAACTTTGACGGGCCGTAGCCGCTAAACGGTTTGAGATAGGACGTCCGTAGCGGTCGCAATCGATTCCGCGGACATTTTTCTATCGGAAACCGTCTAATTCGTCCGTCCGAACGGCGTCGTTAACGCGCGACACGAGAAAACATCGAAAGATGTCGTTTTCGGGGTCGATTTTTTCGCGTTTTTTCGAAGCCCTGAAACTTCAAACGCCCGTATCTCTTAAACGGTTAGAGATATCGAAGCGTGCTAAAAATTCTTGTTCGGCGCGCAAAAATCTACCGGATAGGATGATAAAAACGGTAATTTTTCGGACTTTTATATTTTACCGAAATTTCTCGACCGAATCTCCGTATCTCGGTTATGCGTGGTCGCAGCGCGACTGTTCGGTGCTCATTCGAAAGATCTCGACGCGTACTTTCGAACGGCGCAAACCGGGATCCCTATCTATAACCGTTTAGGAGCTATGGCGCTTCAAAGTTTCGGAGTTAAGCATTTTTGGAAATTTCGCAACTTTAAACGCGATTTTCTCCTTAACGGTTAGAGATAGAGAGGCAAACTTCTTTTTATCGTAATCTACGCGAAAATACGCGTCTTTTGATATGTCACTCGACCCCATTCGGAGCTCCTTTAAGAAGTTGAGTTTTGCACCCCTCAACTTTCAAACGTCCATATCTCCCAAACGGTTAGGGCTAGGGGCTGAAATTTCTCAGGCGTAATACACCCATATATGGCCACGTTCCGGTAGGGTCAAAACCCGAAATTCCGACCCTCGATTTTTCGGGTCGAAAAAATTTCATCGTTTTGGTCAGAAAAAATGCGACGTTTCTGCTGCGCGTTAACGGGAAGAGTTAGACGTTCGCTTATCGGCGCGTCATGTGAGGACCCTACGAGGGTTCTAAACAGGCGAAAGAAGGACGCCCTAGCTCAACGCGTTCCGACGCTACAGCGCTTCAAAGTTGGGATTTTTTCTCTCTCTTTCCAACTTTGACGGGCCGTAGCCGCTAAACGGTTAGAGATAGGACGTCCGTAGCGGTCGCAATCGATTCCGCGGACATTTTTCTATCGGAAACCGTCTAATTCGTCCGTCCGAACGGCGTCGTTAACGCGCGACACGAGAAAACGTCGAAAGATGTCGTTTTCGGGGTCGATTTTTCGCGTTTTTTCGAAGCCCGAAACTTCAAACGCCCGTATCTCTTAAACGGTTAGAGATATCGAAGCGTGCTAAAAAATTCTTGTTCGGCGCGCAAAAATCTACCGGATAGGATGATAAAAACGGTAATTTTCGGACTTTTATATTTTACCGAAATTTCTCGACCGAATCTCCGTATCTCGGTTATGCGTGGTCGCAGCGCGACGGTTTCGGTGCTCATTCGAAAGATCTCGACGCGTACTTTCCGAACGGCGCAAACCGGGATCCCTATCTATAACCGTTTAGGAGCTACGGCGCTTCAAAGTTTCGGAGTTAAGCATTTTGGAAATTTCGCAACTTTAAACGCGATTTTCTCTTAACGGTTAGAGATAGAGAGAGCAAGCACTTTTTATCGTAATCTACGCGAAAATACGCGTCTTTTGATATGTCCTCGACCCCATTCAGAGCTCCTTTAAGAAGTTGAGTTTTGCACCCTCAACTTTCAAACGTCCATATCTCCCAAACGGTTAGGGCTAGGGGCTGAAATTTCTCAGGCGTAATACACCCATATATGGCCACGTTCCGGTAGGGTCAAAACCCCGAAATTCCGACCCTCGATTTTTCGGGTCGAAAAAATTTCATCGTTTTGGTCAGAAAAAAATGCGACGTTTCTGCTGCGCGTTAACGGGAAGAGTTAGACGTTCGCTTATCGGCGCGTCGTAAGGACCCTACGAGGGTTCTAAACAGGCGAAAGAAGGACGCCCTAGCTCAACGCGTTCCGACGCTACAGCGCTTCAAAGTTGGGATTTTTTTTCTCTCTCTTTCAACTTTGACGGGCCGTAGCCGCTAAACGGTTAGAGATAGGACGTCCGTAGCGGTCGCAATCGATTCCGCGGACATTTTTCTATCGGAAACCGTCTAATTCGTCCGTCCGAACGACGTCGTTAACGCGCGACACGAGAAAACGTCGAAAGATGTCGTTTTCGGGGTCGATTTTTTCGCGTTTTTTCGAAGCCCCGAAACTTCAAACGCCCGTATCTCTTAAACGGTTAGAGATATCGAAGCGTGCTAAAAAATTCTTGTTCGGCGCGCAAAAATCTACCGGATAGGATGATAAAAACGGTAATTTTTCGGACTTTTATATTTTACCGAAATTTCTCGACCGAATCTCCGTATCTCGGTTATGCGTGGTCGCAGCGCGACCGTTCGGTGCTCATTCGAAAGATCTCGACGCGTACTTTCGAACGGCGCAAACCGGGATCCCCTATCTATAACCGTTTAGGAGCTACGGCGCTTCAAAGTTTCGGAGTTAAGCATTTTTGGAAATTTCGCAACTTTAAACGCGATTTTCTCCTTAACGGTTAGAGATAGAGAGGCAAACTTTTTTATCGTAATCTACGCGAAAATACGCGTCTTTTGATATGTCACTCGACCCCATTCGGAGCTCCTTTAAGAAGTTGAGTTTTGCACCCCTCAACTTTCAAACGTCCATATCTCCCAAACGGTTAGGGCTAGGGGCTGAAATTTCTCAGGCGTAATACACCCATATATGGCCACGTTCCGGTAGGGTCAAAACCCCGAAATTCCGACCCTCGATTTTCCGGGTCGAAAAAATTTCATCGTTTTGGTCAGAAAAAATGCGACGTTTCTGCTGCGCGTTAACGGGAAGAGTTAGACGTTCGCTTATCGGCGCGTCATGGGACCCTACGAGGGTTCTAAACAGGCGAAAAGAAGGACGCCCTAGCTCAACGCGTTCCGACGCTACAGCGCTTCAAAGTTGGAGTTTTTTCTCTCTCTTTCAACTTTGACGGGCCGTAGCCGCTAAACGGTTTGAGATAGGACGTCCGTAGCGGTCGCAATCGATTCCGCGGACATTTTTCTATCGGAAACCGTCTAATTCGTCCGTCCGAACGGCGTCGTTAACGCGCGACACGAGAAAACGCCGAAAGATGTCGTTTTCGGGGTCGATTTTTCGCGTTTTCGAAGCCCCGAAACTTCAAACGCCCGTATCTCTTAAACGGTTAGAGATATCGAAGCGTGCTAAAAATTCTTGTTCGGCGCGCAAAAATCTACCGGATAGGATGATAAAAACGGTAATTTTCGGACTTTTATATTTTACCGAAATTTCTCGACCGAATCTCCGTATCTCGGTTATGCGTGGTCGCAGCGCGACCGTTCGGTGCTCATTCGAAAGATCTCGACGCGTACTTTCGAACGGCGCAAACCGGGATCCCTATCTATAACCGTTTAGGAGCTACAGCGCTTCAAAGTTTCGGAGTTAAGCATTTTTGGAAATTTCTGCAACTTTAAACGCGATTTTCTCCTTAACGGTTAGAGATAGAGAGGCAAACTTTTTTTATCGTAATCTACGCGAAAATACGCGTCTTTTGATATGTCACTCGACCCCATTCGGAGCTCCTTTAAGAAGTTGAGTTTTGCACCCCTCAACTTTCAAACGTCCATATCTCCCAAACGGTTAGGGCTAGGGGCTGAAATTTCTCAGGCGTAATACACCCATATGGCCACGTTCCGGTAGGGTCAAAACCCCGAAATTCCGACCCTCGATTTTTCGGGTCGAAAAAATTTCATCGTTTTGGTCAGAAAAAAAATGCGACGTTTCTGCTGCGCGTTAACGGGAAGAGTTAGACGTTCGCTTATCGGCGCGTCGTAAGGACCCCTACGAGGGTTCTAAACAGGCGAAAGAAGGACGCCCTAGCTCAACGCGTTCCGACGCTACAGCGCTTCAAAGTTGGGATTTTTTTTCTCTCTCTTTCAACTTTGACGGGCCGTAGCCGCTAAACGGTTAGAGATAGGACGTCCGTAGCGGTCGCAATCGATTCCGCGGACATTTTTCTATCGGAAACCGTCTAATTCGTCCGTCCGAACGGCGTCGTTAACGCGCGACACGAGAAAACGTCGAAAGATGTCGTTTTCGGGGTCGATTTTTTCGCGTTTTTTCGAAGCCCCGAAACTTCAAACGCCCGTATCTCTTAAACGGTTAGAGATATCGAAGCGTGCTAAAAAAATTCTTGTTCGGCTCGCAAAAATCTACCGGATAGGATGATAAAAACGGTAATTTTCGGACTTTTATATTTTACCGAAATTTCTCGACCGAATCTCCGTATCTCGGTTATGCGTGGTCGCAGCGCGACCGTTCGGTGCTCATTCGAAAGATCTCGACGCGTACTTTCGAACGGCGCAAACCGGGATCCCCTATCTATAACCGTTTAGGAGCTACGGCGCTTCAAAGTTTCGGAGTTAAGCATTTTGGAAATTTCGCAACTTTAAAACGCGATTTTCTCCTTAACGGTTAGAGATAGAGAGGCAAACTTTTTTATCGTAATCTACGCGAAAATACGCGTCTTTTGATATGTCACTCGACCCCATTCGGAGCTCCTTTAAGAAGTTGAGTTTGCACCCCTCAACTTTCAAACGTCCATATCTCCCAAACGGTTAGGGCTAGGGGCTGAAATTTCTCAGGCGTAATACACCCATATATGGCCACGTTCGGTAGGGTCAAAACCCCGAAATTCCGACCCTCGATTTTTCGGGTCGAAAAAAATTTCATCGTTTTGGTCAGAAAAAAATGCGACGTTTCTGCTGCGCGTTAACGGGAAGAGTTAGACGTTCGCTTATCGGCGCGTCGTAAGGACCCCTACGAGGGTTCTAAACAGGCGAAAGAAGGACGCCCTAGCTCAACGCGTTCCGACGCTACCGCGCTTCAAAGTTGGGTTTTTTTTTCTCTCTCTTTCAACTTTGACGGGCCGTAGCCGCTAAACGGTTTGAGATAGGACGTCCGTAGCGGTCGCAATCGATTCCGCGGACATTTTTCTATCGGAAACCGTCTAATTCCTCCGTCCGAACGGCGTCGTTAACGCGCGACACGAGAAAACGCCGAAAGATGTCGTTTTCGGGGTCGATTTTTCGCGTTTTTCGAAGCCCGAAACTTCAAACGCCCGTATCTCTTAAACGGTTAGAGATATCGAAGCGTGCTAAAAAAATTCTTGTTCGGCGCGCAAAAATCTACCGGATAGGATGATAAAAACGGTAATTTTCGGACTTTTATATTTTACCGAAATTTCTCGACCGAATCTCCGTATCTCGGTTATGCGTGGTCGCAGCGCGACCGTTCGGTGCTCATTCGAAAGATCTCGACGCGTACTTTCGAACGGCGCAAACCGGGATCCCCTATCTATAACCGTTTAGGAGCTACGGCGCTTCAAAGTTTCGGAGTTAAGCATTTTTGGAAATTTCGCAACTTTAAACGCGATTTTCTCCTTAACGGTTAGAGATAGAGAGGCAAACTTTTTTATCGTAATCTACGCGAAAATACGCGTCTTTTGATATGTCACTCGACCCCATTCGGAGCTCCTTTAAGAAGTTGAGTTTTGCACCCCTCAACTTTCAAACGTCCATATCTCCCAAACGGTTAGGGCTAGGGGCTGAAATTTCTCAGGCGTAATACACCCATATATGGCCACGTTCCGGTAGGAGTCAAAACCCGAAATTCCGACCCTCGATTTTTCGGGTCGAAAAAATTTCATCGTTTTGGTCAGAAAAAAATGAGACGTTTCTGCTGCGCGTTAACGGGAAGAGTTAGACGTTCGCTTATCGGCGCGTCGTAAGGACCCCTACGAGGGTTCTAAACAGGCGAAAGAAGGACGCCCTAGCTCAACGCGTTCCGACGCTACAGCGCTTCAAAGTTGGGATTTTTTTTCTCTCTCTTTCAACTTTGACGGGCCGTAGCCGCTAAACAGTTAGAGATAGGACGTCCGTAGCGGTCGCAATCGATTCCGCGGACATTTTTCTATCGGAAACCGTCTAATTCGTCCGTCCGAACGGCGTCGTTAACGCGCGACACGAGAAAACGTCGAAAGATGTCGTTTTCGGGGTCGATTTTTAGCCTTTTTTCCAAGCCCGAAACTTCAAACGCCCGTATCTCTTAAACGGTTAGAGATATCGAAGCGTGCTAAAAATTCTTGTTCGGCGCGCAAAAATCTACCGGATAGGATGATAAAAACGGTAATTTTCGGACTTTTATATTTTACCGAAATTTCTCGACCGAATCTCCGTATCTCGGTTATGCGTGGTCGCAGCGCGACCGTTCGGTGCTCATTCGAAAGACCTCGACGCGTACTTTCGAACGGCGCAAACCGGGATCCCCTATCTATAACCGTTTAGGAGCTACGGCGCTTCAAAGTTTCGGAGTTAAGCATTTTTGGAAATTTCGCAACTTTAAACGCGATTTTCTCCTTAACGGTTAGAGATAGAGAGGCAAACTTTTTTATCGTAATCTACGCGAAAATACGCGTCTTTTGATATGTCACTCGACCCCATTCGGAGCTCC
The DNA here is from genome assembly GCA_023509865.1 of Trypoxylus dichotomus. NCBI lineage: Eukaryota > Metazoa > Arthropoda > Insecta > Coleoptera > Scarabaeidae > Trypoxylus > Trypoxylus dichotomus. The sequence goes on along the minus strand of CM042076.1, from coordinate 61,080,152 downwards.
TTTAAGGAGTTGAGTTTTGCACCCCCTCAACTTTCAAACGTCCATATCTCCCAAACGGTTAGGGCTAGGGGGCTGAAATTTCTCAGGCGTAATACACCCATATATGGCCACGTTCCGGTAGGGTCAAAACCCCGAAATTCCGACGCTCGATTTTTCGGGTCGAAAAAATTTCATCGTTTTGGTCAGAAAAAAATGCGACGTTTCTGCTGCGCGTTAACGGGAAGAGTTAGACGTTCGCTTATCGGCGCGTCGTAAGGACCCCCACGAGGGTTCTAAACAGGCGAAAGAAGGACGCCCTAGCTCAACGCGTTCCGACGCTACAGCGCTTCAAAGTTGGGATTTTTTTTCTCTCTCTTTCAACTTTGACGGGCCGTAGCCGCTAAACGGTTAGAGATAGGACGTCCGTAGCGGTCGCAATCGATTCCGCGGACATTTTTCTATCGGAAACCGTCGAATTCGTCCGTCCGAACGGCGTCGTTAACGCGCGACACGAGAAAACGTCGAAAGATGTCGTTTTCGGGGTCGATTTTTTCGCGTTTTTTCGAAGCCCCGAAATTTCAAACGCCCGTATCTCTTAAACGGTTAGAGATATCGAAGCGTGCTAAAAAAATTCTTGTTCGGCGCGCAAAAATCTACCGGATAGGATGATAAAAACGGTAATTTTCGGACTTTTATATTTTACCGAAATTTCTCGACCGAATCTCCGTATCTCGGTTATGCGTGGTCGCAGCGCGACCGTTCGGTGCTCATTCGAAAGATCTCGACGCGTACTTTCGAACGGCGCAAACCGGGATCCCCTATCTATAACCGTTTAGGAGCTACGGCGCTTCAAAGTTTCGGAGTTAAGCATTTTTGGATATTTCGCAACTTTAAACGCGATTTTCTCCTTAACGGTTAGAGATAGAGAGGCAAACTTTTTTTATCGTAATCTACGCGAAAATACGCGTCTTTTGATATGTCACTCGACCCCATTCGGAGCTCCTTTAAGAAGTTGAGTTTTGCACCCCTCAACTTTCAAACGTCCATATCTCCCCAAACGGTTAGGGCTAGGGGCTGAAATTTCTCAGGCGTAATACACCCATATATGGCCACGTTCCGGTAGGGTCAAAACCCCGAAATTCCGACCCTCGATTTTTCGGGTCGAAAAATTTCATCGTTTTGGTCAGAAAAAATGCGACGTTTCTGCTGCGCGTTAACGGGAAGAGTTAGACGTTCGCTTATCGGCGCGTCATGGCGACCCCTACGAGGGTTCTAAACAGGCGAAAGAAGGACGCCCTAGCTCAACGCGTTCCGACGCTACAGCGCTTCAAAGTTGGGATTTTTTTTCTCTCTCTTTCAACTTTGACGGGCCGTAGCCGCTAAACGGTTAGAGATAGGACGTCCGTAGCGGTCGCAATCGATTCCGCGGACATTTTTCTATCGGAAACCGTCTAATTCGTCCGTCCGAACGGCGTCGTTAACGCGCGACACGAGAAAACGTCGAAAGATGTCGTTTTCGGGGTCGATTTTTTCGCGTTTTTTCGAAGCCCCGAAACTTCAAACGCCCGTATCTCTTAAACGGTTAGAGATATCGAAGCGTGCTAAAAAAATTCTTGTTCGGCGCGCAAAAATCTACCGGATAGGATGATAAAAACGGTAATTTTCGGACTTTTATATTTTACCGAAATTTCTCGACCGAATCTCCGTATCTCGGTTATGCGTGGTCGCAGCGCGACCGTTCGGTGCTCATTCGAAAGATCTCGACGCGTACTTTCGAACGGCGCAAACCAGGATCCCCTATCTATAACCGTTTAGGAGCTACGGCGCTTCAAAGTTTCGGAGTTAAGCATTTTTGGAAATTTCGCAACTTTAAACGCGATTTTCTCCTTAACGGTTAGAGATAGAGAGGCAAACTTCTTTTTATCGTAATCTACGCGAAAATACGCGTCTTTTGATATGTCACTCGACCCCATTCGGAGCTCCTTTAAGAAGTTGAGTTTTGCACCCCCTCAACTTTCAAACGTCCATATCTCCCAAACGGTTAGGGCTAGGGGGCTGAAATTTCTCAGGCGTAATACACCCATATATGGCCACGTTCTGGTAGGGTCAAAACCCCGAAATTCCGACCCTCGATTTTTCGGGTCGAAAAAATTTCATCGTTTTGGTCAGAAAAATGCGACGTTTCTGCTGCGCGTTAACGGGAAGAGTTAGACGTTCGCTTATCGGCGCGTCGTAAGGACCCTACGAGGGTTCTAAACAGGCGAAAGAAGGACGCCCTAGCTCAACGCGTTCCGACGCTACAGCGCTTCAAAGTTGGGATTTTTTCTCTCTCTTTCCAACTTTGACGGGCCGTAGCCGCTAAACGGTTAGAGATAGGACGTCCGTAGCGGTCGCAATCGATTCCGCGGACATTTTTCTATCGGAAACCGTCTAATTCGTCCGTCCGAACGGCGTCGTTAACGCGCGACACGAGAAAACGTCGAAAGATGTCGTTTTCGGGGTCGATTTTTTCGCGTTTTTTCGAAGCCCCGAAACTTCAAACGCCCGTATCTCTTAAACGGTTAGAGATATCGAAGCGTGCTAAAAAAATTCTTGTTCGGCGCGCAAAAATCTACCGGATAGGATGATAAAAACGGTAATTTTCGGACTTTTATATTTTACCGAAATTTCTCGACCGAATCTCCGTATCTCGGTTATGCGTGGTCGCAGCGCGACCGTTCGGTGCTCATTCGAAAGATCTCGACGCGTACTTTCGAACGGCGCAAACCGGGATCCCCTATCTATAACCGTTTAGGAGCTACGGCGCTTCAAAGTTTCGGAGTTAAGCATTTTTGGAAATTTCGCAACTTTAAACGCGATTTTCTCCTTAACGGTTAGAGATAGAGAGGCAAACTTTTTTTTATCGTAATCTACGCGAAAATACGCGTCTTTTGATATGTCACTCGACCCCATTCGGAGCTCCTTTAAGAAGTTGAGTTTTGCACCCCCTCAACTTTCAAACGTCCATATCTCCCAAACGGTTAGGGCTAGGGGGCTGAAATTTCTCAGGCGTAATACACCCATATATGGCCACGTTCCGGTAGGGTCAAAACCCCGAAATTCCGACCCTCGATTTTTCGGGTCGAAAAAATTTCATCGTTTTGGTCAGAAAAAAATGCGACGTTTCTGCTGCGCGTTAACGGGAAGAGTTAGACGTTCGCTTATCGGCGCGTCGTAAGGACCCCTACGAGGGTTCTAAACAGGCGAAAGAAGGACGCCCTAGCTCAACGCGCGTTCCGACGCTACAGCGCTTCAAAGTTGGGATTTTTTTTCTCTCTCTTTCAACTTTGACGGGCCGTAGCCGCTAAACGGTTAGAGATAGGACGTCCGTAGCGGTCGCAATCGATTCCGCGGACATTTTTCTATCGGAAACCGTCTAATTCGTCCGTCCGAACGGCGTCGTTAACGCGCGACACGAGAAAACGTCGAAAGATGTCGTTTTCGGGGTCGATTTTTTCGCGTTTTTTCGAAGCCCCGAAACTTCAAACGCCCGTATCTCTTAAACGGTTAGAGATATCGAAGCGTGCTAAAAAATTCTTGTTCGGCGCGCAAAAATCTACCGGATAGGATGATAAAAACGGTAATTTTCGGACTTTTATATTTTACCGAAATTTCTCGACCGAATCTCCGTATCTCGGTTATGCGTGGTCGCAGCGCGACCGTTCGGTGCTCATTCGAAAGATCTCGACGCGTACTTTCGAACGGCGCAAACCGGGATCCCCTATCTATAACCGTTTAGGAGCTACGGCGCTTCAAAGTTTCGGAGTTAAGCTTTTTGGAAATTTCGCAACTTTAAACGCGATTTTCTCCTTAACGGTTAGAGATAGAGAGGCAAACTTTTTTTATCGTAATCTACGCGAAAATACGCGTCTTTTGATATGTCACTCGACCCCATTCGGAGCTCCTTTAAGAAGTTGAGTTTTGCACCCTCTCAACTTTCAAACGTCCATATCTCCCAAACGGTTAGGGCTAGGGGCTGAAATTTCTCAGGCGTAATACACCCATATATGGCCACGTTCCGGTAGGGTCAAAACCCCGAAATTCCGACCCTCGATTTTTCGGGTCGAAAAAATTTCATCGTTTTGGTCAGAAAAAAATGCGACGTTTCTGCTGCGCGTTAACGGGAAGAGTTAGACGTTCGCTTATCGGCGCGTCGTAAGGACCCCTACGAGGGTTCTAAACAGGCGAAAGAAGGACGCCCTAGCTCAACGCGTTCCGACGCTACAGCGCTTCAAAGTTGGGATTTTTTTTCTCTCTCTTTCAACTTTGACGGGCCGTAGCCGCTAAACGGTTAGAGATAGGACGTCCGTAGCGGTCGCAATCGATTCCGCGGACATTTTCTATCGGAAACCGTCTAATTCGTCCGTCCGAACGGCGTCGTTAACGCGCGACACGAGAAAACGTCGAAAGATGTCGTTTTCGGGGTCGATTTTTTCGCGTTTTTCGAAGCCCCGAAACTTCAAACGCCCGTATCTCTTAAACGGTTAGAGATATCGAAGCGTGCTAAAAATTCTTGTTCGGCGCGCAAAAATCTACCGGATAGGATGATAAAAACGGTAATTTTCGGACTTTTATATTTTACCGAAATTTCTCGCCCGAATCTCCGTATCTCGGTTATGCGTGGTCGCAGCGCGACCGTTCGGTGCTCATTCGAAAGATCTCGACGCGTACTTTCGAACGGCGCAAACGGGGATCCCCTATCTATAACCGTTTAGGAGCTACGGCGCTTCAAAGTTTCGGAGTTAAGCATTTTTGGAAATTTCGCAACTTTAAACGCGATTTTCTCCTTAACGGTTAGAGATAGAGAGGCAAACTTTTTTTATCGTAATCTACGCGAAAATACGCGTCTTTTGATATGTCACTCGACCCCATTCGGAGCTCCTTTAAGGAGTTGAGTTTTGCACCCCCTCAACTTTCAAACGTCCATATCTCCCAAACGGTTAGGGCTAGGGGGCTGAAATTTCTCAGGCGTAATACACCCATATATGGCCACGTTCCGGTAGGGTCAAAACCCCGAAATTCCGACGCTCGATTTTTCGGGTCGAAAAAAATTTCATCGTTTTGGTCAGAAAAAAATGCGACGTTTCTGCTGCGCGTTAACGGGAAGAGTTAGACGTTCGCTTATCGGCGCGTCGTAAGGACCCCTACGAGGGTTCTAAACAGGCGAAAGAAGGACGCCCTAGCTCAACGCGTTCCGACGCTACAGCGCTTCAAAGTTGGGATTTTTTTTCTCTCTCTTTCAACTTTGACGGGCCGTAGCCGCTAAACGGTTAGAGATAGGACGTCCGTAGCGGTCGCAATCGATTCCGCGGACATTTTTCTATCGGAAACCGTCTAATTCGTCCGTCCGAACGGCGTCGTTAACGCGCGACACGAGAAAACGTCGAAAGATGTCGTTTTCGGGGTCGATTTTTCGCGTTTTTTCGAAGCCCCGAAACTTCAAACGCCCGTATCTCTTAAACGGTTAGAGATATCGAAGCGTGCTAAAAAAATTCTTGTTCGGCGCGCAAAAATCTACCGGATAGGATGATAAAAACGGTAATTTTCGGACTTTTATATTTTACCGAAATTTCTCGACCGAATCTCCGTATCTCGGTTATGCGTGGTCGCAGCGCGACCGTTCGGTGCTCATTCGAAAGATCTCGACGCGTACTTTCGAACGGCGCAAACCGGGATCCCCTATCTATAACCGTTTAGGAGCTACGGCGCTTCAAAGTTTCGGAGTTAAGCATTTTTGGAAATTTCGCAACTTTAAACGCGATTTTCTCCTTAACGGTTAGAGATAGAGAGGCAAACTTCTTTTTATCGTAATCTACGCGAAAATACGCGTCTTTTGATATGTCACTCGACCCCATTCGGAGCTCCTTTAAGAAGTTGAGTTTTGCACCCCCTCAACTTTCAAACGTCCATATCTCCCAAACGGTTAGGGCTAGGGTGCTGAAATTTCTCAGGCGTAATACACCCATATATGGCCACGTTCCGGTAGGGTCAAAACCCCGAAATTCCGACCCTCGATTTTTCGGGTCGAAAAAATTTCATCGTTTTGGTCAGAAAAAAAATGCGACGTTTCTGCTGCGCGTTAACGGGAAGAGTTAGACGTTCGCTTATCGGCGCGTCGTAAGGACCCCTACGAGGGTTCTAAACAGGCGAAAGAAGGACGCCCTAGCTCAACGCGTTCCGACGCTACAGCGCTTCAAAGTTGGGATTTTTTTTCTCTCTCTTTCAACTTTGACGGGCCGTAGCCGCTAAACGGTTAGAGATAGGACGTCCGTAGCGGTCGCAATCGATTCCGCGGACAGTTTTCTATCGGAAACCGTCTAATTCGTCCGTCCGAACGGCGTCGTTAACGCGCGACACGAGAAAACGTCGAAAGATGTCGTTTTCGGGGTCGATTTTGTCGCGTTTTTTCGAAGCCCCGAAACTTCAAACGCCCGTATCTCTTAAACGGTTAGAGATATCGAAGCGTGCTAAAAAAATTCTTGTTCGGCGCGCAAAAATCTACCGGATAGGATGATAAAAACGGTAATTTTCGGACTTTTATATTTTACCGAAATTTCTCGACCGAATCTCCGTATCTCGGTTATGCGTGGTCGCAGCGCGACCGTTCGGTGCTCATTCGAAAGATCTCGACGCGTACTTTCGAACGGCGCAAACCGGGATCCCTATCTATAACCGTTTAGGAGCTACGGCGCTTCAAAGTTTCGGAGTTAAGCATTTTTGGAAATTTCGCAACTTTAAACGCGATTTTCTCCTTAACGGTTAGAGATAGAGAGGCAAACTTTTTTTTATCGTAATCTACGCGAAAATACGCGTCTTTTGATATGTCACTCGACCCCATTCGGAGCTCCTTTAAGGAGTTGAGTTTTGCACCCCCTCAACTTTCAAACGTCCATATCTCCCAAACGGTTAGGGCTAGGGGGCTGAAATTTCTCAGGCGTAATACACCCATATATGGCCACGTTCCGGTAGGGTCAAAACCCCGAAATTCCGACGCTCGATTTTTCGGGTCGAAAAAAATTTCATCGTTTTGGTCAGAAAAAAATGCGACGTTTCTGCTGCGCGTTAACGGGAAGAGTTAGACGTTCGCTTATCGGCGCGTCGTAAGGACCCCTACGAGGGTTCTAAACAGGCGAAAGAAGGACGCCCTAGCTCAACGCGTTCCGACGCTACAGCGCTTCAAAGTTGGGATTTTTTTTCTCTCTCTTTCAACTTTGACGGGCTGTAGCCGCTAAACGGTTAGAGATAGGACGTCCGTAGCGGTCGCAATCGATTCCGCGGACATTTTTCTATCGGAAACCGTCGAATTCGTCCGTCCGAACGGCGTCGTTAACGCGCGACACGAGAAAACGTCGAAAGATGTCGTTTTCGGGGTCGATTTTTTCGCGTTTTTTCGAAGCCCCGAAACTTCAAACGCCCGTATCTCTTAAACGGTTAGAGATATCGAAGCGGGCTCATCAAATTCTTGTTCGGCGCGCAAAAATCTACCGGATAGGATGATAAAAACGGTAATTTTCGGACTTTTATATTTTACCGAAATTTCTCGACCGAATCTCCGTATCTCGGTTATGCGTGGTCGCAGCGCGACCGTTCGGTGCTCATTCGAAAGATCTCGACGCGTACTTTCGAACGGCGCAAACCGGGATCCCCTATCTATAACCGTTTAGGAGCTACGGCGCTTCAAAGTTTCGGAGTTAAGCATTTTTGGAAATTTCGCAACTTTAAACGCGATTTTCTCCTTAACGGTTAGAGATAGAGAGGCAAACTTCTTTTTATCGTAATCTACGCGAAAATACGCGTCTTTTGATATGTCACTCGACCCCATTCGGAGCTCCTTTAAGAAGTTGAGTTTGCACCCTCAACTTTCAAACGTCCATATCTCCCAAACGGTTAGGGCTAGGGGCTGAAATTTCTCAGGCGTAATACACCCATATATGGCCACGTTCCGGTAGGGTCAAAACCCCGAAATTCCGACCCTCGATTTTTCGGGTCGAAAAAATTTCATCGTTTTGGTCAGAAAAAAATGCGACGTTTCTGCTGCGCGTTAACGGGAAGAGTTAGACGTTCGCTTATCGACGCGTCGTAAGGACCCTACGAGGGTTCTAAACAGGCGAAAGAAGGACGCCCTAGCTCAACGCGTTCCGACGCTACAGCGCTTCAAAGTTGGGATTTTTTTTCTCTCTCTTTCAACTTTGACGGGCCGTAGCCGCTAAACGGTTAGAGATAGGACGTCCGTAGCGGTCGCAATCGATTCCGCGGACATTTTTCTATCGGAAACCGTCTAATTCGTCCGTCCGAACGGCGTCGTTAACGCGCGACACGAGAAAACGTCGAAAGATGTCGTTTTCGGGGTCGATTTTTCGCGTTTTTCGAAGCCCTGAAACTTCAAACGCCCGTATCTCTTAAACGGTTAGAGATATCGAAGCGTGCTAAAAAATTCTTGTTCGGCGCGCAAAAATCTACCGGATAGGATGATAAAAACGGTAATTTTCGGACTTTTATATTTTACCGAAATTTCTCGACCGAATCTCCGTATCTCGGTTATGCGTGGTCGCAGCGCGACCGTTCGGTGCTCATTCGAAAGATCTCGACGCGTACTTTCGAACGGCGTAAACCGGGATCCCCTATCTATAACCGTTTAGGAGCTACGGCGCTTCAAAGTTTCGGAGTTAAGCATTTTTGGAAATTTCGCAACTTTAAACGCGATTTTCTCCTTAACGGTTAGAGATAGAGAGGCAAACTTTTTTTTATCGTAATCTACGCGAAAATACGCGTCTTTTGATATGTCACTCGACCCCATTCGGAGCTCCTTTAAGAAGTTGAGTTTTGCACCTCCTCAACTTTCAAACGTCCATATCTCCCAAACGGTTAGGGCTAGGGGGCTGAAATTTCTCAGGCGTAATACACCCATATATGGCCACGTTCCGGTAGGGTCAAAACCCCGAAATTCCGACCCTCGATTTTTCGGGTCGAAAAAATTTCATCGTTTTGGTCAGAAAAAAATGCGACGTTTCTGCTGCGCGTTAACGGGAAGAGTTAGACGTTCGCTTATCGGCGCGTCGTAAGGACCCCTACGAGGGTTCTAAACAGGCGAAAGAAGGACGCCCTATCTCAACGCGTTCCGACGCTACAGCGCTTCAAAGTTGGGATTTTTTTTCTCTCTCTTTCAACTTTGACGGGCCGTAGCCGCTAAACGGTTAGAGATAGGACGTCCGTAGCGGTCGCAATCGATTCCGCGGACATTTTCCTATCGGAAACCGTCTAATTCGTCCGTCCGAACGGCGTCGTTAACGCGCGACACGAGAAAACGTCGAAAGATGTCGTTTTCGGGGTCGATTTTTTCGCGTTTTTTCGAAGCCCCGAAACTTCAAACGCCCGTATCTCTTAAACGGTTAGAGATATCGAAGCGTGCTAAAAAATTCTTGTTCGGCGCGCAAAAATCTACCGGATAGGATGATAAAAACGGTAATTTTCGGACTTTTATATTTTACCGAAATTTCTCGACCGAATCTCCGTATCTCGGTTATGCGTGGTCGCAGCGCGACCGTTCGGTGCTCATTCGAAAGATCTCGACGCGTACTTTCGAACGGCGCAAACCGGGATCCCCTATCTATAACCGTTTAGGAGCTACGGCGCTTCAAAGTTTCGGAGTTAAGCATTTTTGGAAATTTCGCAACTTTAAACGCGATTTTCTCCTTAACGGTTAGAGATAGAGAGGCAAACTTTTTTTTATCGTAATCTACGCGAAAATACGCGTCTTTTGATATGTCACTCGACCCCATTCGGAGCTCCTTTAAGAAGTTGAGTTTTGCACCCCCTCAACTTTCAAACGTCCATATCTCCCAAACGGTTAGGGCTAGGGGCTGAAATTTCTCAGGCGTAATACACCCATATATGGCCACGTTCCGGTAGGGTCAAAACCCCGAAATTCCGACCCTCGATTTTTCGGGTCGAAAAAATTTCATCGTTTTGGTCAGAAAATGCGACGTTTCTGCTGCGCGTTAACGGGAAGAGTTAGACGTTCGCTTATCGGCGCGTCGTAAGGACTTCTACGAGGGTTCTAAACAGGCGAAAGAAGGACGCCCTAGCTCAACGCGTTCCGACGCTACAGCGCTTCAAAGTTGGGATTTTTTCTCTCTCTTTCAACTTTGACGGGCCGTAGCCGCTAAACGGTTAGAGATAGGACGTCCGTAGCGGTCGCAATCGATTCCGCGGACATTTTTCTATCGGAAACCGTCTAATTCGTCCGTCCGAACGGCGTCGTTAACGCGCGACACGAGAAAACGCCGAAAGATGTCGTTTTCGGGGTCGATTTTTCGCGTTTTTCGAAGCCCCGAAACTTCAAACGCCCGTATCTCTTAAACGGTTAGAGATATCGAAGCGTGCTAAAAATTCTTGTTCGGCGCGCAAAAATCTACCGGATAGGATGATAAAAACGGTAATTTTCGGACTTTTATATTTTACCGAAATTTCTCGACCGAATCTCCGTATCTCGGTTATGCGTGGTCGCAGCGCGACCGTTCGGTGCTCATTCGAAAGATCTCGACGCGTACTTTCGAACGGCGCAAACTGGGATCCCCTATCTATAACCGTTTAGGAGCTACGGCGCTTCAAAGTTTCGGAGTTAAGCATTTTTGGAAATTTCGCAACTTTAAACGCGATTTTCTCCTTAACGGTTAGAGATAGAGAGGCAAACTTTTTTATCGTAATCTACGCGAAAATACGCGTCTTTTGATATGTCACTCGACCCCATTCGGAGCTCCTTTAAGGAGTTGAGTTTTGCACCCCTCAACTTTCAAACGTCCATATCTCCCAAACGGTTAGGGCTAGGGGCTGATATTTCTCAGGCGTAATACACCCATATATGGCCACGTTCCGGTAGGGTCAAAACCCCGAAATTCCGACCCTCGATTTTTCGGGTCGAAAAAATTTCATCGTTTTGGTCAGAAAAAATGCGACGTTTCTGCTGCGCGTTAACGGGAAGAGTTAGACGTTCGCTTATCGGCGCGTCGTAAGGACCCTACGAGGGTTCTAAACAGGCGAAAGAAGGACGCCCTAGCTCAACGCGTTCCGACGCTACAGCGCTTCAAAGTTGGGATTTTTTTTCTCTCTCTTTCAACTTTGACGGGCCGTAGCCGCTAAACGGTTAGAGATAGGACGTCCGTAGCGGTCGCAATCGATTCCGCGGATATTTTTCTATCGGAAACCGTCTAATTCGTCCGTCCGAACGGCGTCGTTAACGCGCGACACGAGAAAACGCCGAAAGATGTCGTTTTCGGGGTCGATTTTTTCGCGTTTTTTCGAAGCCCCGAAACTTCAAACGCCCGTATCTCTTAAACGGTTAGAGATATCGAAGCGTGCTAAAAAAATTCTTGTTCGGCGCGCAAAAATCTACCGCATAGGATGATAAAAACGGTAATTTTCGGACTTTTATATTTCACCGAAATTTCTCGACCGAATCTCCGTATCTCGGTTATGCGTGGTCGCAGCGCGACTGTTCGGTGCTCATTCGAAAGATCTCGACGCGTACTTTCGAACGGCGCAAACCGGGATCCCCTATCTATAACCGTTTAGGAGCTACGGCGCTTCAAAGTTTCGGAGTTAAGCATTTTTGGAAATTTCGCAACTTTAAACGCGATTTTCTCCTTAACGGTTAGAGATAGAGAGGCAAACTTTTTTATCGTAATCTACGCGAAAATACGCGTCTTTTGATATGTCACTCGACCCCATTCGGAGCTCCTTTAAGGAGTTGAGTTTTGCACCCTCAACTTTCAAACGTCCATATCTCCCAAACGGTTAGGGCTAGGGGCTGATATTTCTCAGGCGTAATACACCCATATATGGCCACGTTCCGGTAGGGTCAAAACCCCGAAATTCCGACGCTCGATTTTTCGGGTCGAAAAAATTTCATCGTTTTGGTCAGAAAAATGCGACGTTTCTGCTGCGCGTTAACGGGAAGAGTTAGACGTTCGCTTATCGGCGCGTCGTAAGGACCCTACGAGGGTTCTAAACAGGCGAAAGAAGGACGCCCTAGCTCAACGCGTTCCGACGCTACAGCGCTTCAAAGTTGGGATTTTTTCTCTCTCTTTCAACTTTGACGGGCCGTAGCCGCTAAACGGTTAGAGATAGGACGTCCGTAGCGGTCGCAATCGATTCCGCGGATATTTTTCTATCGGAAACCGTCTAATTCGTCCGTCCGAACGGCGTCGTTAACGCGCGACACGAGAAAACGCCGAAAGATGTCGTTTTCGGGGTCGATTTTTTCGCGTTTTTTCGAAGCCCCGAAACTTCAAACGCCCGTATCTCTTAAACGGTTAGAGATATCGAAGCGTGCTAAAAAAATTCTTGTTCGGCGCGCAAAAATCTACCGCATAGGATGATAAAAACGGTAATTTTCGGACTTTTATATTTCACCGAAATTTCTCGACCGAATCTCCGTATCTCGGTTATGCGTGGTCGCAGCGCGACCGTTCGGTGCTCATTCGAAAGATCTCGACGCGTACTTTCGAACGGCGCAAACCGGGATCCCCTATCTATAACCGTTTAGGAGCTACGGCGCTTCAAAGTTTCGGAGTTAAGCATTTTTGGAAATTTCACAACTTTAAACGCGATTTTCTCCTTAACGGTTAGAGATAGAGAGGCAAACTTTTTTTTATCGTAATCTACGCGAAAATACGCGTCTTTTGATATGTCACTCGACCCCATTCGGAGCTCCTTTAAGAAGTTGAGTTTTGCACCCTCAACTTTCAAACGTCCATATCTCCCAAACGGTTAGGGCTAGGGGCTGAAATTTCTCAGGCGTAATACACCCATATATGGCCACGTTCCGGTAGGGTCAAAACCCCGAAATTCCGACCCTCGATTTTTCGGTTTGAGATAGGACGTCCGTAGCGGTCGCAATCGATTCCGCGGACATTTTTCTATCGGAAACCGTCTAATTCATCCGTCCGAACGGCGTCGTTAACGCGCGACACGAGAAAACGCCGAAAGATGTCGTTTTCCGGGTCGATTTTTTCGCGTTTTTTCGAAGCCCCGAAACTTCAAACGCCCGTATCTCTTAAACGGTTAGAGATATCGAAGCGTGCTAAAAAAATTCTTGTTCGGCGCGCAAAAATCTACCGGATAGGATGATAAAAACGGTAATTTTCGGACTTTTATATTTTACCGAAATTTCTCGACCGAATCTCCGTATCTCGGTTATGCGTGGTCGCAGCGCGACCGTTCGGTGCTCATTCGAAAGATCTCGACGCGTACTTTCGAACGGCGCAAACCGGGATCCCCTATCTATAACCGTTTAGGAGCTACGGCGCTTCAAAGTTTCGGAGTTAAGCATTTTTGGAAATTTCGCAACTTTAAACGCGATTTTCTCCTTAACGGTTAGAGATAGAGAGGCAAACTTTTTTATCGTAATCTACGCGAAAATACGCGTCTTTTGATATGTCACTCGACCCCATTCGGAGCTCCTTTAAGAAGTTGAGTTTTGCACCCCTCAACTTTCAAACGTCCATATCTCCCAAACGGTTAGGGCTAGGGGCTGAAATTTCTCAGGCGTAATACACCCATATATGGCCACGTTCCGGTAGGGTCAAAACCCCGAAATTCCGACCCTCGATTTTTCGGGTCGAAAAAATTTCATCGTTTTGGTCAGAAAAAATGCGACGTTTCTGCTGCGCGTTAACGGGAAGAGTTAGACGTTCGCTTATCGGCGCGTCGTAAGGACCCCTACGAGGGTTCTAAACAGGCGAAAGAAGGACGCCCTAGCTCAACGCGTTCCGACGCTACAGCGCTTCAAAGTTGGGATTTTTTTTCTCTCTCTTTCAACTTTGACGGGCCGTAGCCGCTAAACGGTTAGAGATAGGACGTCCGTAGCGGTCGCAATCGATTCCGCGGACATTTTTCTATCGGAAACCGTCTAATTCGTCCGTCCGAACGGCGTCGTTAACGCGCGACACGAGAAAACGCCGAAAGATGTCGTTTTCGGGGTCGATTTTTCGCGTTTTTTCGAAGCCCTGAAACTTCAAACGCCCGTATCTCTTAAACGGTTAGAGATATCGAAGCGTGCTAAAAAATTCTTGTTCGGCGCGCAAAAACCTACCGGATAGGATGATAAAAACGGTAATTTTCGGACTTTTATATTTTACCGAAATTTCTCGACCGAATCTCCGTATCTCGGTTATGCGTGGTCGCAGCGCGACCGTTCGGTGCTCATTCGAAAGATCTCGACGCGTACTTTCGAACGGCGCAAACCGGGATCCCCTATCTATAACCGTTTAGGAGCTACGGCGCTTCAAAGTTTCGGAGTTAAGCATTTTGGAAATTTCGCAACTTTAAACGCGATTTTCTCCTTAACGGTTAGAGATAGAGAGGCAAACTTTTTTATCGTAATCTACGCGAAAATACGCGTCTTTTGATATGTCACTCGACCCCATTCGGAGCTCCTTTAAGAAGTTGAGTTTTGCACCCTCAACTTTCAAACGTCCATATCTCCCAAACGGTTAGGGCTAGGAGGCTGAAATTTCTCAGGCGTAATACACCCATATATGGCCACGTTCCGGTAGGGTCAAAACCCCGAAATTCCGACCTCGATTTTTCGGGTCGAAAAAATTTCATCGTTTTGGTCAGAAAAATGCGACGTTTCTGCTGCGCGTTAACGGGAAGAGTTAGACGTTCGCTTATCGGCGCGTCGTAAGGACCCCTACGAGGGTTCTAAACAGGCGAAAGAAGGACGCCCTAGCTCAACGCGTTCCGACGCTACAGCGCTTCAAAGTTGGGATTTTTTTTCTCTCTCTTTCAACTTTGACGGGCCGTAGCCGCTAAACGGTTAGAGATAGGACGTCCGTAGCGGTCGCAATCGATTCCGCGGACATTTTTCTATCGGAAACCGTCTAATTCGTCCGTCCGAACGACGTCGTTAACGCGCGACACGAGAAAACGTCGAAAGATGTCGTTTTCGGGGTCGATTTTTTCGCGTTTTTTCGAAGCCCCGAAACTTCAAACGCCCGTATCTCTTAAACGGTTAGAGATATCGAAGCGTGCTAAAAAAATTCTTGTTCGGCGCGCAAAAATCTACCGGATAGGATGATAAAAACGGTAATTTTCGGACTTTTATATTTTACCGAAATTTCTCGACCGAATCTCCGTATCTCGGTTATGCGTGGTCGCAGCGCGACCGTTCGGTGCTCATTCGAAAGATCTCGACGCGTACTTTCGAACGGCGCAAACCGGGATCCCCGATCTATAACCGTTTAGGAGCTACGGCGCTTCAAAGTTTCGGAGTTAAGCATTTTTGGAAATTTCGCAACTTTAAACGCGATTTTCTCCTTAACGGTTAGAGATAGAGAGGCAAACTTTCTTTTATCGTAATCTACGCGAAAATACGCGTCTTTTGATATGTCACTCGACCCCATTCGGAGCTCCTTTAAGAAGTTGAGTTTTGCACCTTCTCAACCTTCAAACGTCCATATCTCCTAAACGATTAGGGCTAGGGGGCTGAAATTTCTCAGGCGTAATACACCCATATATGGCCACGTTCCGGTAGGGTCAAAACCCCGAAATTCCGACCCTCGATTTTTCGGGTCGAAAAAATTTCATCGTTTTGGTCAGAAAAAAATGCGACGTTTCTGCTGCGCGTTAACGGGAAGAGTTAGACGTTCGCTTATCGGCGCGTCGTAAGGACCCCTACGAGGGTTCTAAACAGGCGAAAGAAGGACGCCCTAGCTCAACGCGTTCCGACGCTACAGCGCTTCAAAGTTGGGATTTTTTTTCTCTCTCCTTCAACTTTGACGGGCCGTAGCCGCTAAACGGTTAGAGATAGGACGTCCGTAGCGGTCGCAATCGATTCCGCGGACATTTTTCTATCGGAAACCGTCTAATTCGTCCGTCCGAACGGCGTCGTTAACGCGCGACACGAGAAAACGTCGAAAGATGTCGTTTTCGGGGTCGATTTTTCGCGTTTTTTCGAAGCCCCGAAACTTCAAACGCCCGTATCTCTTAAACGGTTAGAGATATCGAAGCGTGCTAAAAAAATTCTTGTTCGGCGCGCAAAAATCTACCGGATAGGATGATAAAAACGGTAATTTTCGGACTTTTATATTTTACCGAAATTTCTCGACCGAATCTCCGTATCTCGGTTATGCGTGGTCGCAGCGCGACCGTTCGGTGCTCATTCGAAAGATCTCGACGCGTACTTTCGAACGGCGCAAACCGGGATCCCCTATCTATAACCGTTTAGGAGCTACGGCGCTTCAAAGTTTCGGAGTTAAGCATTTTTGGAAATTTCTCAACTTTAAACGCGATTTTCTCCTTAACGGTTAGAGATAGAGAGGCAAACTTTTTTTTATCGTAATCTACGCGAAAATACGCGTCTTTTGATATGTCACTCGACCCCATTCGGGGCTCCTTTAAGAAATTGAGTTTTGCACCCCCTCAACTTTCAAACGTCCATATCTCCCAAACGGTTAGGGCTAGGGGGCTGAAATTTCTCAGGCGTAATACACCCATATATGGCCACGTTCCGGTAGGGTCAAAACCCCAAAATTCCGACCCTCGATTTTTCGGGTCGAAAAAATTTCATCGTTTTGGTCAGAAAAAAATGCGACGTTTCTGCTGCGCGTTAACGGGAAGAGTTAGACGTTCGCTTATCGGCGCGTCGTAAGGACCCCTACGAGGGTTCTAAACAGGCGAAAGAAGGACGCCCTAGCTCAACGCGTTCCGACGCTACAGCGCTTCAAAGTTGGGATTCTTTTTCTCTTTTTCAACTTTGACGGGCCGTAGCCGCTAAACGGTTAGAGATAGGACGTCCGTAGCGGTCGCAATCGATTCCGCGGACATTTTTCTATCGGAAACCGTCTAATTCGTCCGTCCGAACGGCGTCGTTAACGCGCGACACGAGAAAACGCCGAAAGATGTCGTTTTCGGGGTCGATTTTTCGCGTTTTTCGAAGCCCCGAAACTTCAAACGCCCGTATCTCTTAAACGGTTAGAGATATCGAAGCGTGCTAAAAAATTCTTGTTCGGCGCGCAAAAATCTACCGCATAGGATGATAAAAACGGTCATTTTCGGACTTTTATATTTTACCGAAATTTCTCGACCGAATCTCCGTATCACGGTTATGCGTGGTCGCAGCGCGACCGTTAGGTGCTCATTCTAAAGATCTCGACGCGTACTTTCGAACGGCTCAAACAGGGATCCCATATCTATAACCGTTTAGGAGCTACGGCGCTTCAAAGTTTCGGAGTTAAGCATTTTTGGAAATTTCGCAACTTTAAACGCGATTTTCTCCTTAACGGTTAGAGATAGAGAGGCAAACTTTTTTATCGTAATCTACGCGAAAATACGCGTCTTTTGATATGTCACTCGACCCCATTCGGAGCTCCTTTAAGGAGTTGAGTTTTGCACCTCAACTTTCAAACGTCCATATCTCCCAAACGGTTAGGGCTAGGGGCTGAAATTTCTCAGGCGTAATACACCCATATATGGCCACGTTCCGGTAGGGTCAAAACCCCGAAATTCCGACGCTCGATTTTTCGGGTCGAAAAAATTTCATCGTTTTGGTCAGAAAAAATGCGACGTTTCTGCTGCGCGTTAACGGGAAGAGTTAGACGTTCGCTTATCGGCGCGTCGTAAGGACCCCTACGAGGGTTCTAAACAGGCGAAAGAAGGACGCCCTAGCTCAACGCGTTCCGACGCTACAGCGCTTCAAAGTTGGGATTTTTTTTCTCTCTCTTTCAACTTTGACGGGCCGTAGCCGCTAAACGGTTAGAGATAGGACGTCCGTAGCGGTCGCAATCGATTCCGCGGACATTTTTCTATCGGAAACCGTCTAATTCGTCCGTCCGAACGGCGTCGTTAACGCGCGACACGAGAAAACGTCGAAAGATGTCGTTTTCGGGGTCGATTTTTTCGCGTTTTTTCGAAGCCCGTATCTCTTAAACGGTTAGAGATATCGAAGCGTGCTAAAAAAATTCTTGTTCGGCGCGCAAAAATCTACCGCACAGGATGATAAAAACGGTAATTTTCGGACTTTTATATTTTACCGAAATTTCTCGACCGAATCTCCGTATCTCGGTTATGCGTGGTCGCAGCGCGACCGTTCGGTGCTCATTCGAAAGATCTCGACGCGTACTTTCGAACGGCGCAAACCGGGATCCCCTATCTATAACCGTTTAGGAGCTACGGCGCTTCAAAGTTTCGGAGTTAAGCATTTTTGGAAATTTCGCAACTTTAAACGCGATTTTCTCCTTAACGGTTAGAGATAGAGAGGCAAACTTTTTTTTATCGTAATCTACGCGAAAATACGCGTCTTTTGATATGTCACTCGACCCCATTCGGAGCTCCTTTAAGAAGTTGAGTTTTGCACCCCCTCAACTTTCAAACGTCCATATCTCCCAAACGGTTAGGGCTAGGGGACTGAAATTTCTCAGGCGTAATACACCCATATATGGCCACGTTCCGGTAGGGTCAAAACCCCGAAATTCCGACCCTCGATTTTTCGGGTCGAAAAAATTTCATCGTTTTGGTCAGAAAAAAATGCGACGTTTCTGCTGCGCGTTAACGGGAAGAGTTAGACGTTCGCTTATCGGCGCGTCGTAAGGACCCCTACGAGGGTTCTAAACAGGCGAAAGAAGGACGCCCTAGCTCAACGCGTTCCGACGCTACAGCGCTTCAAAGTTGGGATTTTTTTTCTCTCTCTTTCAACATTGACGGGCCGTAGCCGTTAAACGGTTAGAGATAGGACGTCCGTAGCGGTCGCAATCGATTCCGCGGACATTTTTCTAACGGAAACCGTCTAATTCGTCCGTCCGAACGGCGTCGTTAACGCGCGACACGAGAAAACGCCGAAAGATGTCGTTTTCGGGGTCGATTTTTTCGCGTTTTTTCGAAGCCCCGAAACTTCAACCGCCCGTATCTCTTAAACGGTTAGAGATATCGAAGCGTGCTAAAAAAATTCTTGTTCGGCGCGCAAAAATCTACCGGATAGGATGATAAAAACGGTAATTTTCGGACTTTTATATTTTACCGAAATTTCTCGACCGAATCTCCGTATCTCGGTTATGCGTGGTCGCAGCGCGACCGTTCGGTGCTCATTCGAAAGATCTCGACGCGTACTTTCGAACGGCGCAAACCGGGATCCCCTATCTATAACCGTTTAGGAGCTACGGCGCTTCAAAGTTTCGGAGTTAAGCATTTTTGGAAATTTCGCAACTTTAAACGCGATTTTCTCCTTAACGGTTAGAGATAGAGAGGCAAACTTCTTTTTATCGTAATCTACGCGAAAATACGCGTCTTTTGATATGTCACTCGACCCCATTCGGAGCTCCTTTAAGAAGTTGAGTTTTGCACCCTCAACTTTCAAACGTCCATATCTCCCAAACGGTTAGGGCTAGGGGGCTGAAATTTCTCAGGCGTAATACACCCATATATGGCCACGTTCCGGTAGGGTCAAAACCCCGAAATTCCGACCCTCGATTTTTCGGGTCGAAAAAATTTCATCGTTTTGGTCAGAAAAAATGCGACGTTTCTGCTGCGCGTTAACGGGAAGAGTTAGACGTTCGCTTATCGGCGCGTCGTAAGGACCCTACGAGGGTTCTAAACAGGCGAAAGAAGGACGCCCTAGCTCAACGCGTTCCGACGCTACCGCGCTTCAAAGTTGGGTTTTTTTTTTCTCTCTCTTTCAACTTTGACGGGCCGTAGCCGCTAAACGGTTTGAGATAGGACGTCCGTAGCGGTCGCAATCGATTCCGCGGACATTTTTCTATCGGAAACCGTCTAATTCGTCCGTCCGAACGGCGTCGTTAACGCGCGACACGAGAAAACGTCGAAAGATGTCGTTTTCGGGGTCGATTTTTCGCGTTTTTCGAAGCCCCGAAACTTCAAACGCCCGTATCTCTTAAACGGTTAGAGATATCGAAGCGTGCTAAAAAATTCTTGTTCGGCGCGCAAAAATCTACCGGATAGGATGATAAAAACGGTAATTTTCGGACTTTTATATTTTACCGAAATTTCTCGACCGAATCTCCGTATCTCGGTTATGCGTGGTCGCAGCGCGACTGTTCGGTGCTCATTCGAAAGATCTCGACGCGTACTTTCGAACGGCGCAAACCGGGATCCCCTATCTATAACCGTTTAGGAGCTACGGCGCTTCAAAGTTTCGGAGTTAAGCATTTTTGGAAATTTCGCAACTTTAAACGCGATTTTCTCCTTAACGGTTAGAGATAGAGAGGCAAACTTTTTTATCGTAATCTACGCGAAAATACGCGTCTTTTGATATGTCACTCGACCCCATTCGGAGCTCCTTTAAGAAGTTGAGTTTTGCACCCCTCAACTTTCAAACGTCCATATCTCCCAAACGGTTAGGGCTAGGGGCTGAAATTTCTCAGGCGTAATACACCCATATATGGCCACGTTCCGGTAGGGTCAAAACCCCGAAATTCCGACCCTCGATTTTTCGGGTCGAAAAAATTTCATCGTTTTGGTCAGAAAAAATGCGACGTTTCTGCTGCGCGTTAACGGGAAGAGTTAGACGTTCGCTTATCGGCGCGTCGTAAGGACCCTACGAGGGTTCTAAACAGGCGAAAGAAGGACGCCCTAGCTCAACGCGTTCCGACGCTACAGCGCTTCAAAGTTGGGATTTTTTCTCTCTCTTTCAACTTTGACGGGCCGTAGCCGCTAAACGGTTAGAGATAGGACGTCCGTAGCGGTCGCAATCGATTCCGCGGACATTTTTCTATCGGAAACCGTCTAATTCGTCCGTCCGAACGGCGTCGTTAACGCGCGACACGAGAAAACGCCGAAAGATGTCGTTTTCGGGGTCGATTTTTTCGCGTTTTTTCGAAGCCACGAAACTTCAAACGACCGTATCTCTTAAACTGGTAGAGATCTCGAAGAGTGCTAAAAATATTCTTGTTCGGCGAGCAAAAATCTACCGGATAGGATGATAAAACGGTAATTTTCGGACTTTTATATTTTACCGAAATTTCTCGACCGAATCTCCGTATCTCGGTTATGCGTGGTCGCAGCGCGACCGTTCGGTGCTCATTCGAAAGATCTCGACGCGTACTTTCGAACGGCGCAAACCGGGATCCCCTATCTATAACCGTTTAGGAGCTACGGCGCTTCAAGGTTTCGGAGTTAAGCATTTTTGGAAATTTCGCAACTTTAAACGCGATTTTCTCCTTAACGGTTAGAGATAGAGAGGCAAACTTTTTTTATCGTAATCTACGCGAAAATACGCGTCTTTTGATATGTCACTCGACCCCATTCGGAGCTCCTTTAAGAAGTTGAGTTTTGCACCCCCTCAACTTTCAAACGTCCATATCTCCCAAACGGTTAGGGCTAGGGGGCTGAAATTTCTCAGGCGTAATACACCCATATATGGCCACGTTCCGGTAGGGTCAAAACCCCGAAATTCCGACCCTCGATTTTTCGGGTCGAAAAAATTTCATCGTTTTGGTCAGAAAAAAATGCGACGTTTCTGCTGCGCGTTAACGGGAAGAGTTAGACGTTCGCTTATCGGCGCGTCGTAAGGACCCCTACGAGGGTTCTAAACAGGCGAAAGAAGGACGCCCTAGCTCAACGCGTTCCGACGCTACCGCGCTTCAAAGTTGGGTTTTTTTTTTCTCTCTCTTTCAACTTTGACGGGCCGTAGCCGCTAAACGGTTTGAGATAGGACGTCCGTAGCGGTCGCAATCGATTCCGCGGACATTTTTCTATCGGAAACCGTCTAATTCGTCCGTCCGAACGGCGTCGTTAACGCGCGACACGAGAAAACGCCGAAAGATGTCGTTTTCGGGGTCGATTTTTTCGCGTTTTTTCGAAGCCCCGAAACTTCAAACGCCCGTATCTCTTAAACGGTTAGAGATATCGAAGCGTGCTAAAAAAATTCTTGTTCGGCGCGCAAAAATCTACCGGATAGGATGATAAAAACGGTAATTTTCGGACTTTTATATTTTACCGAAATTTCTCGACCGAATCTCCGTATCTCGGTTATGCGTGGTCGCAGCGCGACCGTTCGGTGCTCATTCGAAAGATCTCGACGCGTACTTTCGAACGGCGCAAACCGGGATGAAGTGAGAGGTGGGGCATGAGGATCCGCCCTCGTATTTTCGTAGAACTAATTATCATACTATCCGTGCTTATAACATCCTCAGTTATTTTAGAAATATAGGGCACCCATAGAAATATCAGTATCAGAAATTGGTAGAGGTATCAAATAAGAATACTCATCCTGTAGATATGGTTTGGAGAATAATTACTTATTTTTTTTATCTTGGCTGTTGCATCTCTACCAGAGTACGTATCAAAGGAAATCACTTTAAAATAAATCATTAAAAAAATGTCTACAAACAAGTCAGTCTCAGGGAGGAGGAATATGTATCAGAATATGTAAAGACCACACAAACCATAACAATACTGCCATAAAAATGTCACCTGATCGTAACTTCAATGTATGTGTGCAAATTGTGTCATAATATCTGAAACCATTAGAACCATGTAATTTAAATATATTTTCACCAGAAAATATGACATTCTTCCATTGATGATTCCATCCCATATGATCTTGTGCAAATTTTTTGCTTGTTTGTGTTTTTGGGGTTAGTTTTGAAACCTTTTGTGCCCATGGAAAACGTTTACAATCGAATAAAATTTCACATCAAATCAGATTTTATTTATCTTGCGGTTGCATTACCAGAAGAGGCTAACCACAACACCGTTGATTATTCTGTTTTGGTCAGTTTTCCATTTTCCCCGCGATTTTTGGTGTAAGAATGGGTCAATTTTGTAAAATTATTGAGTATGTAACGAGATCGTCCTATTTTCTTAATTACAACACAGTTTGAAAAGCCTACCCCTTAACAATTTAATCTAGTTCTTTATTCTTGCGTGAACATTTTACCCCTTGACATATCCAGATACTGGTATATGCATATTAATATATATATTAGCACAGAAGTTTTTAACGCGTTTAGAAGATTTTTTGTTCTGAAAGGAAATGCCTAACATCCTGCAATGTCTACTTAACTCTGTGGATTATAGAAATTTCACTCGTATTTATATGTACATACACTCTTAAAGATCTTTGTCTAAATTTGATTTTCACAAATTCACTAAAAACATTCTGCACACTTTTAATGTATGAAAGATTATTTCACTCACACAAATATGACAAAATTACATACAAAACAGTATACAGTGTATTTGGAAATTAAAATGACAGAATTTTAGCAATCCACACATTTCAATTCTTACAATCTAACATTTCAAGGTGGATAAAATCCGTATATAACGAAGAAAAAATATTCATATACACTAGGGTGACAGAATAAAATAAACACCAGGTAAAGCGGTATAAATATGTAAACAGCTAAATTCTAAGAACGAATTAAGAACTTTCTCTTGTCATTAGGGTAGGGGTGGATGTATCGGAAGGAATTCGTCATAGTTTAGTATCGTTACAACTATGCCTCGCTTACAAGGTTCGAGTGATATTAGCGACTTCACCCGGGGTGTCGCATCGTTGGCCAGAGTGAACACGGCGCTTCGCAACGTGAAATAAATATTTTTTTAAATATTCCGTTGTCCCCACAGTTAACCGTGTGATTACACAATTTAAACGCAAGGAAAAAACAACAGTGGAGCCGAGACCAGATCGTGCTGGACCTTCTGAAAGAAGTAAATGGGTGCTTGTGCGCTAAGTGTTAAGAGAACTGCGAAGAAGTACAGCTGAGCTTGCGGCAACTTCACAGAAAAGTCAGCGCACCGTTCTGCGATACCTCCACAGTGTGGGGATATATAAAAGGGTGGCAAAGAAAAAACCTCTCCTTACGGCGTTTCAAAAACGGCGCCGAATGGCTTGGGCAATCGAAATGCGAACGAAGCCCGAAGAGTTTTGGCGGTCTGTCATTTTTTCAGACGAAAGCAGATACCGCCAAATCAGTGATAGTGGTCGTGCGTGGGTATGGAGATGTTCTTCGCAGCAACTGGACGACAAATTTTTGCATCAGACGGTGAAATACGGCGATATGAACATCATGTGTGGGGAGCGATATGGTATGGTGGAAGATCGCAATTAGTAATCTGCGACATAAATATAAATGCGGCAAAATATATCCAAATATTAACAGAAGGACTACTACCGATATTCTACAACGCCATTTTATCTAAAGAAGACGCCACTTTTATGGAGGATGGAGCAGGAGATTCGGATTTTACCATGGCCAGGCCAATCACCAGACATGAATCCGATAGAGAATGTTTGGCACATAATCCAGACAAATATGGCGAAACGACCCCGAAAACCCAGCATTAAGGAAGAACTCGTGGCAGCTGTTACAGAAGGGTGGTTAAATATTCCAGAAGACACCATTAATCATTTAATAGATTCTATGCCACGACGACTTGCAGCACTTCACGCACGTGGATCGGCAAAATATTAGTCTAATTTAAAAATTTTAACATATTTTGTATATATAACGAGAATAGTATTTTTTTTTTTAATTTGTAGGTGTCTATATTATTCTGTCACCCTAGTGTATATTATCCAACAAGAAATTAACGAACATCCAAAACGTATACTGCTGTTGTAAAAAATTAAGTGCAACACAAAAAAACTGCTTTTACAGAATGATATTGCAAAATTTACAGAACAATCGAAATGCCAATAACCAGTATTTCATCGGCAACAGGTACAGGTGCCAAAGATTAATTCTCAAGCATATTTAGATCATATAAAAGTCGGCAAACTTTTGTCGAAACGTTTATGGATATGAATGGGCGTAAACTCATAAACATAAAGTTCACAATTATCGTGTCAACTATATCAAAGTTTAACTGCTGATACGTTCTTAAGATATTTAAGGTGTTTGAGGTCAATGATTGCGACTTGTATGTAATAGTAGGTAGTATAAATGGATAGTTCTCGTAATCCTGTTTTCATTTACGGAATGTTTTGCTTGGAAAAAAAGGTGGGAGGTGCAGATATATTCAACGAACTAATTTATTATGTGTGAAATATTTTTTTTATTTTAATTTAGACAATCTGAGATAATTTTAAAGGATTACAATAAAATTCTTAAAATAACGTAATTAATTAGTGTCTTGGTTTCTTAAAAACATTGGGTGTATTTAGTGCGATTATTATTGCTATCTTTATAAATGTTTAAAAAATTACCTATTCGCAGTGGTTTTGAAGAAGGATGTAAGAGTCAAACTAAATACAGCCCTATACAATCGACTTAATCAGACCCATACCCGCCCACACCATAAAAGACCGACAAAATCGAACCTAGAAGTGCGGGTATCCAACATACACATACACATTGCCGAATACAATCTAAAACTAAATGAACTAGGTCCAGATGTAGCAAATACGCTGGTGCACTTGTTGCTATGGTTTTAGTCTAATGGGTGATTTAAATAGAAGAAGCCCTTTTAAAGAAATATACGGGGTCTATTCAAATAATACAAAATTATTTTAATTACGCGCTTACGGAGAGACAATGCCATGCGATTGGCAACATTATATCCATCATCATCAAATATTGGATTGTTGACACCTCGTCTTGGTCATTTTATTATTGTTATTTGGGTACAAAGCTTTTCAGTCTTCATGGCGATTATTGCAATGTGGATGTTTTATGTAATG
Source organism: Trypoxylus dichotomus (assembly GCA_023509865.1). Lineage (NCBI taxonomy): Eukaryota > Metazoa > Arthropoda > Insecta > Coleoptera > Scarabaeidae > Trypoxylus > Trypoxylus dichotomus. The sequence goes on along the minus strand of CM042076.1, from coordinate 61,054,495 downwards.
ATGCAACGTAAAATTTTGCGTGAAACTGGGAAAGTTTCCATGAAAACGTTTCAACTTTCGAATAAGGTTTATGAAAACGATACTCTGGGTCGTACGCAATCTTGCCAATGGTTTGCACGCTTGAAAAAGTGGTTGTCAATTAATAGAAAACGATCTTCGACCCGAACTCTCGACTTCAAGCGATGATGACCAAGTTAGAAACACAGAGATGTGTTACCTTCAAATCGTCAGTTGGCTGTCAGAGAACTTGTAGCAGAAATTAGCATCTGAACCTGGTCCTGGCATAACAACTTCACAGAAAAACTAAAAACGCATCGAGTTGCTGCAAAGTTGATGGCCGAACGGGAGAAACAAAATTGAATGAACAATTGCCAGCACCTCCTTCAACAAACGACGAATCATTTATACAAAAGAAGAGCGGGAAACGAAATCTGGGTACGACTACAACATTAAGACAAAAGTCCAGCAGTGAATTGCCAAAAGATACCCACACTCAATAGGAACACGTCATCCTCAATCTCATGTCAAAATCATGCTCACTTCTTTCTCGATTTTATTGTGTATTTTGAAGTTTTGCTTCGAAATCAAACTGTGAGCTGTAAGTACTACAAAAGCATATTACAACCGTTAGATCTTCCAGGCACGGAGGACCTAACCTCGCCAGGTTCTGGCGAGTAGACCTCCCAGACTTAAGCCCGTGTGTCCTTTTCTTATTCCCGAAATTAGCATCAGTACCAAAAAGACGTCGTTTTGATACTACTAATAAAATTGAAACAAATTATTTTGTTAATTACATAGTCGAATGAACAAGAAGATATATTTGATTAAATTGAAGCTTTCGTATTCGTCATAATAATAATAATAATAAATATATATCAGTAAATGAAACGTAAACATGAATTCTAAACTCGCTGTATTCTCCTAACATCCACAGCAAGTAAACATGGATGGTAAACAGAATCACAATAAATAAAACTAGAAAGTATTAGAGAATTACGTAGCAATAATTTATTTTTAATGTCTATATGTAAAGAAGGTTTTTAATACACTATATTTAGATTAGATTTTCGTAGTAGGTGAGATCTCTTGAAATTTAATTCTATATCAATCCAAAGCTCCTAACACACCGAACCATAGGCACTGGAGCATCATTCATAGTAATGTGAACATTTCTATCATCAATAATGAGTTTATATGTGGTGAAGCTGGATTATTGGTCTATTACGTCTCACAATTATTGGTATAACATACGCTATACCTGCATCCGACCTGTACCCTACCGCTACTTAACTCAAATGCATCCTCAACTCAATGCAGGACTCCGATATGAAACCTATTACATTACGGCTTGGAGTTAACAAGTATTATATATCTTACTGATAAAGTGATAAATAAGCTTAGGGACAAATGTAGGATATCCGAAACCAAACCGCCTGATATATAAATATGCATAACAAACGCTTCCTGTTCATAAAATATCAAATTAACCGAATTTTGGTAAATCAACAAAGATCGTGTGTCTTGTTATCAGACAGTAAGATTAAACATTTACATGAAAATAGCCACAGTGATACAGTATCTCAAGTAGATAAAATAGAAACTGTTCACTCCTGGTTTATGAAGATTATATATATATATATGTATTTGTACGTAGAGGTAAATACTCAGAAAAATGTTAGTTAAACGGGGTATTTCATATATTCATAAGATAATTTTTAACGAATGATACCTCTGATCTAACAAATTTGTTTTCAGAAAAAAAAAACATAGCATATGCATAAAATCTATATTTTGCGAACTGCAGACAAAAATGTGGGGTATTTCCAAAAATTGAGATACCGATTTGGAATTTGGAAAGAAAATAATATAAAATATTAAATGCATCGAATATCTTAGTGAAATGATAATAAAAATCAGTACATGTGAAATAGAGCAATTTCGGACATTTTTTGAAGAGAGAGAGAATATTTCACTAAAAATATATATTTCATCAAGCAAGTTCTTGGTTATTTAATGCAAAAATAACAAATAATAATTCTTAAAAACCTAGAAGTTACACACAGTAGTAAAATATTGTTACAACAAATATTTTATAGATTAGAATTCGAAGAAAACTATATACATTTTACAGTAATTGTTACGGCATATATATTATGGAACAAAACACGTTTCCGATGTTATAAATCCTTTGTAAAATACTTTGAGATTCTGCAATTCTTGGCATGTGTGTTTTGCCTTATATGTGTTTCCATATGATAGATTCTCCTAATTCCTCTGAAACTAATCTGTTAGAACACTTGTTTACGTTCTAATTTGTATCTATGACCTTCCACAGAACAAGTTAAAATATCAAGCATTTTATATAATACGAGTACTATTATGGAGTCAGTGATATGTTTTACGCCTATAAGTGTATGTGGTTATAAGTTGATTTAAAGTATCTACAACTCCTTTTGTAGCGTTGTAGTCTAATACCATTTTCGATTTTTGACATGTGACGACAATGACAACTCATTCAATTTGGACACGATGATGCTGCATGAATGACCCGGTGCGTTGTCGTGGTGGAAAAGCACTTTTTTCCGCTGCAAACGAGGCCGTTTTTCCTTCAATACTGCATCGAATCAGATTAACAAATCGCTGTAGTATTGCCCCGTGATCATCCTTTCCTTCTGCAGATAGTGGATGATGATCACACCTTGGGAATCCTAAAAAATGGCCGATATGACCCTTCCGGTCGATGGAGCGGTCTTTGCTTTCTTTGGTGTCGATTCGCCTGGAAAAGACCACTGTTTCGACTGTTCCTTGGTCTCCGGTATGTAGTGATCGATCCAAGTCTCATCTACGGTTACGAAATGTATGAAGAAATCTCTTGGATTGCGTTTGGTCCTGGCCAGACACTCCTCCGAAACCGTCACCCGATTTCATTTTTGCTCCGATGTGAGCAAACGCGGTAGCGATATTTGCCGAAAGTCTTTTCATACCCAAAATTTCGTGTAGAGCATGCCTAACGTGTTCTTCTGAGATGCCTGCTGTCTTTGCTATCTCTTTCAGCTTCAATCGGCGATCGGATAACACGACATCATGAATCTTGTCGATCATCTCATCGTTGGTAGCGGCTTTTGGGAGTCCGTTGCGTGGTTCGACACTTGTGCTTGTGCGGCCACGTTTGGACTCGCTCACCCAGAAGCTGATGGTCGAAAATAATGGAGTACATCCGCCATGAACCTGTAGCAAAATATTTTGAATTTCCGTGGGCGTTTTTCCAGCCATCTAATGTTTCATCACTGCACGATTTCAATTTTATCCATTTTTGCGAAACCGCCCGACTTGCTACACAAAAATCACACTCAAACAAACTCGCTTAAACAACAACTATTGACAGTAGACGTCTGAAATTTTGAAAGTTGCCATAAGAAAGGTCGCCCTTACCGACCAAGGAATCCACTTCAACCTTCGTGCGCCATCTCTTGCCGATTCCGGAAACAGTTCGGGTCGCCCTCGTAAAGCAAAAAAATAGAAAACAGGAAATTTAAACGTCTTTTAATCAGTTATATGCACCCTGTATAAAGCGATATTGATGTGTTATTTTGTCCCACTAACAGGATCATCGAAAGAACCTTAGGGAAAGCATATAGCAGAGGTACTAAGTAATTCTATACGAACTCTGTTTAAAATAGCAAATTCGTTTAATCTTCGAAATCTCAATGATTTGTCTTACACAGGTTTCCCTGCATTTATCGACACGTAATTTCACAACAACAAAAATTATCGAACGCAGGCTGCAGTGTAGGCGCCCAGATGGTTGTACGCTGTATGCTAATTATAGAAAGCCGTGGTCTGCCTGCCTACGTTTGTTTTTGCCTACCATATTTCGATAACTTCGCCGTATATGACACCTGTCCCGTTCTAGCAACTTTTGGCTTTTAGAAAAAGCTTACACGTTCGCCACGGAAAACGCTCGAAAGCGTGGTAGTATAACACTTAAACGCCGCTCACTTCATCGGAGTTAATTTATGAAGATGGTTTGTTTCGGTATAAGAGAGTAACCCCAAATAATGTATGCACGTATACCTGTACACATGCATGAGCCTAGTAACGGTATAAACTCATAAACAATGCGCACGTGTGCATTTAAGTATCGATGTAAAGCATGTTATTCAGCCTGGTCGGATGATAAATTTGGAGTAGCCGTAAAACAAGCTGAATGGGATTTCTATTAATGTTTAATTGTGTTACTGTTTGTTTTGATCTCGCTACGTTTATCTAAAGAATGTTAATTGCGGTTTTCAATAACATCCGATTTTATTACCGCATATATACATTCTTTTTTTACGTTAAACGTTCGTGAAAGAGTCACTGTTCGGAAAACGAATTGATTTGGAAGTATGCCTTTGATTTCTTTTTTATAGATTTAAAGAGGTCGTGATTTATTTTCTTTACGCAACAATAACGTAAGCGATTCACTTTACCACCAAAAATTTACGGTAAAGTGAGCTAAATGATGTTATATACGGAGGAGTATCTTCTGTTATGCTATAAGAGAAACTTAATGTTAAGTCCTCCTATTGAAAAGCTAGACAAATAAACAATAAAATAATAGTACCATATATTTATTTGCAGGAGATACAGTCCCTGTCCATTTTATTAGGGCCACCTTATAAATCTAAGCTTTTGTGTGTTTTCAACGCGATAATTTACAAATACAAGTATAAAATTCATGAATAGGGTTTACAATACATATATAAATACGTTCCCTAAATATCTTTCTAAGAAATTGAGAAAGTCCCACTTAATGACTTCTTGCCTATTACTATCCTCCTTATGAAATATTCTGTACTGTACAGAAGATGGGTAGAAGCAAGATTGAAAGACACAGTAATTTGTAGAATATTACGTATTTGGATCGGTTACTGTTCCAGAAAGAATATTTATCTGTTTATGTAACAACCGTTTTTTTCGTGATCACGTGTTATTGTTATACTTTAAGCTTGTATGCGCTTTATATTTTCTCGTTATGGGTAAAACAGACATACCAAATGAGAAGGAACTGTATATTGAGGTATTGTTGGGTACAGGAGTGTATTCTCAACGCACAACTGCAAAGAAAGAACAAGTATCCCGACAAAGAGTGCAGCGAATCGCCGTTCTAATTAAACATAAGATACCCGTGACAAGTACCGGAAGAGCGTTTTGCGGCAAGAAAAGGATGTTATGGTATGGTGTTGTATATCAGTCGAAGGTCTAGGACCACTGTATTTTTGCCAAGGCACCATGAATCAACACCAATGTAAGCGCCTATTGTACGATGTCTTGATGCCATATATGATTTGGCCAGATATTATGCCACATCGCCAAATCTGTCCAAAGTTTTTGAAAACTCACGCTTTGCCAGTGTTACCTTGGCCGGCAAATTCTCCCGACTTCAATGCAATTAATAACGTGTAGGATGTTCTGAAATCACGCGTGTATTCGAGAAAAAACACTATGAAAGAGCAATTGGTGATAAATATTGAGGATCTGTAACAAAATGACGCTACAATTAGACATGTCATTAACGCTTGTATAGACAGTATGCCAAAAAGAATAAAAGCAATTATGGAAGCCAAAGGGGGCATTATAAAATATTAGTTATATAGTTGTGACGCTGTCTATAATAAATAAACTTATGCTTGTACAATACGTTTTTCATTATATATTTTAACAAAATCGCTATTTTAGCAAGTGGCCCTAATAAATTGATCAGGTACCGTATACAACCAGTTATAGGAAATGTATAATCCGCAACAAAATGAACAGAAATAAGCTAGATATAACATTAAATAAGAACAAGTACAGTAATTTATAGTGCAACTGTAAATAAACTTAAACTAAGTCATAAGATAGAAATAACAATTAGAAAACATAGATTGACAATAAAACGAAAATTAACTGGTGAACCAAGTGGAAGTGGCGGAAATGATTTAGCCAAAAATATCGGCATTAATATCACAAAGGTCCGCGATATGATTAAAATTGTCGCATATCAAGGAGATGGAAGACTTCATAAAAATATTTGTCCTGTTGGGGTTGCAGTAAAAAGTAAAAGATGGTGTTAACTTTAGGTACTAGGAAATTATGTTCCAAATCCAAAAAAATTCAGTATCCTCTATTACACAGACTCTAAAGAGTGAGAAACCAGATTAAAGCATCGTAATCTACTCCGGACCGGATCAAAGAAAAAAATGAAGCAAATATCGTTTTCATATCATCGAAATTTTTACAATTGCTATAAATAAGATTTATAACTTTTACGCATAATTTCCAAAATGTGGCCAGAATAAAACAAAGATGAATCAAAAAGCACCACTAGGCCTCTAACTAATGAAGCGACCCTCAACACTATTTGTATGAGCATTTAGAAACGTTTAAGAAAAACCTATTTGCTCTACACCAGTCAGAAACGCTGCAAATATCGCTCTGAAGCAGCATAAAATCAGCAGGAGTGTTGATGGCAAAGAACTTCTCGTGAATGATTTACCAATACCATGAGAAGCAGTATTTAACAGCGTTTTTATCTTTGGTGATATAAAATATACAGCATCTTTCCTCCTCTCCAACCAGCTTAATGTTAAATTAATATTGTATAGTTTACATAATCAGATGATTCAAGGAGTAGTTCATAGTGCACCCTCATCTTAAGTACTATAGGTAATTCAAATAAAGAGATTTAAAAATTCCAGTGTTCCATTAGTTTTGCGTTCCGAGTGATGCCGGACTTCTGTTATTGGGGCGTTTTTAAATTCAAAGGTGTAAAACATGGTAGTATTTTTAATAACGTACTGTCACTTTTGTTATTTCGATAGATTATTTAACTTGCTCGCATTTTTACTATGGTTATTAGTTCTTCTTAAATATTTTGCCATTATAGAAGAAAATAATTTCGCAAGCCAATCTTCTGAAAATCCGTGCCTCTTTTAAATCTTTCCTAAAAGACTTTGTCACGTTCTCCTGGTTTGAAGAACACTGCCGACGTATACAGCTTGTAGGAATGTGTAGATTTCTCCTGGTTTGAAGGAATCTTGAAATGTGAACTGTTTAAGGTGTCTTCTTCAATTCACGAAATTAAAACAAAATGCTAGGTGCACTATTCTTTGTTTTCATGCTTTACTGGAGATACACGTATGTACGCCTTCGTGGCTTGTACTGAACTGCTTATCTTAAAGTTATATTGTGTACTGTTATATTCTGAATGACGTTGTGTTATGTACTAATTTACATGGTGTACTGCATTATATCGTGTACTGCCAGACGGGTACTGAATCTTAATTGAATTGGTTATTTTATAATCACTTGGCTTTTCTATTAGTGCACAACATTAAACTACCTAATTCTTCTTATAAGATGAAGGTTATAGATATTATATCACCTGGTGGTGATGTCATAGTAGTAAATAGAAAGCAAAGCAATATTACCCGAAATATGAGATAAAGAGAATAATTGGCATAATGAGTGGGTAATGAACAGAACCTTAATTTAGCAGATTGGAGCAATGGCAGGGGTTTCCATTACGTCAACGTTTTCTACTTGAACTGAAGTAATACCAATTACATAGATATTGCACATTACAATAGCAAATGACATACTAAAATTTAATTGAACAACGAAATGCAAAGCAAAAATACATGCAAGGTAAAATTAAACGACATTGAAAATGCAAATTCAAAATAGAAACTTATTCGCTTGAACTAAACAGACTTTTTCTATAAATTTCTCTTAGATCTTTCTTAGTCTACGTAAAAACAACTTTGCCGATATTATTACTGCAATTTTACAGTTACAGGACTAAGTTATTCGTAATAACGGTGTAAATTGCATAAATCCGAAAATCATGGAAATTGCAGGAGCAGCTTCCACCCCCCAAACATGAAACTTTAATTTACTAATATGGTTCAATTCATCTGGTTGGTAATTTTAAAATTGTTATATGTACATACATAGTCAGAAATGCGCGAAATTATAACGTGTTTTATTTATTAAAATAACGCAAGACTTTGCGCTACAATGCATAAAAAAATCGGATTTGCAATTTATAATGCTTAAGAATCTATGACGGATGAAATTTCCGCATATTTTCTAGTCACGACCACAAGGCATACACACATACTTCGCTTGTTGCTAAGATCCTGTATCTGGGTTTAACATCAGTTTATAAACCTCCCACGAAATTAAGTATTCATTCAATCATAGAACTATGTCCTGAAACCTTTGCCCGTACAATACTGTTCCTAACCGTTACAAATGCCAATAACGTGCAATATTACTATTGTACTTATTATTTTATCGTTAGTCTATAAGCTATCGTTTCTTAATTTTATTCAATTCACTTCCATCCATAACTGTATCTAAGCAACATTAAACGAGATTAAAATTTTGCATGCGTGCACATGTAAATAAATTAGATTAATTTCGCATGGTGTTATTAAAAATTTACATTACATAGATGTGCCATTTAATTTATTAAAAGACCCCTATTCTAGTTATTTAATTTATATAATTATCCGTCGCTTTTGTGGTCGCCCGACCCGACGACTGTAAGAAACGCGATCAGAACGAGGGGACTTATGTGGGTGAGGCGAAGATATACGTATGTTACACATAATTACGTAGATGATTAAAGTGCATGTCGCTCAGCAGTAGATCAGATAGGTGTGTCCATCCTTGAGGTCATCAACCTATCACAACAGTACACCACTACCACAATGGAGCAAAGCCTAATCAAACAAACGCTCGTTTTTTAGATCTAGGAGGGTGATCGATTGGATGGAAAATTTCCGCATTAATGCTGTTTGTTTGTACTGTATGTGGTAAGTATATCGAAGGTATAATTTTACGGTTACGTTAAGACGTTCGAACCAACTCAATTCTTATGAGGTAATGAATAGTAAAAGAAATTCCACTGAGGAACAAAATTAAACGTTTACGTTCTAGTTCCAGATATGTTATCAGTTCACTCATTTCCAGTTTAGCCTTAGTATTTGAATTATAGGGTATTTAACAATATTTGCTTTAGCTACAGAGTTATATCTGATACTCTCCTAAGATTACTCAAATATCGTACCATATTATGGATTTCGAACTGTGTGAATACACCAACGGTGCATTACCCTGATCGCCAATGCTAACCCCATTACGAAATAATTCATACATTACAATTATTCTATAACATTTATGGCGTATAAATACACCCCGCGACACTTGATTAAACGCAATATCTATATCTTTGTTAAAAGAATACTTTTTTAATTTTTGTGCTTTATGCCGGTAATCTACTGCTATTTTAGGCAAGTATTCCAAATAAGAGTAAAAGAAATTAAAATTTAACCTAACTAATAAATGTTGAAAACTGGTGCGACACTTGATTAAACGCAGCAGAATAAAACAACAAAATTATTGTCAAAAGCTTTATTTAATAACGGGTACGGCTACCGTTCTTACTTATTATATATTGTTATATAAATCCTTCGGGAAAATCATCCCCATACATTTTCTATTATGTTGAGGTCCGAAGACAACGGTGGCCATGGCGACACAGTTGCTTTATTTTGCTCTATCCACTGTTTCACAACGCAAGCGCGTAGGAGCATTATATTGTTGCAAAACAAAGTCTTCCATGCCCATTTGATTCTATATTATGCCTTTTACGTTTTCCATTATTTCTAGGTATTTCTGGGCATTTAGAGGTCCCTCGATGAAAATGATTTCAACTGCCTGAGAATAAAAAATTGCACCCCATACCATAGCACCTTCGCCGCCTTGAGGTCTCCGAGATATTCTTTCCTCAGATCATGTTGAAATCTATCAGGTTCATCGAGCCTAATCGCTTCTCATCCATGAAAATGACCTTCTTCCAGTCTTCACTCCATTGAATGTGTTGTATAGCGAAATTTAATCGGGTTTCTCTGTATTGGGCAGTTAAAACCGGTATTTTTCAGTTTTAAGCGACGAATGTGTGAAGATTGTTTCAAAACCCTTTACATTGCCCTTACGGTTGCAGAAGTTCCGGCAGCATCCCGAATTTAACGTGCTGTTGCCGCTGAATTCGATGCTATTCGAATAATTTTCCTTCTCTCCTGTTCGGTAGTTGCTTTTGCTGTCAGTCCTTACGTTTTTGTCCGTAGTTTTCCTTGTCGCGGAGGTAATTATGGATTGCGTAATCACTCCGCTTTAATTGCCTAGCGATTTCTCTTATGGTATAATTTTCGTTATTTAAAGTATCAGCTTGCGCTCTTTCTGCTTCCGTAAGCGTTTTTCCGCGTCCCATAACGATACAGCTACAACAAATTATTCATATGCAATAACTGTATCGCCAATTTAACTAAATTTTCACTGGAAAACGTTTGGTTCTATCGGTTACACAGAGATAACTAAAGTGCGCTTAATCAAATGTCGCAGTAGTTATACCACTACTATTACAATCCCCCGGGCCTTACGACACCCGGTTCTTGCAGCTCGCAGGTACCGGCTGGATTTCCAAGAAATATTAGAAAGTGTATAATACTATATTTAAAATTCTATAGATTCGTACAGAAATTTTGGTTTTGAAATATGTATTATGCTTGCGTTTAATCAAGTGTCGCGGAGTGTACATAAAGATATAAAATATATTTCGCTTATTTTAGAGCGGACGTTGAACAATAAAAATTTTGATGGCGCTACGTTTTGAGGAGAATAGACCATCATGAGGATTATTGTTTTTATGTAAATGCGAAAGGATTTAATGGCTACAAAAGCAAATGAGCTATTCTACACAACCTAACGATTTCTGTACCTGCGCTTATCTTGCCATCTGTAGTTAAAGCGAGTTGAATGTAAATATTCAAAACCCAAAGTATAGTGCACATACTAGCGAAAGTCAAAGAGAATCCTTCAACACAATTTTCAGAAACACAACTTGACAACATAACGCGTGATTTTAGCTTGCCAAAAAAACTACGCCTACATGTTTTGACATATTTTTGCATATTTACGTAATTTTTGGATGTCACAAAAGCTATTACAAAAATAAATTATTAGAGAAATAGTTAGCCAAAAGAAAGTTTCATTTTTCAACAAAATCTCCATCTACATTAATACCCTTATTCCATCGCTTTATCAATGCCCTAATACTTCCTGTATAAAAGTGTTTCGGTTACCTTCTGAATCACGTGCGTACTCTTGTTGAACATCGTTATCACCATCGAAATGTTTGCCACTAGGATCCTTTTTGAGTGGATCAAATAGATGCTAATAACTCCGAAAAAATGCTTGAGGCTGGGGTGGGACTGTAAACTGGATGTTCAAGAAGTTCCCATCCTAATTCTGCAATTCTCGCCTGGATCTAGTGGGCCGAATGCAGTCTAGCATTATCGTGATGTTGCAATATTCCTCTCGTCAGTAGTTCTGGACGTTTTTTTTTTCGGCAACTATCACTTGAGTATCATAAAACTAGATTATTCTGACACCTAGTGACAGATAGAGTCACTACGTGTTACTATTTTTGTCACTATTTTCGGCTTTTCCACAACAGTTTGTGACTTATTTAATAGTTTTGCTTCGTATGTTGGTAAATTCGCAAATTACAATTTGCTTCTAATTACCAACGGATTTAAAAATGTTTTTTTCTGAAAAAGTCAGCCCCCGGTAGGATTTGAACCCACTTCCTTGCCAGAGGAGTGTTTTCACCGCTAGATCACGGAACTCCGTGAGTCTTTAAAAGTAATTTGAACTCAGAGGAGGGAAAAGAAACTTCTATAGTTCAGGGAAACTCGCTGATTTAATAGAGAAATTTATTATAGCAGCAAGCGGTTTAGCAAGAATATTATCATTCACAAGCATCAAATTACTTGAATATTTTAATAATTTTTATCAACATGCGTAAAGTGAAAAGACGATCCTTCAGACTGCATATCACAGATATCAAGAGGGAACCTTTATCTGAATACGTGAAAACAAATCCGTGATGTTTTGTGGAAAGTTGAGGGTGACATTATTGTCAGAACACTAAGGATTCTGGTCTTTCCTTTTCTGCTATTAATAAACTTAAATTATTCTTTACAATTATTTCTGATGAACTGATCAATTACTTGCATCCAAATAATGTAGGATTAAGATATCTGATTCCCGCATTCTTGTAAAAAGTTCGAAGACGTTTGAACCCATTTACGTCAAAAAGTCATTCGGTAGTTTCTATTGAATCGGCCGATACTTGGAAACTCATATTGATCGTGGGCGAAGAAGTAAAACACAATCTTCCAATTGTTTTTTACTTCTTCGCCTATATTCTTTTAGTAATCAACTTTCGCCTGTAGTACACATTCAGTATTAAGCTAAATATAATATCAGCAGTAAACCAAGAGGATCTTTTAGAAGAATTATATAAAGAGGCAAAGATTGTTTACAAACCTGGAAGAGTATTGCATAAAATTCTTCCACAGCGTGATCAACGTAGATATATAGATCAAAAGACGACCGGTCAAAGTAAAGGAAGTCGTGGTGCAGTTGATCAAAATCAGTTCTAATACAGTGTTCCTAAATTCACACCCCATATCGATAATTAAAAATAACGCCGGGCAATGGGAGACAACAAATACCAAGAGTAAAAGCTCATCCTGAATAGTTAGCAGCCAGCGCACGTTACACAAAACCAAATCCAAACTACGATTGTTGGCATTTGTAATGTAAGAATGTGTTTTGGAACAATTGACAATATTAAGAATATATTGGGGAAGATTAAAATCTCTAACAAGCAAAATCGGTTTGTTCAGGAGCAGAAGAACATGCATGAATACCCCAAAATCGATATGTGAGATATCAGATGGCACCAATGTAATATTGAAGACAGCCCAAAAAACAAAGGCATATAATAAGATCTATTGAAGGTACAATATCAGAAAGCTGCAATTAAAACACCGCCACCCCAAGTTCTACCAACGCTGTTAAGATGTTTAGAAGATTTTATATACTGAAAGGCAATGCTAGACTTCGCGCAGTGTCCACCTAACCCTGTGGAACTATAACAATTTCGCTTGCTTTTAAAATAGTACCTCTACTATTTCATTATATTCAGAAATACACTTCTAAGTAATTTCCAAATTTTATCGTTGACACTACAAAATTATATGAAACTAGTGTGTGCTGTACAAAATTATATGCAATTGTGTATTTTACAGAGCATATTTGCTATTTGTTATTTGTCTAGGAAAAACGAAATTCCTATTGTATACCTTCGGTAAATTCAAATTCTTTTTTCTTCTAGTGTAAGTAAAAATTTACAAAAGCTATTTTTGAAAAACATTTCTTTTCGAAAACTGAATTTAACAAAATGATGTTTTCCACCTTGATGCCACATGCAAACATGTCAAATTTCAATTTGTGAAAGCATTTATAAAGAGTTGCGTTTGCTACTATCTAGAGGAAATCAGAAATCAAATTGAATTTTTTTGTCGTAAATTTCCAATCTTCATTCGTTTCACATCGTTAGCGCACATAATGTCACAGCTGTACGACGATGATGGTCTTTTGTCTCGTACGGAATGCCTGGCAAGATATGATTTAATTGACCTTTGTAGGACCGACTGACTCGTGTCCAATTGCACCGAATTAATTAATGGGATTTTTTTGTAAACGATGCTCTCTCTATGCAGTTGACAGTTTTAACATATTACATTAACGTTGTACTAGAAAGAATTAGACAAGATAAATGAAAGCTTTCAAGTGAGAAAAGTCAATTATAAAGACGTTTGCTTTATACATTTCTGGGACATAAAAAAACAGCGAAATGAAATAATATATTATGGCCACAGCAAAATCGAAGCTAATTAAACGAATGTGTTAATCTGAATAGCGTAATTGTTCAAGTGTTGATTTTCTTCTCTGCGTTTGATTTATTTACTCCAATTTATATTCGTGACCTCATTTATTGTGTTAAAAAACTATAATGAATGTTATGCAATTAGCGATTACTACAGCAGCCTTTTTAAAAGCCAAGATTAAAATTGAATACCTAAAGTACTTAATTCATTAATGTTTGAATGTTTCTTTTTGTTTTTTTGGATTTCTGGACAATATTGTATTTGTGTACACAATTAGTAGTGTATTTATAGAAACACGGCTCTACAAAACCTATCGCAATTCAAGCTATTTTAATATATACGAGGGTAAGTTGAAAAATTCGGTAACTAAAGCATAGCAAATAGCAATATTTCAATGAAATGTGTTTTATTTTTCCACATGATCTCCCTCAAGATCAATACATTTATTTAGTAGATGCTCAAGTTTCTTTATGTCTTCACATTACTCATTCTTGTCCAGCTTCTCAAAATAGTGGTCTACGTCAGCTATTAGCTCCTCATTTGAAGCAAATGTCATATCGCCGCGGGGGAAGAGATAGTCCGATGGAGCTAAATAACTGGGAATGCTCAAGCGCTTCGAACTTTAATTTGGCCAATTTTGCTTCGACAATTCCACTCTTGTGAACTGTTGTCTTGATGGAAAAGGACTCTTTTTTGCTTTCTTCCGCGTCTCTTCTCGACGATAGCTGCCTTCAATCAATCCAAAAGTTTAGAATAGTTTTGTCCAGTAATAGTTTGCCCCTTTGAAACGTAATCGATAAGCCAGATTCGCTTCGCATCCCAGAAAACGGAAGCCATCACCTTTCCTGCCGATAGAATGACTTTGGTCTTCTTAGGGGCCGGTTCACCACGTTTAGTCCACTGTTGTGATTGCTGTTTACTTTCCGGTGTGTAGTGAGGATCCACGTTCCATCGCAAGTCAGAAATTGGCACAAAAAATCTGTTGGATTTTGCCGAAACCGCTCTAAAGTGGCTGTAGGACATTCTACGTGTTTGAGTTTTCGTGAAAGTGTGGTGTGAAAAACGTAGCACCTATCTTGCACACCGCTTAGACATGTCTAATTTAACATTTAAAATGTAGGTCACCCGTTCTCTGGAGATGCCTGTGGGCTTAGTAACTTTTTGCATACTTTCTACAGAAGTAGCTGTTTTTGAGCGTCCAGAACGGGGATCGTTATTTACGTTCGTACGACATTTTTCCAATTCATTCATCCATTTGCATACAGTCTTAAAAAGAAGGCGTCTTTGCCTAACACATTTACCATCTCAGCGAAAAATACTTTTTCCATAAGTATTTAATCACTGCACGAATTTTAATATTGTCCATTTTTAAAAAGCGCCAAAAGTGCTCTGTTTTGAACGAGTACACAACAAAATACTTAACAGATGGACATGAAGTTTAACACGTTGTCATTGAGACATCAAGTTATACAACAGCTTCAAAGATTGCTTTCACACAGCCCCTTCTCATAGTTATATATATATATATATATATATATATATATATATATATTCATAAAGTTTTACATCAAGCTTTAGAATGAGGATAATGTTCAATTAAACCACATTTAAAAAGGAAGCAAGGAACATGATCCTAGGAAGAACAATTAAGGGCTCGTGGTTCAGAAAAGGTTCAATACAACATATGGATTGAGGAATTATTGGTAATAAAAAGAAACGGACACACTCAGTACATCACTAGTCAAGTGAATCTTAAATAATTTGGTACAAAAGCATTTACTAAAAGTTAAAATTCCCCTTTTGTATGCGTGAGTGTCTATGATTATGCAATTTGTGTTAGTCTTGGATATTTTACTGCTTGCTGTTGCGAATGACCAACTTTTCCTCTACGTTAAACTTGCATTTTGTATATTATCTTATTCTTCTCGTATATTTGAGTCGATTCTATTCTTTTCCTAATGTTAACTTTCAACAATTCAAGATATCCGAATTTTTGAGTACTCATCTCTATCTTGTTTATCTTAGTATTTCTATTACTACATTTATGTCAATATTGATTTTGATATGTTACATTAATCTTCAAACATATTGTGCATTATTTTTTATGTAATTTTGACATATTTATCAATTTTTCGTAAATACTTCAAGTCTTTCCTTATTACGACCACAATGCATTTACTGTAGTTCTTTTCTTTTTCAAAAAAAAAGAAAACAATAATAATTTAAGTTATGCCAGTAAATATACCTAACACAAAAATGGTGCTAATAAGTCTTTCTTATATTTAAAGCAGCCAAAATTTAACAACGGTCCATTCTGGACTGCAAAATTTTCATTGGTACATCTAAAGCAGCGACAGATATATCTAATAACGTACAATGTCGCTACAAGATATTGTCGTGTGCTTCAGATTATTGTCGTGTATAAATATTAGATTTTCTCTTAATAATTTTTTCCCCAGTGGAATTGCATATTCGTCTAGAATGGGTCAGTACTGCTATTTTCTTAAAACCTCCAAAACAACTCTAAACCTCAATAGAATCAACCCAGCGCTTAATTGGTAAAGTATGTATTTAATTTGATGTTTTAACTATATTCCAAACTTGCATTTAATGGTACTTAAAAAACAGGTATTCGCCATTATCACATATAGAGCAGGAGCAAATTCTATATTCATCTATGATAACTTTGAAAATAATTCTTAGCTTAAAAAACTTTTCCTTAAAACTAGTGACACACTATAAACTAAACAGTCAGAACAACTCTAAACCTCAATAAAATCAACTCCGTATTTAACTACTGGTTCAAAACACCTGTGCTTTATTTCTTCGAGCATCTCAAATTTGGTTCCATCTGTCTAATACACTTTTTTCCACTACTCCATTGTCGACTCGCGTTAGATTTGTACCCATTGTAAACATTTTCCTCCATTACCTCGCCCTATAAGCCTTTTTTCTGCAGTAAACGGCTTGTGCAAACCTGCTTCTTACTGTCAGCGTTTTACAGTACCCCCTGAAATCCGATTCGTGCAAATATAATTGAATTCAGCGCCACTTCCTGGTGTCGTTGGTCTTCGATTATGTTTCCTAATAATTTCAAGTCTTAAAGAATCTGTTACATAAAATCTTTGCCGGTGTTTGGCGATTAGAACCTTCGAAGTCCCCTGTTTGATGAAACTGATGTGTAATGTTAATTGATTAGCCGAAAAGAATTACCTTCTTCACTTTCCTGTAAGCTAAATTCGTGTGCTACGCTACACGAAAAGGCTGTTTAGTTTGTAATTAAACCAATGGTGTGTTTTAGAGAATTTTATCAAGTGCCCGATTTTCTATGAGTGAGAGTGTATATAAAATCAATACATAACTTTCAGTGTGTTTAGAGACGCTCTGGAACCAATTACTGTACCTATCCCAATGTAACCGCGATGCAAACAATACAGCCTGGCATTGTCAGTTATTAAAGGGATAAAACTGTACATTAGACTACTTAGGTAACAAGATAATTGTCGCTACTGTGATAACATTAACAATTAATTAGCAATGAGCAGCTAACTAACCATTTTTAATTTCTATACTGTTCAACATTTTTAAACACTAAAGAAACGATATAGAGATATATTCAAATTCTAAATATCACTGGACAGTTCTCTTTATTTTCACCATAACTATAATAAAGATAACTTCTACGATGGAGACGATATAGTTATTTTGCAAGAAATTCGTAAAATTTTAAAACAGAAAATATATTTCAATGCATATTCTGTACAGTTCAATTCTTCAACTTTGCGAAGATCTTACAAGCCCAACAAATGACTACAAACCTATATAAATAATCTCATTATAAAATTACACATCTATATATAGGTCAATGGACACAATAATAAGATCACATATTATTTGTACACGCGCTGACGTCAACATTAAATTAACAAATTCCCAAGAGCTTGCGTATTATTCTATATAAGATAACTAACATAACATTACGTAAACGCGTGTCTCGCCAGCTAAAGTAATAACAAACGTTGCGTGTCGAAATCTGGAAAAACGCATTATTCCAGAGTCGATGAACTTTCGTCTAAAGACAAACGAAATCATAAAAAGCAAACGTACAAAACGCGAGGAAGCGATGCGAAATGATGCGGAAGGAATTTTCTAATGCGTTGATGTAACGTGCCACACACCAGGAAGGACTAAAATATGTAGTGCATTCGTACAGAATACATATATTTCACAATTCATAGATTAGGTCCGCACTTCAAGATACATAAAACCCCATGTCGTATCTTATCATGTCGTGTTAACTGCCTTTAGATATGGTAAACCGTTTGACTTCTAATATCTTGTAATTTAAAAATTAGCAGTTTAAATTTGAATATTCTTGGAATCATATATTGGAAGTTTATCGAATTGTCTGGGATTTGCAATATATTTTTTTTCAAACGGTTTCTAATATAATCTTTTTTAACATTTCTTTTTAAAATTTGTAGGTGTAATAATAATAATAAAATTTAAACAAATGGGCTACCGGGGCAGTTACACTCTGAAACTCGTCTTTCTCTTTATTCTCTATTCATAAAAACAAAGCAGTAAAGGTATGTGCGAAGAACACGCAGTTTCAAGTTGTAGCAGCCCCAAGGTCTACTTTAAAAAATAAATAGCAACAACAACAAGAAATATCTTCGCTTCCAAAATCACAAACAATTTAAGTATTAAAAATTCACTTCAATTCATTATAGAAAAGATACATTTCAAGCCAAAAAACCTATAAATTACTCCAATATGTATTGCACTTTAACGTTCTTTTAAATTTATTTGAAGGTAGTCACAGAGATAAATGCCCAATATGTTTTACTCACTCGTTTTCAGGTGTGTAAAAAACACGTCAAATTGTTAGTAATAATAATAATAATAATAATAATAATAATAATAATAATAATAATAATAATAATAATAATAATAATAATTTTTTTTTAAAAGCAACAGCAGGGGCGCTCCAACGCAGGTTCCTAAAGCTAATATCCAGGTGCTTTAGATCACCATTCTATAATTATTTCGGCTACCCATCACATTAGGATCGCAAATTGTTGAGATTTGATTAGATTTGTAAGATATATTCAAAGAGAATCTGTATGTTATTTGAAATTGAACCAAAGTAAGACATCTCAGTCGCTTCCTTGTTGATAATTTTTGTTGTGAAACGTATTCCTTGACAGGTGGCGGTTCGATACAACCACTTTTTAACCAGAGAATCGAAATACATTCGCAGGAACCCTAGTGCCTAGTGATGGACGCTGTTCTTCTGTTAGATCTTCAATTTCTTTATCCACATTGAGTATCAGCTTAATGAAACAAAATCATTCTTCTGGTTTTTGGTCAGCTTTTATGGCATCTCCATTATTTTTATATTATTTTTGAATACAATGATGGTGCCATCCGTGTCCTCTACAGTTTCAAAATTGAAGACCTTAGGTAAATCGTTAAATATATTACGGATGGAAGAATGACCCTTATAAATATATTAGCTATTATTCAAAAAGTACGTTCCTAGTAGCTGTTTCATCATTACATCCAAGTCCATAATATTCAAACTTTTAAAAGAGAATTGTGTACAAGGTGCAGTGAAACCCCCTGATAAAATGGAAAACAAAGCTTTAATTTACCACCTGCGGTCCATAGTTCGAATGTTGAGCCGATGTTCATTCAGATATTCGTTTTATTCGAAAAGCACCAATATTCTTTTATTTATTATCGTTTTCGAAATTTCTTCAGAACTACGGCAAAATTGTAGCTGGTCTATAATTGGTGCTGTTGCTAGGAAAACCACGTTTGAAAATTTATTTTTACAATCTTCAATTTATTGAGTAATACGTTTACATCAATTAGAGATTGGAAAACGGTAGGTACTGTACTATAACAAGCAACTAATCTTCACAATAGTTCAATAACAATTTATTACCAAATAACCAATCTAAAACTCAAATGGTTATACCTTGTATACATTCACTCGTTTTCATTTCTAAAGGAGAAATTTACAACTCTAACATGAAAACGAAATTAGGTGACTAATATATATGTGTATAAACATGTATGTACATACATATTAATAATTTGTTCGTGCAGTTCTGTTGGCAGGAAATGAAAAGTAACAAATTTTATTTATTGAATAATACACATAAACACCAAATTAGGATCTTACTTTAATTTTCACTTTTTAATTGTTCAACTTTCAATCATTAATTATTTTGAAAACTGTACTTTGTTGAATACTCAACAAATATAGGAATAAGCAAGATCTCCATGTAGGGAGACACTCACGTTTACGTTAAACACCATCTGGAGGCTAAGTTTAGAAAAAGCACTTCTAGCTTACTGCTGGTACTATTATAACTATTATGCAATCGGAAGATATTGAATGTAAGATATGTAAGGATTTTGCATGTTTCTTGACCTCACTGAACCACGTTAAATGTTATTTTCCGTTAGCTTTCACTCAAAAATTACTAATATCCATTCGATGTAATTTGAAATAATTGGTTAAAAACTAGTCATTTTTAAAATCGATACTTGAAGATTAAATTATCCTCTTTGCTAGGGCGAAATATCTTGTCATGTTAAGAAACTAAGAAAAAAAAAGACGTATGTATATAAGAAAATACAAAGAAAACCTCACTTATCATGGATTATTTGGTATTATCATTTTTGTTTCTCCTATTAGCTCGCAAATCTGCATCTCCCAATAAAAATTTTAGTTAGGATTACTCTAATTTTGGAAATCCTAAGAAACTGTCGCTGGAATTGTATATCGTGAGAGTTACGTATTAAGAGTGAACTATCATTACATATCTCCGTATCTCTCATAGTTGGCTATGCCTTCTTTTTTTTTAATTGATCTGCTATCATTTTTATGCATATGGATCAATTTCCGAAATAACGATAAGGACATCTGTGCATAAAGATTATAATCTCTAATTACAGTCCTCCAGTAGAAAAGAGTTCATTCCTAACTACGTAGTAAGGCTGGAAAAACGAGTGGTTTCCCTGTAACGCACAGCTCCACTGAGCTGATATGGGGGAGCTTAGTGGTTAAAGTCAGGTAGAATTCAGAAATCGAGAAAAATAATCGAGTTCGATCCGCGGCCAAGATAACTTTTGCTAATAAAAAATAGGGAAAACAAATACGTCAGACAAAAAATCATCGAAATATGATTGCTTTGGCAAGCAAGAACCCTTCTCAGAGGTCCCCCGAAGACGGCAGTAGACAGACCTCGGAAACGTCGGACTATACAAGTTCAACGAACGATGGAAATAGCCCAAATAACAACTCTAGTTATTATGAGGATCCATCGTCAACGGTATCACGTCAAGAATATAGATTCCGCAACGTATTTGTCCCAAAACTTTCGAAATTCTTTATTGTCTACAATATTTTGTGGAATGTTGTACACACTTAACATATAAATAAAATCATATAGAAATTTATAATATAGTACACGTTGCGCATTTAACCGGTGTTGTTTGCTATTAACATGTCCTTCACATACCAAAATGCAGTAAAATGTTGATATTGCAAACAATATATTTAAGAACGCCGTCGATTCTCCATACTAATCATATGAGTGCATACTGGTTAATGCAGGCTTAGTAAATAAATTACTATTACAAGTCCGCAACTTGTATTAATATTTCTCCTTCTTTTTTGTCACCTTCCATATCCCTCAAATTTTCGATAATTCAGGGTAATCTCAATCACGTTCAACTGGAACTATGAAGACTCCACTGTAATGCTAACACTTGGACACTTTAATTTTCCTATAGGGCCGATGAGAACACTAGGAAGTATTAACCAAGAGGTAATGAAAGGAAGGAACAAATTATTATCTCAAAGAGGATAATATGCGGTCAAGTAATAATATAAATGATATGGTAGTACGCGAAAGGGTACATTCATAAGGCGAGAAGGATATAAAGGAAAAATACCTATTATATATATTGTTGCATGAAAAATATGTATATTTAAAGTAATTGCTTAAATGTCATGTAATTTTTTCCAAACCCGTTCACCGAACCTGAGATTTTACAAAAAAGACACGTAAAGATTAAATAAGAACACAAAATACAAGCTAGCTCCATCTAATAACTACAATTCACTTAATGTTACCCAAAATACTGAGTACTGTAACTTTTAACGGTAGTCATGAGGAATTCCTCTGATTTTACGAGCAAGATAAAATTAAACACCATTAAAGACCACTTGCCAAAGTGGGCAGTAATCAAAAACGTATTACGGATCGTAAAGGTGATTCCACATAAGTTTCCAACCAACGCGCTTTTCGGATATAAACAAACTGACTTGAGGAGTACATGAAAACGGTACAGATTTCAACCATCAACCTAAACCGTTACAGGACGATATCTCATAAAAACCAAATCACAGTTTATTTCGGTATACAAGAGCGAAACAATTGCGACGTGTATACAATATAAAAGTTTGCTCTAATCCCTCGTACGAAATAGGATACCTTTGCTTCCAAATACGTCCGTTTTACTGTTCCAAGAAGCGGGAAGACCCTCCGCAAATGGTTGGCCGACCTCCGCTTTATTACCAGCACGAATATTATTAGTGCTTCGTCCCCGCAGTTCTAAAAGGAAAGGAGGGTTCGGTTTCTGGGGAAGTTTGCGTCCCGCGACAGATGTCGCTGGCTGCACGCTGTGACGAGATTAATGGAAATTAACTTCGAAGTCAATTTCCTCAAGTATTTTTTAGTTTTTTGCGCGTATTTTTGTTTTACATGCTATATTAGTACCCTACCCTATGATTAATTAAGATAAGAAAAAATGGTAGAATATAGTACTCCCCATATATTCCTGCAAGAGTATGTGTAGAAATATACGTCAATATCACGGTGAATACATGTATGTATGTACATATGGACGCAGACATAAACATTAAAATACGTAAACCATATCCAGAAAACAAATTACGCGTTATACTCTGAAGATATATAAAACACGTTTGCCTCTAGAGAAACGTGTAAAGTTATTTTATTTTGAAACATGGTTGTCAATACAATTATTAATTTCACTTTATTACGCAAATTTTGATTTGCTAAGAGTTAAGTTAGTGTGATAATTGTAATTAATGATAATTTATTAACCAATAGATTCAACAGCCCAATACATGACAATATAATTTGGTATAAAACTGCATACAAGTATAAACATATAAGCAAAGAAAGAAAAGAACATACCTTAAATTTTAATCTAAAGTATAATTATAAAGGTTTAAGGATGGGGTGTACTTATTCAAGATGGTAGGCAGTGGAGAGAAATGGATATCTACGGGACAATGAATTGTAGGTGTTACATGTTATACCTACTTAAGATTTTAACATAATGTTACTTCGAAATTTTAGAGTATAAGATGTGTAGAAACATCTGGTAGAAGGTCGAGGTAGAGTAAAATCAAAATAACTCGATAATTCAAGGGCACCTACGTTATTATTCACAAGATTGAACTTGATATCAGCTTTATCGCAACGTACACTTAGGGGTTCGACTTTATATAAGGACCTTGTAATACGGACGATAAATCTCAATACTTTCAGGGCGAGGCTGATTATTGTGGAGATATGTTCGTCAAAGGATAGTTTTGAATTGATGATAACTAGAAGATAAACAGAAAACGCTTATCTAGTGAACAGAAGACAGAAGTTGTAGGTTCAAATCCTACGGTAATTGTGAAATTTTTATTTTCACAAACTATTTCAATTAAAATTTAGCGTTGATAATACCAAGAAAATTAAATCACCTTTTAAAAACTAACGGAAGTTACATTGCATTATATATATATATATATATATATATATATATATATATAGATAGATAGATAGATAGATAGATATGTAACTTCCGTTAGTTTTTAAAAGGTAATTTAATTTTCTTGGTATTATCAACCCTAAATTTTAATTGAAATAGTTTGTGAAATTAAAACTTTCACATTTACCGTAGATTTGAACCTACAACTTCTGTTCACTAGATATAGATATATCTATATATATATATATATATATATATATATATAGATTACATAGAATGTATTTATATATACATTACATAACAAGTAAATGGATTTTGCTTTAATTTGACAATGCAACCAACAATGTACATAATGTTTTAATACTACTGACATTAATTTTATAGTAAGAAATACGTATGACTTAATTGCTGCCAAAATACCACCACCACGACTCCTATTCAAAACTGCGATCACTTCTTATTACTGAATAAGATTGCGGAAAAAGTTCAGAAATAAATAGATAATTAGAAAGCCAACTCTGAAATATCCATAAAACATTATTGTGAAATTATAGTGAATGTATTACCCAAATATGAGTTTGAGAAGAGCAGCAGATTTGTTTCAAATCACATATTTAGATGCAGGATCCAGTTCAGTTGCAATAAGTAGGTTTGTATGATAGTATAAAAGTAATAACTGCATCGTTCCTATACATAATAAGAAGAATAGACCAAGATGTATTATTACTGACATTAAAAGAGACGATATCCCATAAGCATTCAATAACAATTACATGCCCTCTACAAATCTTTGGGGACAAATTGCAAATTTAAGTAAATCAGTCTTTTGTAAACTACGACAACGAGATCATTTTAAGTCACTAATTCACAGATTTGCCGTTACTAAGGCAGATAAAATTTCCATAGATACCATTCCACAAGAACTCAGCCGCTACAATAAGTCAACGTTTGTGCTGGGTTAATCGGAAATTGCGTCGCAGGACCGTTCTTCATTCAGCGCAAAGAGAAAGATAAATAGAATTGCTTGAGCATAGAATTCTGCTGGCTCGCAATGCCTTAAATATTGATGGCTAACCAAAGATATCCAAACCGCCGAATAAAATGTGGAAAAATAGATTGGTTCCTAAGGTCGCTTGACTTGTCTCCAAATTTCTTTCTTTGACAATGACAAAGCTGTCAAGCAATATTGATTAATTAAAACCCCTGAGTATATAGAAACTACAATAAACGAAGTTTACAATCGCTTACCATACTGTTTCGCCGTCACTGGCAAAATTTTTGAAATTTGTTGAATTAGTTTTAATTTTAAAAATTTTAAATTATTGTTTCTATACATGTAACTTCTTAGATTCTGTTTCATTACATTAGTTTCATTTTTTCTATATCTTATTTATTTTTTAAAACGCTGTTCAATCACTTTATTTCTCCTACATTTGAAAATAAAATGCACGCTACTAATATATTGCTATCATCTAATTACTACGCTACTCTAGCAAAAACTTTCTTTAATACGTTAATGTAAGCTAGGCACTCGTGAATTGAATATAGTCTAAATCAAGTATAGGCAACTCATGACATGTTGTGGGCCAAACTTTAAGGTGCAAATACGTTCGCGGGCCGCGTTTAAAAGTAGTGCATTTAAAAGTAGTGTTCATAATTTTTAGCGGTAGATATCAGACATGTTGTTATAATGCAATTTATTAAAATAAGAACATGTCTCGCGGGCCGGATCAAGTCTTACAACGGGCCAGTTGTTGCCCATATATGGTCTAAATTAACATGTATAGTTATTCCCTTTGGGAGAATTTAATTTGTTTTCAATTTTTATTTTATCGACTAACTTAGTAACAAGTGCTATGGCCCTACAGGAACCTCTGTGGTACAAAAACCCTGTTAATCTCAGAAGAAGAGTCGCACATTGCATTTTCGAATGAACTTATTTCAGTAGGGACACCGTAGCTAGCCAGGTTGTGGTCTATTGCTGAATTTACCTTGCATATACATACATACATACTATGATGTAATATGATAATATGTCCGAACTTTCGGATACAAATTGGTAGAAGATATGTGCATATATAGCTCATTGTAACCAAAAAAATATTAGAAAATCAAGCTGTGGAAAATGGCGTGAGCTTACTATTACTCACGTATACTTGTAGATGTTCATTCAGGAAGCTTTTAATACCATTTGCATGAATCGATGCGAATATAATTTATTTTCTGTTTTCTAAATTGTATAACAGTATATATGGTATAATAAAGTATTTTCCTCGTTTCACGAGCATAAAAAGGAGCATCGTATCAAAATTACGTAATTGTTTGTGGCGTACTAAATTCCATAACACTTCCAAATCGAATCGTTGACGGTCAAGTTTGTAAATAAACGAACAGTAATCAATCCTGTTATGGTAAACCGAAATTATATACTTTCCGGTAATGAATCTGTAAATACCATTCGGAACGTTTTACGCATTTTGTCGCCTGTAAGTTACAAACACTTCACGGTTTATAGCGCACCTTCCTACTTGTCTATCAAGAAATATCGGCTGTTTTTTATGTTAAATCCAAGAACAACGGTCTAAAGGGGTCAAAGTAAGGCACTAACAATATGTGAGGGAACATATATTACCGCCGAGACAATGTAATTCATAATATATTGTACTATAGTTGTTCGATAATATGTTTCTGTTAAATATTTCTATGCTGTTGTTGTTCCTTATAATATAACACATGGGCTGAAAAGTCCCGGGCTAACACATAGATGACGCTAGTTTTATTGCAGTCAGCTTTCTCTCAGTTAGTATTAACCTTCAAAAGACAGCTGTTAAAATTTCATGATATTCTATTCATTAGTTTGTGAGTTATTGTGCTAAGAGTCACGCTACTTTTGTTATCTTCAAAACAATGGATCAAAAACAATTTCGTGTTTTAATTTTACACTACTTCTTGATGGGAAAAAATACCGTTCAAGCGAAGCAATGGTTTGAAAAGTGTTATGGGGACTCCGCTCCATCAGAAACAACAATAAAACGTTGGTTTGCTGACTTCAAACGTGGTCATAGAGACACCGATAATGCAGAACGCAGTAGACGTCCAAATGAGGGGTAACACCAGAAAACATAAAAAAATCCACAAAATCGTTTTGAATGATCGAAAAGTGAAGTTGCGTGAGTTAGCTGACATCGTAAAGATATCATAAGAACGTATTGGCTTTATATTGCATGAGCATTTGACTATGAGATAGCTCTGTTCAAAGTAGGTGCCGCGTTTGCTCACTGTTGACCAAAAACAAGAACGTGTTGATGATTCTGAGCAGTGTTTGGCCATGTTTAAACGTAAAAAACCGGAATTTTTGCGTCAATATGTGACAATGGATGAAACATGGATCCATCACTTCACTTCGGAATCAAACGATCGTCATCTGAGTGGACAGCAACTGGTGAACCTTGTCCAAAGCACAACAATCGGCTGGAAAGGCTATGGCCTTGGTATTTTGGGATGTGCGTGGTGTAATATTCATCGACTATCTTGACAAAAGAAATACCATCAACAGTGAATATTATATAGCGTTATTGGAGCGTTTGAAGGCCGAAATTGCAAAGAAACGACCGCATATGGCAAAGAAAAAAATTTTGTTTCATCAAGACAACGCACCGTGTCACAAGTCAATCAAAACAATGGCAAAACTACATGAATTGAACTTCAAATTGCTCCCATATCCACCGTATTCGCCAGATTTGGCTCCCAGCGACTACTGACTATTCGTGTTACCGATTGAAAGTAAAAACTGTATCACACATGCAAATTATTTTCTACGCAGGCTCTAAAATTTCTAAAACATATGACTATTTACAATCTACTCGGTGGTCTAATGCCTTTTTCGGGAAAGGATGGACCGAAAGCGAACCGTATCTTTAACACCATAGGCCCTGTTAAAACCAACAATTAATTACAATTTTGGTGGGAAATGTTTATTTCCTTCAAGTACAACTTTATATAAAAATGATGTTTCAGAAACTAATAATCAGAGAATGAATGATAAACAAACATATTGTTTCAAATGAGATACAAAAATTAAGGATATAAATATAGTACTCAAAGTAAGCAAAGTATTTAAGACCAAATATGTTCAAGAAGTCCACTATTATGATTAATACAGATATCGCTGCATGCTACATTTAAATGACTTCTCCGTGATGTAAATAACAAACACGTTTGTCCACAGATGCTGCAGATTCGAATCCTACGAGCACCGCGAGATTTTTAATGTCAGAAGTTAGTTAAATTAAATTTCGCCATTGGTAATAGCATGAAAAATAAATTCAAAACTATACTAGTTACAATTCGAATTTATAGGTTATATGTAGTTCTCAGTACAGTAGACAACTTTGATAATACATTTCTTATGATACTTATAAAACCTTCTATTGGTTTCAAGCCTTATACGCCTTATAAGACATTTTTTTCTTGTGTACCTGAATAATTAATTATCTACATTCAATTAACATTCAATTGACTACAACGGTCTCTTTCACACCTTTTCTCTAAAATCAGTGACAGAATTAGCAGTTTTTCGAGGTAGTTAGCCGTCCATCTTTTCAAAAAAAAAAAAAAACATCGGCAAAAAAGTCGGCGTAAGATTTGAAGGCAACCAATTGTATAGGATGCAAGGAAGAAAATTACATTTTTAAGTGTTTATACACTTTCGTTTGCCATTGAATTAATACCATTTGAAATAATTTGAAGGATCTGAGTGTTGCTACTAAAAATCGGAATGAGTATGAAAACAATGCTGAAGAGTTCTAAAGATGGTGATGTGAATCAAATTCTCGAACCCCGAGATGTTCCAAATAATATTTTAGTGAATGTGAGTCTTCTTCGAAAACAGAACATTTTTTTAATAGAAATGTTTAACGACAAATTCGGACTATTTTTATTGAAAAATGAACAAAATATTTTTTAATGTAGCACATGTTACTTGTTCCTGTACTGTTTTTTAATAATATTTATTATAATTAATATTTACCTAAATAAATGTCAAATTCTATTTTACTTTCGAGTTTTATTTATCATATTAGCTTTGAAATCGTATTAGTGTTTTGATTTAACGAAATTCCGATTTAATTTTTTCAAAACCGATTTTCATTGAACCAAAGTTGTACTGCAAGTATCTTAATAACAGTTTTTCATAAAAAAACAAGTTCAACCTTCATCATCAGCCGTTTGAAATATTATCATGTAATCAAATAATCGAGATAAATTAATAATGA
Organism: Trypoxylus dichotomus; assembly: GCA_023509865.1. NCBI lineage: Eukaryota > Metazoa > Arthropoda > Insecta > Coleoptera > Scarabaeidae > Trypoxylus > Trypoxylus dichotomus. Next base: position 61,025,577 of record CM042076.1, on the reverse strand, counting down.
ATACTAATTAACGTTGGAATTAATAACCAGACCAACGCAACCCAACGGTGTTATTAATCGTAAACGTAGTGCTTAATGTTTTCCATTCTTCACAGATTTTTCATCCAACTCCAAACAATACACAAACTGAAAATTAATACCGCGCTACCTAGAAACAATCAATTAGTCAAGTTCATACGTTCGTATCCGTTCTTGTGTTTCAAAGTAAACATATTTTACCCGTTGCTATTGTAAATGTTAGCAGTTTCAATCGACAAACAAGAGGGTTCGGTTTTCAAGAATTCTATTTTCGCATTTTAACAACATCCCGACGTGACACGTCTCTGAATTAGTAATTGGATTGTAATATACCTGAATCGATCGATTTAGCTGCCATGTTAGTAATGTGCAAGGTGTGATTTAAATGGATTTGAAGGTTTACTATTTTTATCCAAGAAATATAATCGAAAATAATGATTTCCTCGAAGAAATATCTTCCTAATGTTTTTAATACCTGCAAATCAAAAGTTAATAAAAATATTAACATCAGTAGCAATAAATTAATTAATACTAGGGTGAATTGCCTTAAAATGGTAAATTCCTCCTAAGTTTTTGGTGCAAATAAGATATTAAAAAACGGCGTATTATAATTTCTTCAACTGAAGCCGATTATATTACTGCAGCAAAAGCATGATCTGGAGGAACTTAGTTATTCAACATACTTTTTGACTTTGGTTCTAATAAGAACAACTTCGGTAATATTAGATGAAAATATATTAAATTGCCTAATATAATAGGTTCAAATTAATAAATGTACTTAATTTCACTGGACAACTTGTAAACCTTGAACTAGTTGATATAAGAGTATTTGACTAATAATAAATATAAATAAATATACAGAGGGTACCATATAATTAAATGTAATTTTTTTAAAAAATAATTCCCAGGTAACATTTCCAAAAAAATGTGGAACGCTTCACGATTTTGCGTGTCATCCTTGCGCAGGGGCCATGCTAATCTTCTCTGTATCGTTCCAATTTTAGTATATGTACCGCCGAAGCGAGTACACCTACCTTAGTTTCCATTCAGTTATATATACAGAAGCCCATTGTACATGAATGAATGAGAGGAGAATAATAAATTCATTCTTTTTAAATTTATCTTGAAGCAATTATGCAAAATAGTTCTACAGATATCTTGAATCCTATATTTAATAATTTATAGATATTTTACATATATAAAATTTTCATTAAATCTCGATAAAAATTAGAAAATGTAAATTACTATAATGTATATAGTTGGGCATTGCGTTTTGTCCAAAGGACGTCAAAAGCTTGCGCGCGCACTCGTAATAATGTATATAAAACTATAGACTAATGACTATAAAGTATACACGAGGTACCAAATAATTATATTTAATTTTTTGTCACTAAAGTAAAAAACTAAAATTTCAATATTCCTTTAAAATTATAGAACAATAAAAGAATAATTCTCGGATAACATTTCCAAAAAAATGTGGAACGCTTCACGATTTTGCGTGTCATCCTTGCGCAGGGGCCATGCTAATCTTCTCTGTATCGTTCCAATTTTAGTATATGTACCGCCGAAGCGAGTACGTCTACCTTAGTTTCCATTCAGGTATATATACCGAAGCGCATGGTACATGAATGAATGAGAGGACAATAATAAATTCATTCTTTTTAAATTTGTCTTGTAGCAATTATGCAAAATAGTTCTACAGATATCTTGAATCCTTTATTTAATAAGTCATAGATATTTTACATTTATAAAATTTTCATTAAATCTCGATAAAAATTAGAAAATGTAAATTACTTTAATGTATATAGTTGGGCATTGCGTTTTGTCAAAAGCTTGCGCGCGCACTCGTAATAATGTATATTAAATATAGACTAATGAATATAAAGTATACACGAGGTACCAAATAATTAGATTTAATTTTTTGTCACTATAGTAAGAAACTAAAATTTCAATATTCCTTTAAAATTATAGAACAATAAAAGAATAAGTCCCGGATAACATTTCCAAAAAAATGTGGAACGCTTCACGATTTTGCGTGTCATCCTTGCGCAGGGGCCATGCTAATCTTCTCTGTATCGTTCCAATTTTAGTATATGTACCGCCGAAGCGAGTACACCTACCTTAGTTTCCATTCAGGTATATATACCGAAGCGCATGGTACATGAATGAATGAGAGGACAATAACAAATTCATCTTTTTTTAAATTTATCTTGTAGCAATTATGCAAAATGGTTCTACAGATACCTGAAATCCTATATTTAATAATTTATAGATATTTTACATTTATAGGAGTTTTATTAAGTTCCGATGAAAAATTAGAAAATGTAAATAACTTTAATTTATTTAATTGGGCATTGGATTGTCCCCATAGGGCGTCAAGAGATTGTCCGCGCGCACTCGTTCTTACGCGGCGATGTTTTTAACCGCAGTGCTTACGAAAACATTACTTAAGAAATACTCCCCGTATTTATTAAAAATTTAATTAGAAGAAAGTATTCTTATTTGAAATGAATTGAATGCAACAAAGAATATAGACGGAAAGTCATTTTATTTTGTTCATTGGATTTTGAGAAAGTATTATGACGAAATGCAAATTGTTATTATCTATTGTTAAGTACGGTGTGTGTACAATAAAACTACTAAATAAACGCTGCTTTTAAGATACATAATGCGTTCTTCACAGATCAATCCAACACTTGCGCATATTTAAATAGAATGCTATAGACAACACGTGTCTGTTTTCGTATAAGAATATGATCTTAATAAAGTTAAAAGTTATTACTGTTTTCATGAACAATTGCTTATATATCTCTAAAAAATTGCTTCAATTCTCAGATCAAGTAACTGCACATATGTATACAAAATCATTTTCTTCTGTACTAATTTGGATTATATATTTACAAACTGCTTTTTTGATAACTTTGTTTATAAAGGAACCTAGGTAGTTATTATTACCTAAAGTGTTTCTGAGTTTCCCCCGGTAATGACCATTTGTTAAACATGACACTTTAATCTATTAATTCAACAACTACATTGTTTCCATAAAAGATGGATGATTACGAAACAGACTTATATCTCTACCTGGAACCGCATATTTACTATATCATTTACGAAAAAAATTGTTCGTAAAGAAAGTTTCGAATTAAGGTTGACATGGTCTGTAAATAAATTGTAATGATATTGTGTTTAATCTATTAACGCTAAATGAAAGTAGGGCACTAAAACAATATTTTCATGTATACAAGGTGTCTTTGTAAGAAACTAAATGAGGTACGGAGAGTGAAAAAGCGTGATTACATTGAACATATATCTGAAAAATATTGAGTCAATTACGACGCGAACGTCAGAATTAAAAAAAAAACTAGGAATTTGTAGAATGTACTGCCTATGGATACAGAATGTGTAAACATAATACACTCGTCCAACCAAACTCTCATATATACACCCAGACTGCATACGCTGCAATAACACAGACGGCGATGTTATAAAAACTTCAAGATAACACTGTCCACCTTTCAAACGGCGTACTAAGTGTTCAATAACATGTTTATTTGTATAATATATTGTATTTAAACCTAATAAAATTAGATCTTTCCGTTTTTCATACTTTTTCATTTTACTTTTTGGTCATCCTGGATTGATAATAATACGGCAGCGTATAAATTAAATCGATTGAAGGTGGTGTAGAATTATACTGGATTGTTGTTATTAGAATCTTATAGATTTTTGATTTAGGTTTTAATGTTCATTAACATTCATCTGGAAGGTTACTACGATTATAATATTAAAACTCGAAAATATCAGTAGCATACCCTTAATTGAACGAATAATATTTATGAGGCAAATACACGATACTAGATAATAAAATTTAAAAAGGCATTTAAGATTATATGTTAATAGGTTATTAACAATGATAAAATAATACAAAACAAAAAGATAATTACAAGGCAACATTTCCAAAAAATGTGGAACGCTTCACGATTTTGCGTGTCATCCTTGCGCAGGGGCCATGCTAATCTTCTCTGTATCGTTCCAATTTTAGTATATGTACCGCCGAAGCGAGTACATTTAACCTATTTTGCATTTAGGTATATATACTTAAGCGTAGGCTACATAAATGTATGAGAGAAATAATAAATTCATTTCTTTTAAAAATTTATTTTACAATAATTACGCGAAACAGTTCTACAGATACCTTAGACCCTATACTCTAATTACTTATAGATATTTTAATTTTTTTTAATTTTTATTAAATTTTGATAAAAATTGGAAATGTAAAAAATTAATTTATTTCATGTTTGTAAACTGTTATAGCATTCCGTAATGTATAACATGTAACAGACATAAAACACAAAACTTGATGTAATTTACTTTTTACTTCTTATTTTGAAAAAAAAGTCACCCACTGTAGGATTTGAACTCGTTACACTCTTGTTGGCGAGACACTTGATCCAACAACCCACTCGGGGATACACAAAATTATGACTCATCAGAAAACCATCTTATAAATATTTATTTTGTTATTATTCCTACAAGCCTGCAATCTTCAAATTCATTTCCAAGATCTCTTATTTATTTTCATTAAAATATATTTACCGTTACAATTTCCGTTTCTATGTGTGCCGCAATTTCGTTATTTCACAGCACTAAAACTCCTATTTAACATGTGCTCGTATAATAAACATCAGATGTTGTGACCCGCACACTACGATTAGGATGTGTTTAAATTATAAAAGAAAACTAGATCTTCAATCGCCATATGTTCCTCCAAAACACGACACGAAATGAAGATATCATGCTATTAATCGATTCGAAACTCATGTTTGATTCTCATGCCTGTAGAAACTAATACACCATGTGTTGGCCGCGATCGCGCAAAGCTGTCTTATAAAATGCGCTTTCGCGTTGGGATTTACGAAATGAGGTGCCTAAAAACTTGATATCGCAACATCCTGACAAAACCGATAGCCGACTTGACATAGCAATGCCGCAAATGTTCAAATGTTTATTATAAAAGAAAGTGGTAGGCATAATATCTTAAATAACTATTAGCAGAAAATTACATAGATCGATTTTCTTGCTATTTAACATAATATGCTTGTACTGAAGTATAAATAATCACATGCCTTAAATTTATGCTTAAAATATGTGTATTCATTTTTAAAATAAATTATACAGAAAACTTATTAGAATTACAAATTCTTGGATAAGAATTATATAACCTCGTCAAAATGTCAACTGAAGTTTTTAATTTGATAGGATTAGAAGTTTTATTGATCACTGGATTATATGCAAAGTGCAAACATTTAGACAACATATAGACGTAAAATATAATAAATAAATTAAATTAAATTTTTGCACTTTGCATATAATCCGGTCTCTATTGATCACTATATAACATATATACAAGGGAAAGTCAACAGGTGGGTCACAAAAAGCTATTACAAAAATAATTAGAGAAATAGTTAACCAGAAACAAGTTTTATTTTTCAACATAGTCTCCATCTACATTAATACACTTATGCCTACTGCATAAGAGCGCTACATCTGCCACAATCCGAACGGGGTGACAACTTCGCTGGTCGTCAATACTTCCGAGAGCTCTTGAGATAATTTTACGATTCAGTTATGCAGGGCATTACGCGACAAACACTTTCCACCATAAACAGGAGACATTTCCTTATGGATATGTCCTTTTGTCCAGAAAAATAACGCGCAACAACACACTGCTATTCCACAGTACACTTTTCGGGCACGGTCGCAATTTTAACACTGCCTACGTACCCGCACAGCAACTGTCATTTGAGTATCATAAAGCTGGATTATGCTGACAACTAGTGACATTGCTATTTCCCTACATGCCTATTTTCAGCTTTCCCATAGCAGGTTGTGACTTATTTAACAACTTTTCCTCGTATGTAATGTGCAAAGTTCACAGCAGCACTTTCATATTTTTAAAATTGAACTATGTATGTACATACATACTTTTTACCATTTTCGTGGTATTTGCAATTGAAGTGTAGTTGCCAATTTTAGGATAACAGCCGCACTCTGGAATTTTAGGAATATTATTCGGATACATCCGAACGAGTTTATAATCTATATTTTACATCTTTAATATTTTCATAGTATAACAATTCATATATCTGTACGTTACATTAATTTCTACCTTTCATTTATTTGTAGAGACATATTTAGTTTATTATTTGCTATTATATTAATCAATGCATTCTGTAATTAGTGCTGCTAAGTTTAATTAACGAATGTTGAAAGAAAATCCCGGCAATTACCCTACATATTAGATTAGAATTACGTTCATTGCAATTATGCTAATTATTCTCTTATATCATTACGATGACATTATTGCCAAATGTCTAGATATTTCATTTCCAAGAACAATCAAGTAGCTTGGGGTTGAACATTAATGTAAAACCGAAGTTGCCACAGCCATCTACTTCACGCCACGTAAAAGACACAAAAAACGCGACGAAATCCAAATTAACAACCACGCCATCGGATGGGCCAAGAAAGCGAAGTACCTAGGGATTGTTCTAGACGAACAACTTACATACATCTGGCACATCAAGGAAATCAAAAGGAAGATACCGGGAGTCTCGAAGGTCCTGTATCCACTATTAAATGAAAGAAGTAAACTATCACTAGATAACCAGGTCAAGATAATTAAAACAATAGTGATACCGATCGCCACCTACGCTGGTGAACTTTGGCATCAGGCAATCGAAGCGCGGTTCGCGTCAGGAGTACCGCGTTACATCACGAATGCAACACTGTATCAAGAACTTAACCTTGAAACACTTGACACCACAATATACAGAAGAATACAAAACACATTACACAGAATAGAGACGCATGATAACACAACAGTCAGAAGAATAATAGAACCAACACGACAAATAAGGAAAGACGGAATTGCACTAATTAAACGAAGAGCTGAGGAAAAAAGCATTATATTACACAAGATAAAAGAAAGAAAACATAGGAAATACACACTAGACCCACAAATAAAATAAAAGCCTCTGATTTACCAAACAAGATGAAGAGGAAATGGGGTATCTCTCCGACCCACGTTCAAAATCAATAGACCCAGTACAAGTTGTAAATCAATTGAATACAGTTCAATGGAACTTAAATCAATACAACCTGTAAGTCAGTAGAAAATATCAATATATTTACTATATTACGTACAGTGGTTTATTCATCGAACGAATAATCAAAAAAGGTGAAAAACTCCACCCACAGATTCGTACAAATAATATTTTACTATCGTTTTGTGCCGAAGTCGCCGAGGTTTCTGCTCTTTCTGTTACAAAACCCAATATAATGCTGTTAAATACAGCTACTCAGAATATTACCGAGATTATTGGCGGGAAAGACAATATAAGGAGAGAAAACGCTAATATGCGGAAATATTTCTGAATTATGCTCGGTATTGCTTTATAGACAATATTTTCGATGTACTGTAAAAAAAAAATCAGAATATTTCCACAACGATTGCAAGGACTGCACGGTTGTATAATTCACAGGTATCGCAGTAAACTCCAAATAACATAAATTAATGAGTTGAAACGCTGCGCATGAACTCTTATTGTCAACCGCACTAGTAGGTAACTCAACAATGAGAGTCCATATGCTCTTGAAATGCGGCGTTCCGAACAAATTATTAATTTATGTAGTGTGGAGTTTCTTTAATAAATGTGTGACAAACAGTTACTGTAAAATGCAGCACTTCTTGTCTTTCAGATAAAGATAATAAAACAAACACAGTGTGTAATAGTTGTCATAATCATGTTTATAACACTCATTGTTATCCAAATTGTAGTTCGCCAATATATTTTTGATAATATTTTACTATTTTCCGTAACTTCTAAATTTTCAAGAACAATTTGTTACTTTTGTACTAAATAAACTGCCAGAACTAGCAATTTGTGTAGTCTTCTTTTTTTAATAAAATATGTTTCGGGTCGTATTGACCTAAACCATGCAACGGTATAGCATATAAAGGATGTTTTTTATCGAGGTATAAAACTTTAAGTTTGGCAACACTTTTTTAACTGGCGGCCATTTTGTCAGTTATCAAGATGAATAGATTGACGCCTGAACAACGCTTCCAAATTGTGCAAATTTATTTTGAAAACCATGGTTCTGTTCGAAATACGTATCGCGACTCCACGTCCATTTTACGGTCAACATCAGAACAATTAATTCTATTCACTACGGAACGTTTTCGCACCACGTTTACTCTAAATGATAATACGCATCCACAGAAACGTGGAGTGTATACAGAAGAAGTCCTTGCTGCTGTAGAGCGTAGAGGAAGACCCGAATCAGTCTATCCGCCATCGTGCACAGGAATTGGATATGTGTCCATCCACTTTATGGAAGATTTTGCGGAAAGATCTTGGTTTGCGTGCTTACAAAATCCAACTCGTACAAGAATTGAAGCCAGACGATCACCTAGCAAGGCGTAGATTCGGTGAATGGTCCCAAAACAAGATTGCCGTTGATCCCAATTTTCATAAGCGATTTTTTTTAGCATTGAAGATCACTTTTGTTTGAATGGATACGTCAATAAACAAAACTGCGGTATTTGGCGTGATAGTAATCCTCAAGTGTATGTTGGGACACCGTTACATCCAGAACTGACTGTTTGGTGTGCCTTATGGGCTGGTGGAATTATTGGTCCGTACTTCTTTAAAAACGATACTGGTCAGAACGTTACAGTCAATGGTGACCGCTATAGAGCCATAGACATCAATTGATCAACCATGAATGTGCAGGAGCTATGGTTTCAACAAGACGGCGCAACATGTCACACAGCTCGTACCACAATTGATTTATTGAAGGAAACGTTTGGAAACCGCACAGTTTCACGTTTCGGACCCGTGAAGTGGCCTTCAGGATCGTGCGATTTATCGCCGCTAGACTATTTTCTGTGGGAATATGTGAAGTCGCTAGTCTACGCCGATAAGCCGGAAACTATTGACCAATTGGAGGACAACATTCGCCGCGTTATTGCCGATATACGGCCGCAAATGTTGGAAAAAGTCATCGAAAATTGGACCTCCAGATTAGACTACGTCCGAGCCAGCCGTGGTGGTCATATGCCAGAAGAACTTTCATATCAATTTAAAAAAAAACATCTTAGTTTTATTCCATTTCAAAGTTCTATGCCTCTATAAAAACACCTTTACATACGAGGGAAACAGCAGGGTTAAGAGAACATTATTCTGTACAGTACAATGCACTTACAGTACTTTGTAATATTCCATGTGTAGATGAGAAAAACTCGACGGCATCATTAACTTATTGCGTAGTTTGTTTAAAAGTAAGTAAAATAAGACAAAGAGTTACATACTGAAATAATAGTAGTAGGTAATGCCGTATATATAACGTGGAAATGTCTTTGCTGTGTGAACGCCGGAAACTCGATGTTCACTCTGATTTTAATTCCGCGTTCTTTCATAACTCGTCGAATAAATATAATTCATATTTAATCGTTCCTATGACGGCCAACTTAAAGTTTAATTTGTATCAGCCACTGTTTTTAATTTGTAATGCAATTAGCGAACAACTTCAGTCTGACAGTTTATTTCCGCACACTAGATTAATTTAAGGCATGGGATTAATATAAATGTTAAAGCGTAGTTATAGGTTGCTTATATAAAATAAATTAAGCGTGTACATTCGCATTTTATCAATTACGTTGAACAAAAAAGTTAACTTTAACTGACATAAAAATTTGTCATAATCATTAACGATATCTATTTATATATACAGCTGTCCAGAATTCACGAATCATAATGAAATCTCGCTTATTATAAGACATAGAGTGTACATTTAAGTTTTGTAAGGATAGTAAATTAGTATTCAAACAAAGTTTCGATTATTATAAAAATAAAAATTTGGTATTGTAAAATATATGAACATTGTACACAGTACATTAAATATATACATGTTTTGTTTCTATTTCGATTATTGGGCTTGAATAAGGGCGCAATATAGCGCCCTTATTCAATTCAAATTGGAGTATGCCATTTTAATTTGGTATTCCTCTAATATCTCAGCTATAAGGTTAACGGAAGTTATCCTGATCTTGGTTCAGATTATATGACATTTGTAAGTAAACTACACCGTTTTTGGCGCACTTTCAGGGTCACAGGTCCCCCAGGTGCGTGTGCGGCCTCCACCGAGGGTGATAATCGCGACCTCCTGCGGGATGTCGCTCCCATCCCACGGTAATGTGAAGAGCTTTTGCTTGGGGGGTAACGGGGTGCACCAAACCTTGCTGGGATTTATTCGCGGTTTCTAGAAACATTCCAGAAACTTTCCAGAACTTGCAGAAACTTTCTAGAACTCGCCAGAAACTGATTTTCCCTAATTGCATTGCGATTTCTAGAAACATTCCAGAAACTTTCTAGAACTCGCCAGAAACTGATTTTCCCTAATTGCATTGCGGTTTCTAGAAACATTCCAGAAACTTTCCACAACTTCCAGAAATTTTCTAGAGCTTTTCAGAATTACATTGACGTCAAAGATAAACACGCTGTTAAATACAACTTTTCTCATGGTATTGGTGAAAGAGACATAAAGCGCTAATACACGAACATGTTTCTGCCTACCCGGCGTGATGACGCCTGGTTTCGAGCGGTTTTATGCTCGACACATTGTCATTCCCTCTCTGCTGCTATCACCGTGAATGATTTTGCGAATACCATGCTTTCTACTGCACATGTGGATTTCAAGAATTGCTTTCCCCTAATTGTAGTTTAATGCAAACGCATGTATCGATATGTTTAGACATATTTCTTTAATTTATTCAAAGCAGTTCATCTGTTCTGCTTCTAGTGAGTGTTAGTTCTTGACTTACGTTTATTAAATAATAACAGATCTTCGCCTATGGGATTGCATTTCGTCAAACCATGGTATACAATATACATATTTTATATTACAAATCAATAAGAAGTTTCCGATTGCAATACTTTACATTGCTTTATTTGATTATCCGAATTACTTTTTTATTTTTTAATATTATATGTATTATGTTATTCATTGTTCATAATTTATTTTTTAATAAACATATATATTTTCTTTTATGCAATTTCTTTATAAATAAAATAAGGCTCGCTAATGTAAACTTTCAGTAATGTGAACGGTGCTTGGCTGATATCGTTCACATTATCGAGCGTGTACTGCGTTTGCGAATTTATTACTTCAAATAAAAAGTGTTAAAACGAAGCAGTTGACTTTGCTGATGATAATTTTGTCTTTTTGGGATTTATGTCCAGGCCATATAATTGGCTGCGATATGTTATTCTATCCACAAATTGTTGTAATCATTTCAAGCTGCCACCGAAAATAACTGTATCGTCTGCATAGCGGACATTATTTAATCTTTCTCCATTCAGAAAAATTCCAGATTCTGTGTATTCTAAAGGTTCCCTGAATATGTACTCTCAGTATATATTAAATAGTAACGGGGAAAGATTGCAACCTTGCAAATTTTTGCTGTACCAAAACCTTATTCAATTGCTCAAGCGAAGGTTTGTTACTTGTGATTACTTTTCGAAATCAATTCAATATTAAACTGAGAATTCTATTAAATTTGAAATTTTTGAGGGTGGTACAATTAGATATTAAGGTGCTTCACTGAGATTTTCATCACGAAGTTTTATAATAAGAATAATAATGTTAATAAAAAATTAGTAAATATCGTTGCTTAAGTGCATTCATTAGTTGCGTGGAAAATTTCTTTCTAACAATGAGATAATCATTAATAAAACAAAATATTTAAGATTAATTATAAACTTTTTCGTGAACAGTAATTTTTCTAGTTATCAAGAAATGTGTATTAAAAAAAGACGATTTTATATGTAAACGAGGTAAAACACTCAAAGGTAATTAAGAACAACAGAAAGAAAAAAATCCGATTTACTTCTCACTTCAATATCTGCCAGCGCGTTCTTTCCCGATTATTATTAACATTACGGAAAAGATCTTCTGATATGTATGTACATACATACGCAGCAAAGGACAGGTTTTATTATGCACAGGACGTTCTATCTTATCTTCTTCTGTAGCGCCATAAATACAACACCCCTTATCTGCTTTACAACGACGTCGTAAACGGGAAAGTCACGTATTTGACATTTTTACATCTCTACGCGACGTACGGGTCGCGTCTCACAATTGGATTTATTTACTTTGAATCAGTGACGTTAGAGGTAAAAATCTAGTCAGGAGTTAGATATTTGCTACAGGAACTATGGCAACAACGTTAAGTCGGTATTGTTCTTTTCGCAGAAATTCATTAATTTAAAGGATTTCATTGCGGTTTATTAACATCAGAAATTGATTAATTTTTATTCTATAGTTTAGGCACCAGCTAGCGAAGAATTGTTTTATTCCTAAAATGTGCTTGTAGTTGTAATTCGGAACGCGTTTGAGGTATCTTATTAGCAAGTTTTAATGAAGCTCAGGTACAAGATGTACATACGGCATTTGCAGTAGTATGTGCATTTGTAAAATCTGTACTTTTCCCTGGAGCGCGCTATAAGTTCTAAATAAGGACGTGGAACGATAGAAGAAATGATAACTACTCTCTATCATCACAAAGGTTCGTAAAGCCAGTGCCACATTACGGTAACACTTAAGAAACGTAACAATTAGGTAAAGAATATCGGTTTGCACAGATCATTTCACTTCGTTAAGCATTACCGTGTTTTAGTAGTAAATATAGGCGAAGATATAATTCGTAAAAATTATTGCATGATGATCAACGTTCCATAGTATAAATCAAAATATCCAGATTACACGACAATGTCCAGTATGATGAATATCGTGTGAGGTATTTATTATGCAATAAGGATTTGCAACATATCAACATCACAAACCACGAAGGAAGTTTGGCCAAAAGTCCTATGCTGTATTTGTAATGGATTTAGGATTTACGATGAGTGTTTGTAACACTCCACTTAACAATGTTCAAAAAGAACAGTTTCGCAGATTTTCGCATAAATATAACCATGACTTGAAATTGCCAAGTGAATAAGTTTTGGGGAATTATTTACCACGTGTGCTTAAAAGAATAGAAGATAGAATTCGGCGTAAAGTGCGCGGTAAAAAATTGTGACTGACCGTAGACGAAACAATGGATTTAAACAAAAACTCAGTGCTACATATTATAAATCAAATGTTAAAACCAAGTGGATCATCACCTCCATATTTTATAGCTAGTGAAACACTTCAGGCATGTACTGATAAAACCATAAGGATGTGATGCAATCCAAGTTTTGCTATGCTGACTATGATGACCGTTTGCTTAAACCTGCTTTCTCTAATTTGTTATAGTTAACATGTATATTGTATCCGTTACATTTCTTAACCGAAACTACTCGCCGCTGGTATCCGGATGTAGATGGGCTAATAGCACAGACTAAAGCGTTATTTGTCAAATCTCAGTGTTCTAATATTCCAGAACTCAGATAACTAGATTTTGACCAGATGGAGAACGTAGTTGGAAGTTGCGTTCTATTATTTTCAACATTTCCTTTCACTGCGGTTCCTGTTGGCACAATGCTTTGCGCGTTTAGCTACCAGTCTCGAGGCACCGGATTCGCACCCCGGGGCTGTTTTTCAGGTTTTCTCTGGTTTTCCTCCAAGGCGAATGCTGAGAACGAATATCTTAAGACGCACCATAGACGCAGTCGCATCTACCAAGTAATAATAAATGCCATCACAACCACTAATTGAGTCCTTGCAAATAGTAGATAATGTATGGTACAAAGAGTGCTAGAAACCTTAAGTAACGAGAAAAGTGTGTATATTAGAATAAAATTTAATACTATACTTCAAAAGAAATTCACATTTGGCTATGACGGATTTATAATAACAGTTCTCCTATAAATACGTCTACTTGTTTCCCAGGCCATTACAATTATGCAAACATTACGTCATTAAATGTGATTTTCATTATATAACAATGTGTATTAATTATATAATAAATTATAAGATAAACTCTTACTTAAATAAAATTACGTATTTCTTACTAAGACGCCTATGATCAGCGACCGTAAGTTGCGAACGTCAATTATAGCATAAAGTACATATTTGAGAGTATATCTAAAATGAAATTTTCTAAATTATTTGAACTGGTTCTAATTCAGTGGGCGGCAACTGTACAAGTAGAAGAACAATATTTTGTAGTAAGCACTATGAGAATAGAGGACAGCAAATATTAAGTAAATATACTACCGTTCATAAGTTTGGTCTCAATATATTCTTTTACACTTAGAACTATTTTTTAAAAAAGAAAATTGACGCTAGCCTTCTTAGTTCTTGGAATGACATCTACAATATAATGTTGATAGTAAATAATGCATTCCTGTATTAAATTTTATGATAGCAATAATGCTGTGATGCGTTAATAGTAGGAAATTGGGGGAAAATATGTTATAAAATATAATTTCGGAGGGGTTCTGAATCATCCACCTTCCTTATAATAAACTGTACATTCAGTATACATCCAGTGTGTTGCTGTGATACTGGAGACGTGTGTGATTGCGTTAGGATTGTTAGTTTAATTGATCGAAAATACCCCAAAAGGAAGGGAGTTGGTTATTGAAACGCACGTCAAAACATGCGTTTTACTCGAAACAAATGCTTCAAATAGAATATTGCTCAACAATTAAATATTTCTAAGCGGGCGTAAGACAATTAAAAGAAACGAAGAGCAGAAAGCAAATTGGAAAGCCCAGATCAACGACAAAACGGAACAACCAATACATCCGAGTGATTTCACTAAGAAACCGTCGCCTTACCTCACCGCAAATTACGTTAATTAATTAAGTGCGTCGGAAATAGAACGGAGACTAATAAAATCCGACCTGAAGGGTCGTATAGCAGTAAGAAAACCACAGTTAAGTTCTATATACAAACTGAAGAGACTAAATTGGGCAAAATCTCACGCAAACTGGAGTGTAAATCATTGGAAAAATATGTTATGGACAGACGAATCGAAATTCAAATTATTCGGGAGTGTACATCGCACGTTTGGTTCGTCACCGTATTGGAGAAAAATGTTAAGCGAGTGTATTTTAAAAGTGAGATATGGAGGAGGAAACGTCATGGTATGGGATTGCTTTGGAGGCAGAAGTATTGGAAAATTAGATAAAATAGATGAAAGAATGACAAAAGATGTGCATTTGAGAATCCTAGAAAGCGTTGCGGTACCAACTGGATGTGAATTGATTGGAGAGGGGTTCACTTATCAGCAAGATAACGTCACCAAACACATCGCGAAAGTGGTTAAAGCTTATTTGCAAGGAAAATCTTCTGAAGGAGTCCTATCCCTAGTGGTGTAGCCGCCACAGAGCACTGACTCCAATACCATTCAGCTGTTATGGGATCACTTGGAGCTCGAGATTCAGAAAAAATCTCCGACTGGCAAAGTAGCATTCTGGAATATTTTGCAGGAAGGGTGTCATGTCGTTTCTATTTGCAGCGATTAGTTCTAAGGATGCCACGTATCTGACAGGCAATTACAAAACAATACAGCAGCATGTATTTTATTAGAGTGTACTATTTTGTCAATAAAATATTTTAAGTTAATGAATAAAGTTTGTTCTTTAATAAATTTCTTACAAACATTATTCGTCTAGTTTATTTTGCTATGAACGGTTATGTATATGTATATCGATTCGGTGAACTGCTTTCAGTTAACTTTCTGGCTCCATTCTACAAGGAGAAACAAAGAAATGGGAATAGATAATTAACCGGAACTTGTATTATTTTACAGCGTAGCTGTGGTGAAAAAGACTAAATTCTTGATTATAAACCGCATTTATATCTTTCTTCTAGTATAGATGAAACGAATCTGTTTTATAAGTAACCTCATCATGTCATCATTAAAGACTACGGAATGTTATTCTTGTAGAACAAAGGCTTCTATTCTATGTGAGAACAATTTCGGAATATTGCACAAACGTTCATTTAAAAAATCGTTTACATCACTTAGATCTATCCGAATAACCGAGAGCAGTATAAAAAAGCTCACATGTCAAGCATCTAAACTTTATTCGAGCCGTTTGACTGTAAAAAATTTCGTAACCCCGACGTTCTCGTTATCGGATAAACAAAAACGTCATTCGAGAGCGAAATGAAACCGCATCGAAACGTAACCGATGAATATGAGCGCGGCTCATCATGCGACAATTACGCTACGAAACGGCAGCAACGGCGGCAGCAGCTCTCAATCTGTTCGCGCGAGTTAGATAAGTAATCAAAAAGAGCCAGACTTAAACATCCGACCGGTTGAAACGGAGAAAGAATAGAAGAATACCGTCCATTCATCGGCTATCTGCTTTGGCTTAAATTAAATAATACAGCCTGACTGCGCAACAAACGTAATTATTGACGCGGATAAGCCGCATATACGTTAAGTATGTGAAACGGTAAATAAACGATAACACATATGTAAAGTCCAAATGAATGGATTAGAGCTTAAAAAATAAGTACACCTACAATACTATAGTGGGATCGGCAGCTAGGAAATATTATAGCTTCAACAATAAATAAACATGTTTCTCTTTGGAGCATTCATAATCCAGATATCCAGTAGAGCTTGATTATAAGGGACTCGTAATAACGTACTTTCGGATAAAGTGTACACTATCCTTGGTCCCGGCAAAGCCTTACGAGGGGAGGTCCAGAAGTTCGTGGAATGGAGTGGAGATAGGGGCGCTCGCTAGGTGTCATTCTGATTGGTTGCAGCCTTATAGCGTCAGTCATTTACGAATAGTTGCCTGCTAAACAAGTCAATCCGGAAGAAAACTGAAACTATGGAGGAAATTGATCACCGTGCTGTGATAAAGTTCCTTACAAAGCAAGGAAAGAACGCTCAAACCATATTGAATGAAGTGGAAACCGTTTACGGGGAACAGTGCCCTAGTAAATCAATGATTTATAAGTGGCATGGTCTTTTTAAACATGATCGGGAGTCGATTGAAGACGACCCCCGCTCAGGACGGCCAGTTGAGGCCACTACATCACACATCGTTGAAAAAGTGCAAAAATTTGTACTGCAAGATATCCGTTTGAAGAAAAAACAATTATCTGCATTAGCTGGAGTATCAGATACCACCATTTTGCGTATCCTACATGACCACCTGGATATGACAAAAGTCAGTGCAAGATGGGTATCGAGAATGCTCACGCCGCTGCAGAAACAGCAGCGCATCTGTGCGTCCAAACAATTTTTGGAGCTGTGTGGAGACAAACCTGTACAGATTTTGGAGCGGATTGTTACCGGAGATGAAACATGGGTTCATCACTTTCAGCCTGAGTCAAAAGAGGAGTCCATGCAATGGCATAAAAAGGGGACACCACCTCCAAAGAAATTTAAAGTGTCAGAATCGGCTGGAAAGTTGATGGCTACTGTTTTTTGGGATTATGGGGGGATATTATTGATTGATTACAAAGAAAAAGGTAAGAGTATAACCAGAGAATATTACGCAACAAGCAATTTTATATGCAGTATTAAATTATTTGCTGGTTCTACTAATAAACCCTATTTATTCATAATAATTTTTGCATACTCTTTGAATAGCAAATGTTTATCTACGGTAACTCCCAAGTATTTAATGTAATCTACCCTTTCTAAATTACTATTATCAATTCTTATCCTAATTCTAGTTATATTATATAATACTTAGTTTATTTTCACACAGCCATTGATATAATATAGATAGTTGATTATAGTCATCATTAGAGACCGGATTATATGCAAAGTGCATACATTTTATTTTATTTATTTTATTTATTTATTATATTTTACGTCTGTATGTAGATGTATTACACTTATTAAAGTTAATTATATAATATATAATAAATAAATAAGATAAAATATATGCACTTTGCATATAATCCGGTCTCTAGTCATCATTATATCGCCAACACTACTACCACTTATGTGCAACATTTATTTGCAAACATACATATATTACAGCCTTCCATTGTCAATTACAACGAGATTTATCTTATGGCGATTCTTCTATTTCCCTAATTATTTTTACTATTTTCGCAGATAGTGTCTATCCTTTTTCTTAAGCTAAGAATTAATTTAAGTCCAACAGTTGGTACTGCATACTACTTTAATTCTTAGAACGCACACTTTATAGCTCATATTCTAGCATTTTTGATTCATCTCGACGTTTGACTATACAAAAGATTTACTGCTGTGATATCATAGGAGCTTAAGATTGACTTAATGATTATTATAACATTTGCAAGTCAATATAGTCTAAATTCTAAAGCTGAAATCTAATTAAAGTCATAGAAACCAAGTAACTGCTGTATACTTAACAAATAATGGTCTAATCACATCAATTTGTCAATCTGATCGTAATCTAATGATCTAATTCTAGTTAGCATTGGACATAATTATTATTAATTAATGTGTCTCGTATTAATATTTTAAGCTCTCCATCAACAAAAAAAAGACGTTAAGAGGAGAAAAGAAACCACGGAGCAACTACGGGCATTCACAGTGTAACAGTTCATTGGTCATCGCGTTCGATATTTGGAATTTGAACGGCATCCTGTCTCGGAAAGAGAAACGCCTATCGTAGGAGTATTTTAGACTGCCGAGAAGTACGCTGTGTAATATTTTTGCATACGTAAGTAGTAGGGCATTACCCATCTCACTTAACCGGTAAACAAAGATGTAGGAACTTTTTGCTATATCTAGCAAATTGGTCACAAAGAGGCAAGAATAAAAGCGATTTCCGTAAGTATGGAGTTCACGCTTGTTATTTCTATGTTGATATAAATATGGGATGAAAGAAGGTCATTTCCTGTTAGAGGAAATGCTTTTGGAAAAGAATATTCGGAATACTTTTATCAACATTCCAGTAAGTTACTACTTTATTGAAAGTAATGTTTGCCCACCGTAGTATGTAGAAATAACCATTCCTTTGATTCACTTTTGAACAGATTTAGAATTGTAATATTGTGAAGAAACGCTTACTTTATAAAATACGTAAATCGGAAATGGGAGGTTCCCGCTTTCTTGGAAACGTAGAGAAAGGTGAGTTATCGATATTATATGTAAGAACTGCTAGGATTATATCCAAATCTAATACACTATGGTGACAGTATAAAATAGACGTCAGGTAAAGCGGTATAATAATGTAAACAGCTAAATTCTAAGAACGAATTAAGAACTTTCTCTGGTCATTAGGGTAGGGGTAGATGTATCGCAAGGAATTCGCCATAGTTTAGTATCGTTACAACTATGCCTCGCTTACAAGGTTCGAGTGATATTAGCGACTTCACCCGGGGTCGCATCGTTGGCCAGAGTGAACGCGGCGGCGCTTCGCAACGTGAAATAAGTAAATTTTTGTCCACAGTTAACCGTGTGATTACACAATTTAAACGCAGGGAAAAAACAACAGTGGAGCCGAGACCAGGTCGTGCCGGACTTTCTGAAAGAAGTAAAAGGGTGCTTGGGCGCGAAGTGTTAAGAGAACCGCGAAAAAGTACAGCTGAGCTTGCGGCTTTACAGAAAAGCCAGCGCACCGTTCTGCGATACCTCCACAGTATGGGGATGTATAAAAGGGTTGCAAAGAAAAAACCTCTCCTTACGGCGTTTCAAAAACGGCGCCGAATGGCTTGGGCAATCGAAATGCGAACGAAGCCCGAAGAGTTTTTGCGGTCCTTAATTTTTTCAGACGAAAGCAGATACTGCCAAATCAGTGATAGTGGTCGTACGTGGGTATGGAGACGTTCGTCACAGCAACTGGACGACAAATTTTTGCATCACACGGTGAAATAATAATAATTGTATGTATTGTTTTGTTTCAAGTCGGCACGATCGGCTCCGTGTCGTGAAGTGTGTATCCTTGTGCTGTTACTTTGGTATCGAATCTTATTTTTGATGTTTATATTTTAGAATTTGTTACGTGGCTAAATGATTATTTGTTAAGGCCAAAAAAAAGCAGAGGTCAGAAAAATCCCTTAGATATTACTTGTCCTAAGCCTCACGCAAATCCACTATTACGGGCACCAGTTTATACCATGTGCAAGAGTGCGAACAAATGTTTTCAAGACGTATTTATATAATTTTGCAACATATGATACTGTTTCTTGTTTTTTATTATTACTCTTTGTTATTATTCTTTTGCAGTAGTAGCTGAAGACAATCTATTTTCTTTTATTACAAATATATTGTCTTATTATTGGGATTTTCCTTTGAGCAACGTATATTATTATTATTACCTTTACAATTTATCTCTGCTTGACGAAGTAAATGAAAACACATGAATTACCCTAGTAATAAGGGATTGTTCATTATTCTATTTAATACTTGATTCCAACAAAGTTAATAACATCCTGCAAATGGAATGCGATACTAGGTATTTTGCTCTAATTCTTCTTTCAACATGGTCACGAACCATGTACCATCACATTCACCACAAAATGTTTTTGCCGATGGGTTGTTTCATCCACACATAACCACAATTATTTATCTTTCAATTCTGCTTTAATTCTTCTTTCAACATAGTCACGAACATATGGCATAAAGTTTCTTAACGATATCCGACTTGGTAATGTATAATCCGAATACTGGCTCCAGAAGAAGACAAATGCTCATTGCTCTAGTAAATTCAACGATACATTACATAGAATAAAAGACCTGTATCAAATATTAATTGTTCGTTGTATCGTTTGCCACGGATTGCAGAACAGTGTTTTATACTTTTTAGGTGACGTTCACACTACCACCTGCTGGTACACGTCAAATAGTTGTCGCACTTTATACATTTAATTCTACCGCCTTCGCATTCTAAATCCGGCATACACGCCGTTACGTATTCTACTTTACTCGGAATATGCCGTTTTCTAGACATGTGTGTACTGACAAACTCTCACAACGACCAGTCGAATAATACTGAACAAGCATGCTTTGATATGGGTACTCAATTCTCCATGCCACGCGCTTCATCCCTCCACGGCACTGAAACTTGCCCTCGTTGCCGAGACTAATCATCAGCGTTCTGAATTCCTTTTCTAGTCCCTTTGCTATATATAAGTTATCAAAAATATCTTAGAAGAACTCAAATTTTCCAAAAATAAGGGTTCCAATAAATATCGTTGGTGATGATAAATAAACGCTGTCAGTTTTGCTCAACGTGATAAGCGATATTAAGTTAAACTATTTCTTTAATAACCAGTAAGCCACACTTACTAATATAACACATGTTTACAAAACTTATTGAACGTCTAAAGAAACACGTCTAAATGATCATATTCATCTTTCCCTTTACCATTGCTACACGATAACTATATTAATATCATTGCGTTAAGGATGTCATCCAAAGGATACCGGTACTTTAAGTAACTGTCAAGTGAACAAGTAGAAGGATGTAAAAGATTAAATATGCATTCGCATTGCATTTATACGACTCGCTTTAGTAGAAGCTTGTTGCGCAGAATATAAACATATACGCAAGCTGTCGCGTAACCATTCATTCATCTAAGTTTAATTAGATACGTAAATTAATGACCTGTTAAAGTGAAATGTATCTCGACATGTAGCGTGCATACTAATTGCGGCAAAATTGAATCAAAGCGGAGTGTCGTCGCATTGCCAAGAGATAGAGGTTAATGTTATTTCGCCAGCTACATTCTGGAACGGAAGGAAATAGCCACCGACATTCTGCGCGCATTAAATGAATTAGGTATAAGTACTTGCGCGGTGATTGTTATGAACTATTTCGTTGTTTACGTACTCGTATCTGAGAAGCAATTATTGTGGATGCAAATAAAATACGATGAATTGATCAATTTTCTGGATTGCTTTATTGTTACGGTATAAGGAATTACCGTATCTATGTATATTTTCTAACCTCATTTTCCCAATGAAGATTTTAATTTAAAGTCGTTTGAATCATTTGTGTTAATTACAGATGAACTACACAACAAATTATTTCCTTATAGCTAACGTAAATAATTATGTCTGGGAGAAAATAATGAGAAATTTTACGAGCTTGTCATCAGATACCTCGTTAAAGTTAAATATATACACTACTGTCCATAGAAATTTGGCCAATGAAGAAAGTTTTACAATACTTGAATTTAATAGGCTTTATTGCATTCAGCGATATTAGTCGTAATAAACATCTACCTTAATTACATCTGCAAATCAAATAATGCGAGTATTAGGAACAAAAGAGGTAATTAAACACTTTATGGCCCGGAGCAATCATCGTCATTTACAGTCTATTTATTAGATCAATTGTATTGATGGCACCAATCAAGTAAAGATTTTATTGAATGCTCTTTCTCTTTTAGGGCTCGTCCCTCTCCAGTTCGAACGTTTATTGCGATTACCAAACTCACAATAGTTCAGTTTGAATATGATTGAGATCAGCGATACAGTAAGTGAAAAACACTGTTGGAAATGCCGCATGGTAGATCAATAGGTGTTAAACAATCCACTTTAATAACTTTGCATAAAGAAGGTTTTACCAGCAGTGAAAAATTAAATCCAGCCGCGTCGACGATAAAATATACCATTCGCCGATATCAAGAAACAGGCGACTTAGGGGACCATGACCGTTCAGGTACCTTACAAACAACCACCCCAGAAGACGATCGTCCACTACAACTATCAAGCAAGCGAAATCTTAGAAAAACCACCAGAAACAGCGAGCGAATTCAATCGGGGACGTCAACATCCAATTTCAGTTGCCACCGTTAAACGCCGGCTGGCCACGGTCGCGTGGCAGCTCGCAACCATTATTGCGCCGGGGTAACCGACTGAAAAGGCTACAGTGGGCCAGTGAACATCGGGATTGGACGGTAGAACAGTGGCAAAATATTTTATGGACTGACGAATCAATATTTAAAGTGTTTGGTCAAAGCAGAAGACGTTCCGCTAATGAAAGGATACTTCCCGAATGCATTGTACCGACAATAAAACACGATGGCAGTTCAGTTACAGTTTTGGAGTTGCTTTTCTGACTCAGGAACAGGAACGTTATATCGAGTCGAAGGAACAAAATGGAAAGAGCAGTACCACGCAGTAATAGAGACTTATGCCATTTCTTCTGGGTTGCGACTAATCGCCGTGAATTTTACTTTTACGATCCAAACAGTATCTGAATGAGTAAAACCAAACAGATATTTTACATTGAACTACTGTGGGATAAACTTGATAGAAGAGTTCGAAGTGTCGGTCCTACTTCCAAGGAACAGCTTTGGAATATCCTTTAACAAGAATGGAACAACAACCCCGGCGAAAACCTAAAAAAATTAATCCAAAGGATACCGCGAATTGCTCGAGCGGTAATCAATGCAGAAGGCGGATTTCTTTAAGAAAAAAATGTTTGGGAATTTTGTTAACAATGAATAGGAAAACAAAACTTTTCATTAGATTATGATAGTTGTTATTTTTAAGAGTAATACATTTATTTTTTTAGTGTTAATTACTTTTTATTTTTTGATTTTTAAAATTTTTGTTACTTAGCCAAACTTCTATGGACGGTAGTGTACATTAATATGATAACAAGCTGCATAGGGCATACAAGATAAACATCACTTTGATTAAAATGAAAGAGATCAGCTATAACTACAGCTGTGGCCATATGTATTCGCCATTCTCGTTTTGAACGTGTTACACGAATATTATTGTATTTCTAAGAAGCAGGGTCGATGACTTAACTAGGTACCTGGTAATGAGGGTTTAATGGTTTATTGTAGGCCATTCTGAGTAAATTAGAAAATAGACGTAAAATTGTAATTTCTGAATATTTCTTCAGTCTTTCTTAAAAGTTGTAAGAGTAAGGTTGAGCTAGTTAGAGTGAAGATATTGTGTCTGTGTAATACGACAGTATACAGTAAAAAGTAATGCTGAAAACACGCGAATTGACGGAGGTAGAGCGAGGACAAATTGTGGTGTTAGAAAAGCAAGGGTTGTCGGTGTCTGCTATTGCCCGACAAGTGAAATGTGCGCGATCGACAGTTAAAATGACGATAAAACGATAGAAAGAGAGTGGATCTTTGACAAACAAACCGAAAACTGGTCGAAAAAGGAAGACAACTAGCAGAGATGAGCGAGTCTTAGAGCGGACGTCTTTGCGAGACCGGAAAAAAAGGGTCTAAACAGCTTTCCAGTGAGCTTTTCCGGCTACATAATGTTGCTATTTCTCCTCACATGGTTAGAAGATGCCTTTGTGAATTAAATTTAGGTGGATACAAAGCTCGACATAAACCACGGTTGTCTCCGCAACAAAAGAAAAACAGACTACTGTGGGCTAAAAGTCATCGCGACTGGACCATTGACAATTGGGCCAATGTTATGTGGACGGATGAGTCAAATATTGAGGTAAGTAATACATAATTATTGTATTTGCGGTATTCTGTATTCAATTCCTGGTATCTACAGTGTTTTTATTCTTTTTAATGGGTTCCAAAATGTAACGTATTCATGTTTTTGTTGGTGGCTTTGTGGTAAACCTGGGCCTCAATACATGCGACGTAGGCGAGGAGAGGCCTTCCATCCAGACTGTATCATCCCGACTGTCAAGTTTGGGGGTGGTAGCATAATGGTTTGGGGTTCCATGAGTGCAACAGGCGTCGGAGATCTGTTCGTCTGCGAGGGCCGAATGAACAGTCGGACGTACATCGACATGTTGGAAGAAGTTCTGGAACCGTGTGCGTTAAAATTATTCGATAATGATGAGTATTACTTCCAACAAGATAATGCATCGTGCCATAAATTTCGCGAAGTAATGCGCTGGTTCGAGGAAAATAACGTGCGGGTCCTTGGATCCCCGGACTTATCGCCGGACTTATCGCCAATTGAGCATTTATGGTACATTTTAAAGCGAAATATAGCTAAATACTCATCTACCACAAAGCAGTGCATAAAAACAAAAACATTCGAAGAGTGGAATAAAATCACTCCCGAACAGTGCTATAACTTAGTGAGCAATATGCCCCGACGAATTCGTGCGGTGATAAAAGCCCAGGGAGGAGCTACCAAATATTAAGCAATATCTGTATATATCTGTATACACTCACAATGAAACATTTTCATCGATCAATTTTCTTTTATTTCTTATATATTCGTCGGAATAAAAAACAAAAATGGGTGGCGAATACATATGGCCACAGCTGTATATGCGTATTACACATAACCATATACTACATACGAGCCAAGCTAACACCCAGAACAAGAGTCCAAATACTTGGGCAGTGTTAGACGTTTCGGCTTAAACAAGCTATGGAAGCTACACATCAAGATGTCCCAAAAATCTTTTTTCAAAATAAAAAGAATGTTATAAAATAATAAATAAATCATTATTTTTTATTAAAATACATGCATTGGGAATTTATTTCTTAAAAAATTATGTCTTCTAAATGTATTCCGCTATTTTGCTGACATTCTACTAAACATGAGACAAATTTTTTTCTCCGTGATAGCCGCCATTTCCCTTCAAATATCTCCTTTAATTCATTCAGAGAGCGAGGAGTGTTGCTGTATACCTTTGATTTAAGGTAGCCCTATAGGAAAAACCCAAAAGTCGGGGCTACATACCGGACGGTTTATGTCAACTGGTAGGTACACCTTGAATGTGTAAAATATCGCTCCCCCTCGTTAGAACCAAGTGTTCCGAATAAAACCATTAAAACATTTCAAGGCTGGCCCGAACAGTAGTCCATGTGCAGTAGGGCAATAGATTTATACAGAAGTAATTTCATAAACATTGTTAAATTATTACCGATTCTTTGTAGGAAGCAAAGTTTCTTTGCCATCTTTTTTGAAATGCAGTTCGCACGTTCATTGAAGTTCAAATATTCATCTATAATTACACCAAGGTATTTTACAACTCTAACCCTTTCAATCTTTTGCTTATTTAGATTGACATTTTTTTCCGTCTTGTAGTTTACGTATTGTGCCAGCAGTGCCAAGAATGATATATTTACACTTATTACTATTCACCGCCATACTGTTGTCACACAACCAAACGTAAATTGTAATCAGGTCTCTATTTATTTTATCCATTATGTCACGCAAATTGTTGCCTCAAATGTATAGCATAGTATCGTCAGCAAACATTTTTATATGACAGTGTTTTACACAGCTTACAATATCGTTGATATGGAATATAAACAAAGTGTCTCGAAAGCTATACCCCGTAGTATCCTATAATTAATATGTTCATTATAGGAAATGTTTTACTTTTGTAGTCGATCCTTTAATTATGAGCTGAGCCATTCATGAATCTTTCCTTTGAGCCCAATTTTATACAATTTCTTTAGTAATAAATTTATTTATAGTTTCAAACGCACGCTTAAAATCACCAGCCATTACATCCATTCAACAGAACAGTTTTACACGAATTATTATTCCTAAAACCTGATTGTGCATCACTTATTACACACAGAGATGTGTTTTCTTACATCAAGAAAATAGATTTTCTCGCAAAAATCTGTCTCTATTCAAGTAAATAGTTTTTCTTCAAGATTAAAAAAAATATTTAATATAAGAAAATAATATTCTTAAAATCATACTTGCATCAAATGAATATTTTCTTGGGATTAGGAAATCAAATAAATGTAAGACAGAAAAATACTTTTTCGAAGTAAATCATTTAGTCTTAAGTTAAGAAAATGTTAATGAAATTGTAGTTTAAATATAGGTTTAACACAGCAGTTATTATCTCCCCTATTGGCTTAGTGGTAGTCAGGTAGAATACGAAAATCGAGAATAAGAATAAATCGAGTTCGATACGATAGTTTCTCACTAATGAAAAAAAATATAGGCAATATGTCCACCATACCACAAATCGTCGAACGTGTATGGATTTAATCTTGGGCTGTATCCCGAAGACGTCGAACATAAGTGGGATGATTTACAAACAATGAACGAAAATAGCACAAACAGCAAAAACAACTTCTCTAATTAATAAATATTAATAAATTTTCTGCAAGATTTTCTTGAATCAAGTAACGAAAGTCGTAAGCAAAGAAATACAATTGTTTCATTACAAATATATAATTCACTTTAGCGAAGAAAAAAATGCAAAAAAATAATACAATAATTTCTAACATTTTTTCATAAGACAATAAATTGTTAATAGGTCAAAATTGTTTTTGTAGTGTTCTGTAATGTTTGAACCGGTGTTATCAGAGACCATTTTCATAGCTGAGGAAAAACTCCAAAAGTTAACAATGCATTAATAGTATCTAAAAATCTGTTTCCAATAATTAAAAGTGCACTAATATTATCGTGGTCTTAAGTTAATTAAACCAAGTTAACAAGTTTTTGTACATTAAATCAACATTGAAGGATCATTGCTATGTACAAAAAAATACTTACTTTACTATTACCTGGTTAATATAACATTTTTTTCTATAGATCTAGTTCCGCTAAGACTATATCTAGTAGTAAGAATTGTCTTAAAATTTAGGTTATTCCATACTAAATAGTTTACTTATACGCCACATGAAAATTAGGTTTACGACAAAATTGTTTCCTATCGAAAATTGTTTCTATCTATATCCTGGCTGTATGTATACTACAAACAAAAGCATAAGTACGCATTTCACAAATCTTATCTTTTAAGAAGGCCAAACACAAATCCCGCTTATCTTACAAAAGACCTAATTGCAGCATTTACTATCACGAAGTAAAAAAAAACAATAAAACGGTTTTTAATTTGCATTCGTAAATAAGTTGTTTGACGTGTATAGGTACGACCTTTTCAGGCTCACGATATTTGAGAAAATGCGTTTGTTTTACAAATTAAGGTAAAGGAAAAGGTGCGATTGTAGATTAAAAACGCTGTGAAATCTCCTCGTACCAACACAAAGGAATGAACAATTAGGAAACGCAGAGAATGCAATTGTTCAAAGGCTATTCCCATATTAGTTACGCGTACAAGCTGCGAAGACTGTACGCAACGGCTAATCGCTTGTATCAAATTATGATAAGAGCTAAAACCTCTAAGTCGTGCCGCGATTGCTTGTTAGTACGAAATAAAAAATCTTACAATATGGATATGCCTATCTTTAATCAGCATGTGTACCACTATAACACCATGAATCGCAATAATACGTCTTCTAACGAGTTAGCGTCATAGAGAAGTGACATTTCTAAATCAAAATACACGCATAGTTTCGCGATGACAAATGATTAGCGACAAATAATAGCGATGATCCATCCAAACTATGAAGATGTATTAGACTGGTGACGTTACACCTCGCTCATGATAATGTAATATATTGCTCAGTAACTCACGTACTAATACCTTACAAATTGATGATAATATAAAGTTAAGAAATGCAGTGAGAAAATTTTAACAATGTATGAATTGCAGAGTTATGTAGAGAGCATTGCACTACGTATTAAGCAACTTCCCTTATTTCGCTATAGATACTAATTTTTTTGCTGTAGTTTATCCGGAATTGTGCATATCGTGGTACGTGGTAGGTGAAAAATTATTGCTGATTAAATTTGCTTCGGTTTTCACTTAACTATATTGTAAAATAAACAATATGTTGTTAATATATAACGTAATAACTTCTAAAATTAAATTAAATGTAAGAATGGATTTTACACTTCTATACATCATATGATGCAATTGAAGATTCTCTCTCAATTTGTTGATTTCCAATATTTGCGCTACACAACATAATATACCCCAACAAAAATAGAAAAACGCTGATATTAACCCAAAATAATCATTAATTGGAAATACAAAACTCTTTCGAAAACAAATATCTATAACTATACGGAATATCTATATGACCAGACCTACCAATAGCAGTAATTATAAAAATAAATAGTATTGCCTAGTTACCCTTTTGCTCACCATACTGTCTACCTGCTGTTTTAATCGAAAACATTGAATATATCGGGAAGTAGGCTGTTCTTACACGTAGGTACGAAATTCGCTTGGCGAAATTATGAAAATAGTGACAGGAGCACAGGCTGAATTTGAAACACCCCGGACATTTTCAAAGTCCCCGATGGTACGTGTGGATCCACTTTCTTTTAATTACATGAACTTTTCTATTGTTAAGTTATCATATGAAATATATAATAATTCTTTTCAAATTTATCGTTCCAACAACTATAATCCTCGTAACGATCAATTCCACTTTCACATATCGGACACTCGATTGCCAAGTTGAATATTATTATTTTTTGTTTCCTCCACCCCTACACCGCACCTAGGGTGAGGACCCACCTTGGTGAGCCCACACCCCGGGGTCCTCACGTCCCGGCCACGCCCTACGCACGAGCGTAAGAGCGGCACCGGCGGCCCCACCCCACCAAACCTCGATCAGTGGCATTATCGTCCTCGGCGGTACTGTTGTTCTGCCCGTAGGTGATTCCAGTTAGTGGATGGATAGGTCCATAGGGAGTAGTGCAGCTCGCGATTACACTGCCCCCATGTTTGTTTCGACTACTTCCTCTCGCGAGGATCAGCAGTCACCCCTTAGTTGGGGAGTGGGTAGCCTCGTGAGATCTCAGGATACGGAGCGATCCAAGAATGACGTATTTTTGCATCTGGTTAATGAGTACCTTGATGTCTCTGCTTTTGATTATTTTTATTTTTCCTAAGTACGCGGCTATGTTGCTCCTCATTCCTCCCATTACGCCAACTATTATTGAGATGAAGATTGTCTCGTATTTTTTGCAGATATTTTTAAAGTCATACATTAGGTCTTTGTACTTTCTTATCTTCTCGTCTTCCTTATCTGCTATGTTAGTACCGCCAGGACAGCACATCTCTATTACGTACATTTTCTTTTCCAAAGAATCCAAATCTGGTTTATTATGTGACAGCTGAGTCGTGGTGCTAAAGGAGAAGTTCCAATACAACTTACATCTATCATTGGTGATTACTGTCTCCAAATCACGAACCTGATACGACGCGATGCTCTGCTCGTTTATTTTATATTCATGCCTGAGGCAATAGTAAAGTACTTTGAAGGCCATGTTATGGCGGTCCGTATACAACGTGGGAGCATACCGCGGGCAAGCAGACCACAGATGCATCACCGTTTCCTCATGTGCTCTGCACGCCCTAGAGCGGGTGTCCCCCAATGGCATTCCCAACATACGTTTTGCGTACGCCAACGTATGAAACACGCCATCCTGGACAGCGGTGATGTATCCTTCTGTCTCTGAGTACAGCGTTGGCGATATTAGATACGAGAGAGTCAATTCCGGCGACAGCCCCTGCTCGGACACCAGTTTGAAATATTGGCCGTGCAGTTTTTTCTGGTATCTCTATCGAGTTGGTTTATTTTGTCGACATTCCATCTTATGGACGCGAATGTGTGCGATACAATCGGTACTGCTAACATGTTTGTGGCCGTGCTTTTGTGTTTTGCCGTTAGTTCACTCATCCAGATTGTTCTGAGCGTCTTTTTGTATCGCTCCACCAGTGTCGCCTTGACCGGCGTTATGTCGTGCATTTCCTGTTTTATTCTGAGATAGGTGTATGAATCGTTTCGTTGGAGGTGTTGTATGGTACTTCCATCTAGCAGGCTCACGCGTTCTCCCTCCATGACACCCCTTCCGCGCTCGAGGTGGTATGTGGCGCACTTGCTTGCGTTGAATGTTATGCCGGTGTTGTGAATATATTCCTCTGTTACGGTTAGCATTTTCCTGAGGTCGTGCTGGTTCTTCGTAAATCTTTAAATCATGCATATATAAGAGACTTTGTGTTTGCGGTTATTCGGCTTTTCCGCCCTGTACCCGCAGCCCTCCCGGAGAGCTAGCGACAATGGGAGGAGAACCAAATAAAATAGCAATGGGCTCGGCGAGTCTCCCTGAAAGATCCCCCATTTATAGCTGATCAGTTGTGTTCTTTCCTCCGTTCGGCGTCCTCCCACTGCGATTGACGTCCTCCATCTGGCAATCAACTCTCAAACCACAGCCAAAACCCCAAGGTGTACTTTGAGATATTGTAGTACCAGCAAAATAAGTCCGTGAGATACTGTATCATATGCCCTTGCTATATCAATCCATGCCATCGATAAGTTACGTTTGTATAATATAGCATCTTGGCATATCGTGGCGTCTATCAGCAGATTTTCCCTGACCCCTGCCAGTCCACTCCTAGTGCCCCTCTGCTCAGTCGTCTCGCTCCACACAGGATCCAGTCTGTGATAATCAGCTCACGCACAATACTGGTATAGATTTTATATATGCTGTTAAGGCACGTTATGGGTCTATAATTTTGTGGTTCAAGTCGGTCTCCTTTTTTATAAATCAAAACAGTTCTGCTTTCACAAAGCCAATCCGGTATTTGGGTTGGGACCCGCAAGAACATGTTGATCATCTTTGCTATATGCACATGTGTTGCCTTGAATTTCTTCCACCAATAAGAATTAATGCCATCTGGACCAGAGGCAGAGAAATTGGGCTTTCCCACCCGTGACTTGCATCCTCTATAATTTCTCTTAGTTCTGTGTTTTCCTTGCGCAATCGTTTCTCACAATGAATTCTAAATTCCTCTAATATGGTGTTTGTACTATCCGTTGGGGCAGAGGCCTCTCAGAGGCCACTACAGTACTGTTCCGCGTCACCAGTATTTAGTTTTGTCTTCTCCATTTTGGTTGGTTTGAGAAATGCGGAGGTGTTTATTCGGAATAGGTTGTTCTGTATTATTCGCTTCCTGCTTTTCTCTAATTTCCTTTTTGCGGCGCATAAGCTTCTTATTTTATCTATTCCTTGCTCTTTTATTAGCCTTAGTTTATATTAAATGTATGATGCGTGCTTTTTACTCGTCGCTTTATTTGTCTAATTTTTTGATAAGACGTCCCTGTAGGATAGCCTCCATAAGTCTCTGCAGCTGTGATGTCTCACGTCTCCATTGTTCGATCTTTCCTTTTAGCTGTTGTATATTATTATTATTATTATTATTATTATTATTATTATTATTATTATTATTATTATTATTATTATTATTATTATTATTATTATTATCATTATTATTATTATTATTATTATATGCATGCTATATGTATAATATTAAATACACAAGGTTGCTTGTCTATATTATTGCCATAATGTTTTTTATATATCATCGTAGTAATTATTGTCTTGATACTACTACCGTCCAAACTAACACCAACAAGAAATTTGGTATGATACCGAAATCTCTTAACTAATTTTAAGCATACATTTACAAATTAGAACCAATACATATAGCCTCAAGCAAGATAATATTTTTAGGAAATTGAAGGTTTATTTATGGATATGACTTCCTTTGCTAAACGGGAAATTACAACACGAAAGATGTAATACTAGCCAATGACAAAAATGACAAGAGTATAAAACGTGTAACGTTTAATCTAACGGAATACGTCAATATTATTTCTCAATACTTCGTGACTGTGAGATAAAATAAAATTTAACAAAAAAACAAATTAAATAGATGAAACTAGACATATCGAGGTTTTGATATCCTGCTTTAAACCACTTGTTCAATACACATCAAAATATTTCTACATCGGTGTCTTCTTGCCAATTGCTTCTACTCACGCATACCTGCTACTGAATTTTCATAACGAGATAATACCGGCAATGATAATGATGGGAGTAGTACGTAGCGGAGTTGTAGTTATGTTGGTAATACTGAAGCTGAGAACGGAATGTGTGCGAAGGGATAGACGTACGTATATGCATACCCATACACACATACATAAATAACAGTGTACATATTTGTCGCTGTTAAATTGACGTGGACACGCACAAAAAGGATGCGCGTATATGTCAATGGAAGAACAAAGTATGCGTAATGATATAATAGCACACAATACTACAAGACCACTAAGTGACTATAAAAGGTCTGGTGTTTTTCTTTATAAGTTGGCAGTATTCTCTTTAATTAATAGCTTCGACAACCTCTAAATCCGATATATTAGACAGTTCACAGAGAATTACAAGAGAACGAATAAGGTAAGAAAGAAAAGTCACGTTTCACATTATGGAAGTCAGCGCAGCAGAATCACAAATGAGGCAGAGCTGTAGCACAACAGAACAAAACTAACTATTAACCTAAGTATTATCATTTAATGTATTATAATATACATATGTAGTTTAAGTACTTTATCGCATTACTTTATAAAAATGTATCTAGCTATTTGTGAACTGCGAACGATTGAATATGATTGTGTAGATGGATTGGATTGGAATCTGTACACAAGCTTTAACAGATGCTATAATAACACTTACTAAAGTGCTCCACTGTAGATATTGGTTTACTAATTTTAATCCCTCTTTGAAGTATTTAGCAACCGTTATTTAGTTGTTTCGGTTTTTAAATGCAATTAAACCAATATCGAATTGTAAATTGAATAAAAAATTGAATTCTATTTGGTCTGCCGTTTATTCTACCTTGTCTATTAATTAATTAAACTTACTTGCTGCACATTAAATTTGGTTTAAATATTTAAATTACATTATTCCAGATTTGCGATCGAGGTCAAACATAGTACAGTGTGAAATAGTATCTCAGACTTTCACGGCCGTTTCCGCTGTATCACTGGGTTTTTTATCCCTGACGTTTCGCGAACAACTGCGGTTCACATTTTCAAAGGTACTGCTAGTTGTTAGTGCAGTGTGTATAAAGTACTGGCATTTTGATCGAGTCCCCGGCGGGTCGATTGAATTTGTTCCCTCAACAGTGCCTCCTCCGCGTGCTTATGTATTCTTGCGGCTTTGCACCTCCGATGTTACGTTTCGATCGGAAATACTTAGGTGTTACCTTTTGATCCCGGCTGCGAGATAGGAACGTTAGGTTTGTTAAGAACTGTACTTTCTTCTTCCGTAAATCACTGAAGCGACGTATGACCATCAAAACTTCCTTCCCGTAGAGGTTGGTTAAATAGTATCGCAAACTTTCACGGCTGTTTGTCATAGTGGTAACGGTTGTCGGGTTCCGCCGTGTCACTACCGTGTCCCTGACGTTTCGCGAACAGCTGCAGTTCGAATTTTCAAAGGTATTTCACAAACCTAGTGACACTACGGAACTCGACAGCCGCTACGACTATAGTACAGTGTGAATTTTGGTAGGTGTTATTACGATTTTTGATATTAGAAGATACTGACACTATTATTAAATATATTGTTTGCAATACCAACACTCCACAGTATAGTACTATATGTGTATAAAGGATATGTTAATAGCAAACAATACCAGTTAAATGCATAACGTGATGCACCATATTATAAATTTCTATATGACTTTATTTATATGTTAGGTGTGTGCAATATTCCACAAAATATTGTAGATAGCAGAATTTCGGGGGAAATGCGTTCCGGAATCTAGATTGCCAATAAGAGGTCAATTACAGTGTAATTTTCATCGGATGAAAAACACAATCAAGGCAGAGTTAAGAAATCAAAAAAAAATGGCTAACGGTAGATGAAACAACGGATGCAAGAAAGAATTGTATTCTGCGTCAGTACGCAGTTTAAAAAGCGGTGAGGCATGCTTGCCTTTTCTTTTCCGTAGTAGAATATTGCAGAAGACAAACTCGAAAAGGATGGAAACTATAGAAAATACTTTTGGGAAGTACAACATATCGGCAACCTGATTTGTAATATTGGTTACAGGTGATGGTTCGAACATGGTCAAAGTTCGAAAGTTACTAGAACAATCTTATCCTCAATTGCTTCATGTAATCTGTTTGCTCTATGCAAGTTTCTACTAAAAATTTTTTTATTAAATCTCCAAAACGCATTCCTCAGCCACCACAACCGATATTGACGAGATGGGAAACATGCCTTAAAGCTGTTTTATATTACGAGAAATTTTTACATATTAAACCTTGTATACCAAATTTAAATCCGCAAGAACGCCAAGAAATTTCAGTAAACCAGCGGCTGGTTTCAAATTTCAAATTCAATCAAATTTCGGAAAATTATTCAATTCTTTTAGATACTATTTACAAATTAGATAACACCAAGCTGCCATTACATGAAGCATGAAATACAGTAGATTACCTCAAAGCCTCATTAGGAAATCTAACAGACTATATAGGAAGTAAGGCTGCAGACACACGTGCTGTTGGATATGTATCCGTCTCGGTTACTACCAATATTAAAAATAATGATGTAGAGTTTACATCAACAGCACAGTAGAACTAAAATAGTAAGTAATTACATATTAATAAGTATTGATAGTAACCGAGCCGCACGCATCTCTAATAGCACTCTGTTCTGCAGCCTTAATAGAAAGATTAACAACCAATAAATTGTGTGCGGTTATAAATAAGAATCCTGATTTTCAAATTATAGTCCGTGTAAGAAGTTAACTGAAAACGATTTTTTTTAAATTCGCGAACACCACATCATTAAATGCAGAAAGCTCCTTTTCCTCCTTTTGCTCCTAAGGCAGCATTGGAAAGCATGCTAATGACACAATACTACAGCGAATTTTTGCATCACTCTACATTAACAATACAATCAAACTAGAATAGTAAGTAAATACATTAATTATTTTTAATATTGATGGCAACCGAGTCGTACGCTACTGCGAGAGCACTCGTTTCTGCAGCCTTATGAATTTCACAGTATTGACCGCTTAGTAAATGAAAGCCAAGGCATTATTAAAACCATATATTTGCAATAAATACAAGATATATATTTGAAAAATTTTATTTAGGAATTGAATAGAATTTCTAACATATATATCATGGGACAAAGGGGTAGGCATCTGGTAGAATATATCTAAAAAGAATCGATTGCACATATTTGTACAATTCAAAGAAATAAGCTTTTTCGCATGCTGTGTAGAATATAAAACAGAGTGTGTTGTTACATTTGAAGGGATATACATATGTAGACACATACAGTATCTATGCATGTTAAATGAAGTTTACTTACACAATTGCAATGATATACATAACATATATTCGGAGGTCGCCAAACTAAGGCCCGAATGCTTGGAGAGCCGTAGTTGCTAATTGTCAGCATCCGTGCAGTTCAACTAAAAATTCGGAGTACTTTAATTTTTTTATTTCCTGTCGCTAATAGGATTTAATTTATATAGCGCCAAGTGGTAATAAATAGGCGTTCACATGTATTCGTACATGTATAATACCAGCTTATTAAGAATTCCAGTTTAAATATTATTAATGTTAATTCTTATTAGGAGGCATGGAGATGAAATGTTTCTATAAACATGTCGTGGGTATTTTCACTGTAAACTAAACAAAAGTTTTAATAAACTTTCAAAACATATTGCAGAATGTATTTGCATAAACAAAACATCGTAAATCGGAAAGTTGCTACGACACTCAAGTAATAATTTTACTGAAGCTATAGCAAATAATGAACCAAAAAGAATTTGAATCTGCAACACTGGGCTTAACAATCAGCAAAACCAGTTTCTAGAAACTGCTAAAAAACTTCGTTGAAATAATCAATTGAGCGACAATAACGAAAAGTCTGCAAAGATGAGTTACCATATCTCTTCACATTTTAGATAATATTCAACTTTCAGCTATTATAAGCTGTGGGATATGAAGCAAATTGAAAAGAAGAAATTAAAAACGATAACATAGTTGTAACCGTTGTTAGAATTCTAGAAACGGCCTGCAAAACAATCGATAGGAATTAACTGAATGACATTTTTGTATACCTTCAATATCTTTTCTCTGTTTTTATGTTTGCTTAGTTAGTAAATTAACTGTCACACAATTTATAGAAAAATGAGGATTCAAAATGTATTCTAATTAGTTCTTACTGACCTGTGATTTTGTCATTTTTAATTATTCCATTGTCTTGTTTCGTCCACCTTACAATTTTAACGTGTTGTTTTGAATTCAATTTTGCTGCTATAATGCTAATTATAAGTATTATATACATCTTTAATTATCTATGATTTCTTTAGTGTCTTGGCCTGAGGATGTGCAAAGTAGCTGCATTAAACCGGTAGCCACAATTTAAATAAATTTTAAAGATGCTATGAAATTAGTTGTCTCATTTTCCTCCATATTAATATGAACCGACACCAAGTCAACAATGTTCCCATATTATTATATTTGACAGAGCATCACATTGCCACATTTCTTATAAATATACAAATTATTAAGGAATTATTATATAAGTACCCATACTTTTATTATTCATAATCAAATGCTTTTGATAATACGGTGTTTCTTATATTGATAAGTTTCAACACCGTGATATTATAAAGTTTCTAGGTCGAAGATGGCATTGAAATAGAAAATATATATCTGAACTTAAACCAGATATTATAACTTAACGGTTTTGAAAATTATTTGGACAGTGATATTGACTGTCATTAATTAATGTGTTAGCAAGTTTGAATGTCGAGCTTGAATAAATTTAAATATGGTTTACAATACAATGCAAAGAATATACATGACTGAAGCCTGTTTTCGAACTGGAGTGCGAATTGATAGAATTTAGATGTACAGCCCGCGTGCATATTTGGTTGATTTTAGAAAGCACTTCTCAGAGTTAGCTGCAATTCCCAAAAATGTTTACAATTACCTTTCCAATTGGGTTGGTGTATTTCATCAGACTGGTTCTGTAGGCCATAAGTCACACAGTGGTAGACCAACTGTTTGTTCCGAAAAAGTTATAAATGATATTCATCAACAGATGGAAAATCAACCCACAAAACCTTTGAAACGTCTTGCTTTAAGAATTGGACTTTCTTTTGGAACATGCCAGAAAATTGTAAAGAAAAACTTACACATGCATCTGTATAAGATAGCTAAGATAGTTTGGAAATAATTTAATGCAAGATGATGAACTATTAAACTTGATATTTGATATTTCCCTGATAAAGCGTGATGCTGGCTTTCAAGGTGTCAATTCCGAAAATTCTTTCGGTAGCAGTTTCTCGGCGCAAAATTGTTGAACCTATTCTTTTTTTAATTTTGCTATAAATTCCGAGAAACATTTTGAATAAATTTACTGAGCACATGCACTAAGATGAATTGCAATATGGTTACTTCCAGCAAGATGGTGCAACAACACACACAATACAAGAAAATATTACTTTTCTTGAAATGAATACGTAGGCTTCCACGTATAATAAACGAACTACTTCCGGAATTGGACATTGGACATTGGACATGATGAGATACATATAGAAATGAAATAAGAGTAAGAGGAGAAAGAAATAAAAAGAAAAAGAGATAAAAAAGAAGAAGAATGAAAAAGGGGGTGGGTGAAAAAGGAAAGAAAGGTGTAAAACATTAAGAGAATGAAAGAGACAGAGGGGGGGAAGAAAGAAAAAAAGAACAAAAGAGAAAGGGAGATTCCGCCTTTCTCTCCTCTTACTTTTATTTCATTTCTATGTTATTTCATCATGATGCGGTCCAATTCCGGAAGTAGTTCGTTTATTATTACTTTTCTTCGGATTATAAACTTACATACAAAAGTTGAATTTCCACCACGATTACCTTGTTTGACACTTATAGAGTTTTCCATGTTTCGTCATCAAAAGAATAGAATATTTAAAACTCCTGTTGCTAAGATCTGCAGCAAAGAATTATTTTATTATTTATATTAATAACGTCCCCAAAATGCCTTTAACAGCACGAGAAATCGTATAAAATTGGGAATTGAAAATAATTGACAATAATTTCAACACCTGCCTTAATTTCACGTGTTCTCTTAATAGGCCAGCTGAGCTTGCTCATTATATTTTTAAATCACAGAAAAAATAATTTTCAAAAGTTAAGGTTATGGTTACGAGCATGATAATATAGCTTAAGTTCAGACATTAATTTTCTATTTCAAGGCCATCTTCGACCTAGAAACTTTATATCACGGTAGAAATATCGCGCACTAAATCATAAAACAAAGTATAGCTGCGCTTACTTGTAATTTTCATTATTGTAGTCGAAACAATAATACCAACATAAAAACCATAAAATATCGACGAATCGATAATTTTGCTAATAATATTTATTTCGTACGATTTTATTAAGTTGAAGTTTTAATCGGCCAACTTCAAATAAGTGACACTCTATACAACATTTTTTGATCTAAATAATCCGCTCCATATATTAGTGAACATCTGCGCGATAAACTATATACGACAACGGGAAAATAATATCGAACTGAAGAAATACAGGTTACGGAAGGTTATCGGTACGCATAGACAAAATTTCTATTCATTATCCGTAGCGCTCCAATTATAACTGAAATGCCTTTCGCCGTCGTTGGCCCTTAACGAATACTTAAAAAATCCTCGCATTTCCGTAATATAAACGTCTTAAACGTTACATATTTGAAATTTTTGTTGATACTACGACGTGATATTCATTGAAACGATAGTAAGCTATTTTAAACACATATTTTGAATAAATCAATGCAGTATTATCTATTCTTGTAGCTGATATGTAAACGGCAGCTGATTTATTACTGTAATATCCGTTTATACCTTTACCGAATAACCTAATAAATCATCATCTCTATTTAGTTCTATTTAGTTTTATATGCCCATTGGTATGGATTCAAGTGAGTGCATGTATTCCTATGAAACTTTTTTTTCTCCTAAAGTACAGTTATAATTGGCTAAATGATGCCAACATATTCCTTCGTTAGCGGATGAACAGATTCAGAAATCAAGGTGATTTAATTAAGATTAATTATATTGCACCCACATATTTTTTTTTATCGTTGGCAAACTGTATAGCATAAGTATAGTGCTTTTATAGCTGTTCATCGGCATACCAGAGGAGTCACCTTCATAGCTTCGTTGCGGGAAAAAGATCTTATGTGAAGAAAACGACCGATCGATATCTAATGATGATATAATATTGGCATAATTAAAATAATCGTTGCAATTATGCTGGAATATTTATTTTTTGCGTCACTTACAGCATGTAGCAGTGAATACTCAGCGTCTACTATTTGTAGTAATTCTACTAATGAAGACCTTTACAATGTTTCTACTGCATCAAATATTCCTTTATAATTATTGCAAATAGTTTGCGAATCTACTTTAGAACCTGGAAATATCGCTTAACCTTTCCTGATAACTAGTCTCGGCAAATAGGGGCAAGTTTCAGTGCCGTGCGGAGAACAAAGTGGATGGGTGAACCGCGCGACACGGAGAATCGGGTACCCGTATCAAAGCACGCTTGTTCAGTATTATTCAACTGGCCGTTGTGAGTGCTTGTCAGCAGACACATACATGGGGCGGAAAACGGCGTATTTTGAATAAGCTAGAAAACGTAATAGCGAGTATGCCGGATTTAGAATATGAAGCCGATAGAATTAAATGTGTAAAGTGCGACAACTATTTGAAAGTTTGAAAGCCACCTTAAAAGTATGAAACACTGTTCTGCGATCCGTGGCAAACGATAAAGCGAACATATATGGTATAGGCGTTTGTTTCATTCTATATAATGTACCAACAAGCATTTGTCTCCTTTTGGAACGATTACTTTGATTATACATTACCAAGTCGAATATCGCCAAGAAACTTTATGCCATCTGTTCGTGACTATGTTGAAAGAAGAATTAAACTAGAATTGAAAGATAAAAAAATATGGTTGTGCGTGGACGAAACAATTAATCGGCAAAAATATTTTGAATGTGATAATATGTATAATAGAAGAGTTTGAACCATCATCCCCTATCTTACTTGCTTCCAAAGGAGTTGCATAATGTACTAGCAATGAAATTTTAAAAGTGGTGTTGAGGGCATTGAACAAATTTCAACTTTCAACAATCCAACTTTTAATGTTTGTGAGTGACGGTGCCACTAACATGCTTTCTTTAGGCCGATCTCTTAAAGAAGAGAATGGCAATCTGTTACATGTAACATGTAAAATCCATGCTTTAAACCTTGTGGCGCAATTGATCCCTAAATGTTATCTACGAGTAAATGCTTTAATAGCTCATACGAAGGCAGTATTTCTAAAATCCCCAAAATGCACAAAAAGATTTCACGAACTGTGTTCTAAAGTGCTTGAAACACCACAGCCGATAACTACGCATTGGGAAACATGGTTAAAGGCGTGTGTTACTACTGCGAACATTTTGATGATGTAAAGAAGGTAGTTTTACAGTTCGATCCGAGACACGCCAAAACCAGATAATGTTTGAAGATAATCAGACAAAATTTGATCTAGAAGGTATTCGTAAGACTACTATGGACTAGTGGGGGAAATTGAGATTCGATCTCGTTTGTGAATTCTGTTCAAATTGTGGATGATGTTCACTCACACTTATGTACGGCGGAAGGCGAAAAAAATGAAAGTGTAATACGAAAATTTGAACATGTTATTGACAAGAATTCAGATTTTCTCATACTAAGACCAATTTGTGAGGGTGCGTCAAAAGATCGATTAAGTTTAAACTTACGAATGCGCTTTGATAGAAGTTCTTTGGTAGAAACTATAAATTGATCTACCTTTTCTAATAAACTCAGCTACAAGATGGCATGGAATAAACAGGTTACATGAAGCAATTGAGGATAATATTGTTTTAGTAACTTTTCAGCATTGGCCATGTACGAACTTCTAGTGTAACCAATATCACAAGTTGGGTTGACGATATATTGAACTTCGCAAAGGTATTTTCTATAGTTTCTACTATAGAAAATAGTATAGAGTACGCGTTTGTCTTCTGTTGTATTCTATTCTACTATGTAAGAGAAGAGACAAGGATGCCTCACTGCTTTTTAAAGTACATACTAACACATTTAAAATACAATTTCTTCTTACATCCGATGTTTCAACTACCATCAGCCATATGTTTTTGATCTTTTAACTCTGCTGCTATTTGATCCGTAATCGTGTTTTTTACTCGGTGAAAATTACACTGTAACTGACCTCTTTCTTGGCAATCTCCATTCCGAAACGCATTTCCCCCAAAATTTTCGAAATTATCCATTGTCTACAATATTTTATAGAATATTGCGCACATTGAACGTATAAATAAAGAAATATAAAAATTTATAATATGGTACACTACGTTGTGCATTTAACCGGTGTTATTTGCTATTAACATTTTACATTTTCACACGCAAAAATATTGTACGGTTAAATGTTTCAAATGTTAAACACTCGTCGAACATAACAGTGAACGCCGTCGATTCACCATCATAAATCTAATCCGACATTCATACACATAGTAACCATACTCGTATGAATGTCCGACCGCTTTTGAAATATATCATCGCCGCCAAAGGGTGCGCACTCGTTTCTGCAGGCCTAGTAGCTACTCTTGTGAAACGTGTGAGAAGAGCAAGGTTTTTGTACCAGATCCTAAATACATTCCAAATAAATATATTTAGGGTGACATTTACCCTTTCACATTTACAACAGCCAGCCACACACGACGACAGTTTATCTTTCTGTGTTTCTATGAAAAATGGGGGAGTTTTATTGAATTAGGATGTCATAACAGATATCAAAAAAGGGTCAAGTTCTAAGCAGCAGTCGAGAAATATATCTCATAGTCTTGATGTCCCACATGTAAACGAAACGATTACTGTCCTCTTATGATTTATACATGAATATATGAAGCTGTAAATGTTTTTCTCTAATTTATCGATGTAAAGCCTTCACTTACGTTTTTATCCAACAGGGGCATTCAAGAAGATGTTACCCCTTATATGGTAATAAAGTTACATGTAGGTTTGGTTATAATGTGGCTACAAAATTTGCGCTTGAAGAAAGAAAAAAAGATGACAGCGTGGATAGAACTTTTTCGTCATCATCTGTAATCAAAAATAAATTTCGAAAATGGTGTAACAGCAATCCTCTAAGCCGTTCTTGCTCTCGTTTAAATTGTAACTATTATCTGCTATACATTCAGCGGTATTTTCGTGGTTCTATATAATATTGTAGTTCCCGTATTAGCATTTGTTAATGGTAAAAGTTGAGAATTACCTTGCATTACTAAACACAATGAAATAGCCGAGGTGTTACTTTGTCAATACCTTACTGATAAATTGAGGGCATCTTTAATATAAACGCGCATATAAATTCGAGCGAAATTTCTGTAGTTGCAAAAAATGAAGTAGAAATTAGGTCTTGGAGTATATGTAAGAAATTTTGCTAGAAAGTTTATTCTTTCATGTTTTTAAATTATCATTATTGTAAATATTTTCTCGAAGTAGTGCAATATTTTTTTTTTAATATCTTCTAGAAATGCTGTCACGTTTAGAAGAACAAGGTGAATGCACACAATTCAGCAATAAAAGATCAAAGTTCTGATATAGATCATATGTTTATCATAGAATTTCAGGAAGAACTAAGAGGACTTTATTTTAACTTCTCAAGACTTTGTAATAAACTCTATTTCTTAAATTTATTTTTATAAGCACAGTACATTACATTCTGAAATATTAATTTCAAATTCAGAGAGTGTTTTTTTCAATATCTATTTTAAATTGTTTTAGTCAAGAACATTAACGTCTGTAATAAAGTATCCCGCTGTATAATTTGGGTTTTATTTTCTTCACAA
Source organism: Trypoxylus dichotomus (assembly GCA_023509865.1). Taxonomy (NCBI): domain Eukaryota; kingdom Metazoa; phylum Arthropoda; class Insecta; order Coleoptera; family Scarabaeidae; genus Trypoxylus; species Trypoxylus dichotomus. Next base: position 60,982,043 of record CM042076.1, on the reverse strand, counting down.
TGTAGCGTCCTTTTCTCTTTCTTCACCATATAATCGGCATGTCAGTTTGTTTTTAACAACGTCTATCTTTATATTATAGTCAAATTTCTCAAGGTTCGTAATGTATTGTACCGAGTGGGTTCTTTTATCAGGGATTTTGCTTTTATGCAATAAATTTATATAACTCGAATTAAATTAATGAGGAAAATAGAATAGATTGAATCGAAAAATAACCATGTATTATATAATTTAGGGTATATCACTTACATCGGCTAGTGCTCTCGGCAAATACCTACCGCAATCCGTAGCTAGATAATAAACTATTTTTCTTTAATTTGAATTAATAATTAATTTTAACGAGAATAAAGCTTTTTTCCTTTTGTACTCATATACACACTTTGGTATTCTAGATCGGCGAATTTTCTATCTCCGCAATAGGACGCTGGCGACAAAAGGTCTAAGGTTATTATCGGAGGTTTTCTGCTAGATCAGCGGTGGTTCGCCCGGTATCCAGGTAATATACTGTGGCGACACAGTCCACTACAACTTCTATATAAATTCTGAGGTATTTTCCTCTAAATAACGAAATTCGCATGAATAAGGAGCGCACAAACTCTGTTGATGCTCTGTATTGCCTACCGACGCTAACCGTCCTTTGTTTCGGGCGTCATTTGTCGATCACGCTCGTAAACCACTACTAGACACAGATATTAGATGACAAAGGACTACGGTAACGTCATCATGGCGACAAAAACATTTCCTATGCGTTTTCAGAGATGCAGATGTAAGCTTTGGATGTGATCTTCGCTATTTGCCGTATGTATATGCGTGTGCCTTAAATATGATTGTATAAAATTTTACATTAATTATATTGAATTTTGTAATATAAACTTTTGTTGGAATAATTTCATTATCCTGTTTTCCTGTTGTTTAATGGACTCTTTTTTTTCAAATGAAAGGGATTTTCTTAGATAATAAAAACAAAAGGGAATTTTGGGAAATTGAATTTAAATATAAAATATATCACGAGAAAAGTCTTATCTGCGATTACATAAAGATATCTAGTAATTTAGTCCAATATTACTGTGGTAACCGATCATAGAGGGAGCCGAACACTGCATTCTCTTTAGTAATATAATTAATTATATTAAAGGAAACTATAAATAAGGAAAATGAGCGTAGTGAAAGGCAAGTTTTACAAATACGATAAAAAGTGGGCATGTTCTTGAGCAGAACAGATGCCGCAGAAATTCCATTACAATATATCACAAGGGAGAAACAATAAACGCAGAGAAAGATGAAAAGAGTTATTCCATTATTTCCATCCAAGCTTTCGATGTATTCAATACCTTTATAAGTGCGTGTTCAACATTTAAACTTACATTATTGCTTTTTAAAGTTCTTATGCATGTAGCTGTTTTCATAAAGTGCTAACTTGACCTTTGTCACTCTAAAGACTTGCCGTACTCAGGTTTGTAGCAGTTTATTTCTAATTACACCAGTAGGATAGGACCCTCTATTTTTGCAATTGATATAAATTTCTGCAGTGATTTTAAAGCTAGTTTGTCTAATAAATCTTGCCTCTAAAGCCCGCCGTTTTTAACTTATTATTTTTTTTATTTAAAAACTGCAAATACAGGATATTACAAATTACTGGACTGTGTACAGATTTCAAGTTTTACATAATTATTTTAGAAATTATTCTATATCAAATGCTATGAGCTGAACTTAATAAAACAATATAGGCTGTTCAGAAAAAGGTGCCAAACCTTTTATCCAAAAAATGTCGGTTTCTCCATCTTTTCAAATAGCAACCTAACATTTCTTCAGTTTCATTGTAGCCCGAAATTCAAATTAGGAACAGTAAGTGTTGATTTGTCTATATGTAAACGTAGAACTGCACGACAACTTTCCGATACTATCTGGCCATCATAGTATATATGTTATAGGATTATCAGCCACATATTTTTCTTTATCTCAAATAGTTCAAGCTTCAATAAAGTTTCACCAACTACAATTCCTTTTTGAAGTAAGTCATTCAGTTATAAAGTACAATGAAAAATTGCAGGAGACAACTACACCAAAATGATAAGTAAATTTGAGAACTGACAAAAAGATCATATGAAGAAATTACATCCGTTTCTCCTATGTGAATATGCTTCGCCGATTAGCCAATGGCAAGCCCGTATTTTAAGGCCTATCTGTTCTATGTCTGTATTCTTAACGTGAATAGAGTATAGATGTAGGAAGTTCCATTGTCTTCGAAGCGGCTTCGAAATGTTCATTGCAGAATATTTCAGCCCGCTCTCAAGCCGCCTAAGGAAATTCCTGACCTCACCCAAAACTATATGCCAAATTTTCAACTGCAACTCATGTTATTTTTCTATATTACACGAAAAGTACGTAGTAAGGTGCCGGGTAGTAGTAAGGCCCACCAGATAATAAGGCCCAGACGATTTTATTTAACTAAAATTGATTCTAAAGCCTACTGTACTATCTGTAGTTGAAGGATTGTACTCGTTACAATCCCAGCGGTGTCGAATCGTCTTGCAATAGTAGGAAAGTTTATTCTGAGAAAAGTCATTTTCAAGCAGCGTGTATTATAAAAATCCATTACATTGGTAGTGATTTACCCTGTTTTCAACTAATTAACGTTGATATGCAGTGCCATCTCTATTATATCCTACTTTATTTGCGTAAATGTTACCATTGGATTTTAATCTCATTTTGTTTAACAAAAACTTTAAAATTGAATTTACACGATAGATAATAAGGCCCCGGCCTTAATATCTGCACAGAAAATTCACACAATTTCTTTCCAGGCTATGAGTAAGAGAAACATGGGAATACGAGGGAATTGGACAGAAGATTGTTGATAGAGGCACTAAACTTACTGAAGAAAAAGGTAAATCTCAATGATATGTTGAACAGAGATGTGATATACCAAAAAGAGCTTTGAGAAACCAGTTGAAGACTTACAGTTCAGATCGAAAAATGGGTAGAAAACCAATACTGAATAAGGAAGAAGGGCTTGATTTAGAAAAGAAAATTATCCGACTAGTGGATAAAGGATTTTCGCTTATCCCCATAATATTAAGAAAAGCTATATTCAATTATGTTTCAATATCTCGGATATTACTTAAATTTATTAATTATTGTAATCAACAGTCCGAAAAGATGGAGAAGATTAACTAAAAAATTAATTCAAGGGAAAACAATTATTGTTCATCCAAAGCATACGTGGGCAACAACCGGCCCGCTGTAAGATTTGATCCGGCCCACGAGACAGGCAAAATCCAATTAAAAAAAATTCACGATTTAATTATAATGCTGTACCTATTGTTTTTATTTCATTTTCTTATTTTAATAAATTGCATTATAGTAACTTGTCGTACTATTTCATGTCTGATATCTATCGCTAAAAATTATAAACACTACTTTAAAATGCACTACTTTTAAACGCGGCCCGCGAACGTATTCGCACACTACAGTTTGGCCCACAACATGTCAAAGGTTGCCCATACTTGATCTAGTGTATACAAAATCAGTATTAAAACTTTTACTATTTCCAAAACAAATGCTAGTAAGACTGTCAATATTCTCTAAATATATAGACAGACGTCAATTAAATACGCATTAATTTTCAAAGCGAACGTTTACTGCCCTTCTCGGTACTAAACGTTACAACTCGCTGTGAAAAAAAGCGATCGTCCTCTGGGGAATGTGATCGCGGTCATCGCTAAGCGCTTCTCACCTTGCCCCGGGCTCGGGAAGTGTACTGTCGGTGTTACCGGTTTCGACGTTTTTCATTTCTTTTTCCATCTACGCCGTCATCTTTCATCTCTCGAATCCGCTGGTGGGCTTAAAAGAGCAAGCGGCTTTACGGTAACCGTACTTTTTGATTATGTGCTGTTGAATTTTCGAGTTATTACAACTCTCCCGCTGTGTTCGCCTTTAAACGTATAATTACTCGTAAAAAACCTATTCGTCGGTCGCTCTCTGATTATAACTGCGGTATGTGTTTTTACCATCTTATCGGTGCCGTTTTCGTTTTTCGCTCGTACTGCAACTTTGTACGAGGTAATTAAAATATTCTGGTTGCGATTCATGTAAATATCGCGACAGTAATATTTAAGTAGTCAATATAATAAGAATACAGAAATTGCTTGTTAAGAAAAGCATCTGGAAAACTGCTTAAGAGACTTACATCCTTTAGCTGGTCTTTCTAGAGTTTAGCAAGTAATAATTAACATTGTACAGGGTGGCATAGAGAAACGGGGCTTTTTGAATGAACCCTCACTGAAGTAAAAATAATCAATTCACAAATTTTATCGTTGTGAAAAAATTAATTGTATATCATTAAGTACCCCACCGAAACATTTCAATTTTTAAAAACAATGTCCATATGATGATATCGAAGGCTGAGATTTTCCATAGCACGTTGAAACTCTTCCATGGGTATTGCAAGTACAAGTGACGAACCAGGCAGTGGACGCCTAAAATCCGCTACCAATGAAGAAATGCTCGACGAGATTCATGATGTCGTGTTAGTCGATCTCCGATTGAAGCTAAAAGAGATAGCAGAGACAACAGGCATCTTAGAAGAACGCCCTATGAAAAAGCTTTCGGCGCGATGGATACCGCGTTTGCTCACACCGGAGCAAAAACAAAATCGAGTGACCGTTTTGGAGGAGTGTCTCGCCAGGATCCAACACAATCCAAGGGATTTCTTCATGTGTTTTGTAACCCGATTCGATGCAGTATTGAAGGAGAAACGGCCTCGTTTGCAGCGAAAAGAAGTACCTTTCCACCACGACAATGTACCGGCTCATTCATCCCGCATCATCGTGTCCAAATTGAACGAGTTGCGCCACGAATTAGTCTCTCATCCTCGATATTCACCGGACCTAGGCCCCAGCCACTTTTTTCTATTCCAAAGCCTGAAAAAATCGCCGGGAGGAAAGAGATTTGCCTCAAATGAGGAGGTCATCGCCGCTGCAGATGACTATTTTGCAGAGTTCGAAACATCCTACTTTACCGACGTCTTGAAGAGACTGGAGTACCGTTTGAAAAAGTGTATTAATCTTCGAGGAGACTACATCCAAAAATAAGAATAAAAAACTTCACCAATACCGTGTTTTTCTTGTCGATTCCGGAAACATTTCTGGTTGCCCTCGTAGTAATTTCTTCTGAAATCTTCATTTTCAATTCAGTGATTGTCATTAAGCGAGTGGAGCATACTTTGCTTTTGAGGTGAAAAAATCAAACACCGACAAATTTAGTGATTCCAGAAGCCAAACTATGAAATTACATGTCGAAATGAATACGTAGGCATCTACGGCCAGACTCAATAATAAACGAACTGTTTCCGGAATTGGATCGTGTCATGATAACGTATAAGAGAAAATTAAATAAGGGTAAGAGGAAAAACAAAATAGAAAGGAAAGAAAAAGGCGAAAAAGAGTAAAAGAAGGAAAAGAATAAGGGGAGACAGAAAAAGAAAAGTGAGATCTCGACGTAAATTCCCTGGTACGTCGTGCTGTTTCTATTTCTGATCCAGCAACCCGCCAAAAGAACTACAGCACTTTAAGTCATCGCTCCAGAATAATGGTTACCAATACCGGAATACACGGAAGGTCATCAATAAACACTTACATCCCTCCCAAGCACGCAAGACCCAGCCTCTACTCAACCAACCGTTCAGGCGTAACGCTCTCGTCCTTATAAACCCGGCATTCAGCGATATACCTCAGAAGGTTTTCGCCTATAGCGTCTAAAGGGTAACACGTCGAGTTACCGTGCCACTTTGGTTCCCCTGTTTTTTCTCCTGAAGAAGCCTCCTACGACGGAGGCGAAACGTCGAGATTCCTCCTTTCTCTTTTCTTTTTCTGCTCCTCCTTCTCTCTTTCCTTATCTTACCCCTTTTCACCTTTTTCTTTCCTTTATATTTCTTTGTTTTTCCTTCTACTCTGATTTCATTTTCTCTTATACCTTATCATGACACATTCCATTTCCGGAAACAGTTCGTTTATTACAAATTACATGTTACCAAAAAGCTATAGGATGGCTGTCATTGACACGTAAGTGCGGAGGGTTGTAGCTCCATATTGCTGGAACCAGAGATTATGAAGATGGAGAAAGTTTTGAAGTTGTTCAGCAAAAACAGTTCCGGGTATATAGTTTAGACATTATTATCGTTGCATTTGCTCTGTCATCCTCGAAAAAGTAAGGCCCAATTACACTTCGCATTGATAGAGCACACCCCACTGGAACCGCTTGATTATGTAATGATCATTCGCGCAATTGATGATGGTTATCAGTTGCACAATACCTGCAATTCTATTTGTTGACATATCCATTCAAATGGAAGCTAGCCTCATCCAACATGAGAAAGTTGTTAATGAAATTGAGTTGTCATTCATCTTTTCAATCATTAATTTACAGAACTCGTGTCACGCATTGTGGCCTAATAGTTGCAATTCCTGTACATCTTGAATTTTGTAAGGATGGAATTACAAATCACTGTGGAGTATTCGGCGGGCGAATATGCGGTTTAAAACTAATCCTGCTGCGTGTTTCCTTGCCGATAGTGTTGAGCTCCTTGCAAATGGCGCCCGAACAGCTTGAATGTTTTCTGGGGTTAATTGAGTTTGTTGAGCTCCTGACGGTTTCCTTTTTAGAGCTGAACGCGTCTACTCCAAATTCTTAACCCATGTATTGATGACATGGCAAAATGGAACGTGACCACGGCGTCCTGCATTATATTAACGTCGGAATACCCATTAATAGGTAGTTCCGCAGAGCCGGATGCCACTCTTACTTTTCTGCCAACTCCACAGGACTGCAACTACTAAATTCAAAATATTCCTGTACTATTGATAATTAAACAAAATCTCTAGCAACATAAGCAAAACAATATGACGTCAAGTAAGGTAAAGTAAATGTTTGGATACAACCGAAGGAGCTTCTAATTTATATTTTACATATTTAAATCTTCCAAATATTACAATCTATTTATTTGTACTTTACATTAATTTTTGCTTTCGTTTATTTTGTAGAGATATATTTAGTATATAGTTCGCTATTGTAACCAAATCTATATGTATTCAGTAATTAGTATTACTTAAGTTTAGTTAGAGAATGTTGTAAGGAAATCCCGGCAATTACCCCTATCTATTAAATTAGGATTCCATTCATTACAATTGTGCTAATTATTCTCTTAATCATTACTATGACATTATTACCAAATGTCTAAACATTTCATTTACAAGAATAATCAGGTAGCTTGGGGTTGCTTATTAATGCAAAACCGAAGTTGCTTATAAATTACCACAGTACACGATGTAAGTCAGTACAAGTTGTAACTCAATTCAACAAGTTCAACGGCAACTCAAGTAAGTACAATGTCTAACTCAGTTTTTAAGTAGAAAATATATTGAAACCAACATAGTATAGTAAATATATTGTATTTACTGTACTATGTTGGTTTCCATTCTTATAAATAGACTTCATAACAGTAGTTTTTAGAAAATTCGGAAATATAGTCGTTTGAAAGCAACAATTGATAATGTAAATTAATAGCGTAGATAATAGGAGTAGATCCTCTCACGTCTCGGGTGTTCATCGGAAGTACTCTGACTACTATTCTCTATGACGATTAAAAAGGCGTACTACCATAAGTAGATGAACTTGAAATCTGGATCTATTCATTTTAAAAACGAATTTGAGCTATTCGGCATTTTTTGCGTAATTTGTCAGTTAAAAGTCAATTTTTCCGGTTCATTGTAGGTGAGCTTTATACACGTTGATAATAAAATTTAACATTAAGTATATAGGTACGGAGTACCGGGAAACGTATTTAATGTTCTCGGAAATTACGTTCGTGACAGAAAACAAAAAGTAGTAAATAAGAGATGTATATCAGAAAGTATATGAGATTAGGTATTCCGCAAGGATCTACATTGGGTCCTACCCTTTTTCTAATCTCTATTAACAATTTACCTTCGCTTTTAAGTATATGTAACATCTCATTATATGCGGATGACATAAATGCTAATATACGATCGTCAACTACTCAAGCACAATTTTCAATGATCTTGGATGTCTTTGAAACAGGTTATGAGGTATCGTGAAATTTTATTGGTTTGAATAGTTCGGCGTTAGGCATTATATCTATACAATATTATACTGCAGTTTAGATATTTTTTATGTAACATCCGGAGTTCCCCACGAAATACAACAATAAACCTACCACATTATTATCATTATGTAATGAATAAGCCAATGTAGACTAGATTACTAACGGATACACGGAAATGCAAACAAATAATAATCGCGCGTCACATTTCCGCCCTGCGTTCAATGTGGAATAGGAGTTACGGTGGTCGAATTTCCTTCCGTTGAAGCCGTGACCTACCTTTTCATCAATAAATTGAAAACCCGTGAGATCTCAACCCCGTCACTCATTTCCGAACCACTTACATCCATAAAGATGTATAACATACGCTAAGCGCACATAAATCACATACCATAGCATACATATTATGTACAAGGCGTGTATGAAGAAATCAATTAAATTATGTGGATTTTGTAAACATCCGATTCGAAAATGACCTACATAATTTCTAGTGTTTCCTATTCTCAGGATATACATACGCTAGCAGATTTAAAACCGTTTGCGTAATTTTTTGAACTAAAGAACGTTTTCAGTAACGCGTACAGAAACAAACGAATCACACGCTATTATAACGTAATCAATACGCTTTCTACGTGTTTGGATAGATCCAGATCTGTTTTCGAAACTAAACTAAAACAAAAAACACGCATCATTGAAAACTAATATCTTCCTGCCATAGTAATGGATGTGAACTATACCTGTTTGGAAGTAATCATAGGAGAAATTCGCGCAATTTGTTTCTAATAGAGCCTTGCGTAATGAAAGAAATTAATTATACCATAGGAAACATCTGCATCCTTTTAAATGTAAAATAAAAGAAAGTGAAAATTAGTAAATATCAATTAAACTGTACACCGAAAGCGACAAACTTAAATCTAATAGAGATATTAGCTTACTGTAGCCGATCTATTCAATGTTGTGACAATAAATAATTTATGTTTTTGCATCGCATTTTAACTTCTTTTGGTATTGAAGATATTGCTTCCCTAACATGACGTTAAATATATTAAAACAATACTTTCCGAGAAGCTGAATAGAATACATATATTGTTTATATCCAATATTTGTCAAGTGCTGATAAATACTATAATGTTGCCATTGGATAATTCCTGTAATAGAGATGTTGTGGTTTAGCAAAAAACATACCTCAATTAGAATTTATTATTTATGTGCAAGATAATGATGCACGACATCGGGAACGATAAATAAATCAAAAATTTTACAATAATGAAGATTTATTGCCCATAACATGTGGAGATTGGACATTGTGACATGTGCTCAAATATATTTTTACCTCAAAGGGGCCTTTGAAATTATAATTATGCCGTAGCTTGTTACTCAAACTTTTAATATGAATTGTGTTTAGTATAAACTATTTGAATGGCATGACAAATGCTTTGTCAGATCGACAACTAATGTAACTGAAAATAGTATAAGTTACGACAAAAGTTTTATTGGATTGGACCACTAGAGGTAAAATTTATTTGAACGCTTTTTACATATACATCCACTATACGAGGGTCAGCGAGAAAGTAAAAACATAACAGTGTCTCTATATGCCGCTTTACGTTTGATGAACATCTACTTATTGAATCAATCAGCAGCTATCTCGCCATTAGCTGCTTGTGCTACACCGTGAATATTGAAAAACATACAGTTTGAACAGTTGAAGCACGCCATGTCTAATAGTGCTATATTGCACCAAATACCCTTGGTGCAAGGCTGCTTTATTTGTAATTTTGTATTTTTCTGTCTATAATTCTATTTCTTAATAAATACCTTTAAAGAGAACAGCTTACAAAGTTGTGCAATTTAGATACAAAATTTTATCGACACAGAGAAAAATATACAAATAAAATATATAATAATATATATATAATATAAAATATAAAAAGTATATAGCAATTACAGCAGTAATACTGACTGTCCCAAAAGACTTTATTCAATTTGTTTTGTTCTCTGCACGAAACAATCGTGAAGTGGGGAGTTTGGGCGGGGAGGGAGTATGCGAATTGCTAGCCCCGTCTTTGAGAATTTAGTCGGTACGGAGCGTTTTACAAAAACTTCTCAGATGAAGAGCACTTTCACCTTAAAGATCATGTAAACAGGCAGAACTGCTGTTATTGGAGTTCAATAAATCCAAAACAGAAGCATGAGAGGTTACATCACTCTCTAAAACTTACTATTTTGCTGCAATTTCGGCGCAAGGAATTATCGGCCCGTACTTTTTTGAAGATGACAGAGGTCGTATAGTAACCGTAAATTTTTTCATTTCGACTATTCACATCATTTGCTGTCTTGGAGGTGTCTGGTCTTGTTTGAGCAGCGTATGTCATTAGGAGCTTTATTGCTGATTTGTATACTGCCACTTTAAGGTGTTTGTTTCTCCATAAAATGTCTCTTAAGCAGCTTTAGATTCGAGATGCTTTCATTGTTTGTTCCCGAATTTCACTATCTACAGCTTCTTATAACAGCTCCCAAGTATTTAAACTTGTTAGATCATCCTTTGGTCAACCTCCAGTTTGCATCTTACCGGTTCTTTGGATGTTACTAGACATTTGGTTTTGGTGTTAATAATTATATTCAGTTGTTTTGCTGATTGATTAAAGGAATGAAGTAGTCTTTGCAACTTGTCTTCAGAGCCAGCGATTAGTACCGCCTCATCTGCACAGCAGACAACATTGGAGTAAATATTCTCCATTTTTAGGTAGTTTTCCGATTATTTTATCCACAATCACGTTGAATATAAATGGGCTAAGTGAGCCGCTTTGTCTTATTCTGGTGTGTATTTGTATTTCCTTGATAAATTCATTCCCCACCTTTATCAACGCTCTGCGGTGACTGTTAATGTAGTGAATTAGTTCTATAAGTTTTGGGTTTATTTCTCTTCCTATCATCTCTGTTCTGTCTACAAGGCGAGGTCGACCGAAGGCTTTTGTGATGTCAACAAAATATGATCTCCTGTTTATTAAACTCGAGCGATTTTTCTGTTGTTTGACTGATAACGAAGATTTCGTCGACAGTGAACCTATTTCTTCGGAAACCTTGTTGTTTTTCGCGGATCTGTATAGCTTTACATATTTCTTCTAGAATTGCATTTATAAATGCTATGAGCGTACTATTAAGAAACGTTATTCCGCAATAATTGTCAGGAATTCTTTTTTGTTCGTTTGCTATTTCCTGCTGGGTTATGATATTTCTTTTTCTAGGTTTTCTCCTCCATGTTCTAGCATACCATTTGTTATCTCATCGGGTCCTGGGTTTCTCTGATTTTTAAGTTTTTTTAAGATGCATTTTATCGTTTTCTGTGTTAGTTCTATATTTGTGTCTTTATCTTCCTCAATCAGCGGCTGTTTGCTTTCCTTATTGTCTTCGTATAGGTTTCCGAAATATGCTTTCCACTCCTTTGCATTGATTTTGTTTGTCTGCATGGTGTCTTCAGTTTCCATTTTATTTTTTCTGAGCATTCCCCATATTTTCTCTGACTTCCGTATATATCCCTCTCCATTTGTTTTGTGAGTTGTTCCCAATATCCTTCCTCTATTTTATTAAATTCTACTATATGGAATTATTTCGACAACAATACGTTATTTGCAATATTACTATATCAAATAGCTCCCATTGCGATACATGCTTCATGCATTCGGCTATAATATGTTACTAACTTATTAACCGCACTAATTTAGTTAAATACTCTATAACAAATATATTGTACCATGCACAAATGTGTGGAGTTGTCACATATTTAAATAGAAGTTCTCTTACTGCTATTACTGTATTTGTGGTGACGAAATATTTTTCTCCATACAATTTGTCGAAACAAAAATTACAAAACTTTAAATTTAGATATTCACATAATGTTTTATTTCACAGATAATGCACATCTTTTGTTATTATTTTCTTATCAGAATTAATTATAATTACATTTGCGTGTTTGTATGACCATTTACGTGGGCATATGTGGCGAAGGTTCTCCTTGGAAATACTTACTATTGCGGAATAAGAAAATGGGTGCGTTGTTTGCAGACCTTAGCATATCAAAATATACATATGAAAAGCACCACTTTGTGTTGGTATCTATTAACGTGTATTCAGCGTAAACAATTAAAATGATGCGGTGTAAAATGTTTTTTGCTGGACATTTATAAAAGCGACGCATAAAATTAATTAGTTACTCTATTACTAACTGTTACTGGTTATTGTAGGTTTTCAAATGCTGCATTTATAAAGTCCGTATCATTGTTAATAAATATTTAATTTCATTCGATCTAATTTTGGCACAAAATTTACCAACTTACTGCTAGGTGTCGCAAAAGTCCTTTTTAATTTGTTCTGTTCACTGCGTGAACACAATCGTTGAATGGGGAGTAGAGGGTATATCAATAGCTAGTCCCATCATTGGGAATTTAGTCGCTATAGGAGGTTTCACAGGAGCAAAGTGTGCGTGCTGTGTGGTCGAGTTTTACAAAAGCTTCTCAGATGAGGTGCATTTTCCATGTAAACAAGCACAATTGCCGTTACTTCACTTCAAACAAATCCAAAACAGAAGCATGCAAGACCACTTCGCTCTCCAAAAATTACTGTTTGGACTGCAATGTCGACGCAAGCAATTACAACTTCTTTACGCCAGCCTTGCGAGATTTTAATTGTTTTAATAAAAACAATTGATTCCACCAAAATGGAGTAACATCTCACATGTCTAACGTGTCCTTAGCAGTTGTTCCTAAAATGTTCCCTGGAAAATTGATACATCCATAACTGACATAAACTGGCTGGCACGTAGCCCTGATTTGACACCAATGGTTTTTTTTCCTTGGGGCTACCTTAAATCAAGTGTATACAGTAGCATGCCTCATTCTCTGAATTAATTAAACGCCAATATTTGAAGAAAATGGCAGCTATCACGGAGAATATGTACTGAGCGGTTTTCGAAAATTTTGCCTCACCTTTAGAAGAGTACCAGCTAAATAACACATTTAGAAAACAATTTTTATGAAACAAATTCCCGAAGCCTGTATTTTAATAAAAAATAAATATTTATTCATTAAACCTGCCCATTATTTTATTACATCCTTTTCGTTTTGAATAGAACTTTTGTGACACCCCGCATTTTAGATCGGGAAAAGTTAAGTTCAACATGGTGAAAGATAATGTATAGTCTATGATCATAAAAAAACGTAATCGAGAGGAACATGTCTTTCTTTCGAATTATTTTACGTTTTAAGCTTATTGACAAGTTTAACACTTCAAATTACTGTGAGTTCTTATTGACTTGCTCCTTTTAACTTGTTTTATTGTTTTTTTCGACATTATACAATTTTAACTCGTGGGTGTTTAAAGTAATTTTGCTGCCGTAATGCTATCTGTGGTATTGTTTGCGTCTGCTTTAGTCCTTCTTAGAGTCTCTTGGTTTGGGAATGTGCAAAATTTTATGAAACCGGTAGCTGTTATTTAATAAGAATTGAGATACTGTGAGATTGGTCTCGTTTTTTTCATTTTCATGCATTTTAATTTGAACACCGAATCAACAACAGAATGTTATTTCCATAATTACTGTCAAATATATCAGACGTACTTCAAGCTTGAATCCCGATATGGTTTGAGCAAGATTTAATTGTCAGATATACGCAACTGTAAACATCATAAATAACAATTCAAAAAAGAAACAGGACCCTCTCGATTACAGTTTTTTTATGATCATATTGTATTTCACTTACCATAACTTGCAATGCTTATTATTTACATTGCCAATACCCACAATCGAATGACTGCATAATTCCATACTCATAACTATATGCACACTTTAAAACTCTCAGATATACAAACAAGGCACCCACCCTCAGAGATTCTGCAATTTTAAGTTTTAAGTTTACAGAAAGCTCAGATTCTCATTCCACATACGCACACATATCTATCGATCACAATGGCATATGTTCGGGCACATTGGACAACATTTGCATATGAGAACGAATGCAATTTGTAGAAATAATATTTGGTTATGTTGGAATCGTCATCAGTACTTTTCTTCATTGAAATACATTCATTAATATGAAATATTTACACACAGATAAGAATCTATAGTCATCACAACTAGAATCATAGTAATACGAGAATTTCCAGTAAACTGAAAGTAATGAAATTTAGCTAAAACCATTCATACTTTGCCAAAAATAACATTTTGATTTCAAGAATTCCTGAAAATGACGTTACAACAAAAGGAATAATATCTCGTCAAATCTGATGTAGGCTTGTTTAGTTCTACGATAAGCTAAGAAACTTCAGTATTGTGCGAATTAATGTCAAGGCACAAATCAGTTTTCATAAAGTTTTTAACAGTTGGCAACAAAATTATGCCTGCGGTAGAGTACGATTGAAATCGGAAGAAACCAATCTGCGCGAACCACGTGACATGAGAATATAAAGACCGTTCTAAAAATATTACCTACAATAATACCAAATGTACATACAAAACCTTACTAAAAATAATACTTTGCACACTAGTTTTATTTTATAATTTAGGTTCATAGGTATTCTATAATTGTAATGTGCAATGATTTTATGTGTATCATCTTGAAAACTATTATATGTTATATGTCATAATATAAAAATCCAAAAAATTGGAAAAGAATATTCATTCCAAAGATTGTATTGTTTTATATTGACTAAATATTTTGGAAGTAGAAAGTGTAGGTTGCATTCCATCCTAAACCCTTTAGCTAACAGTCTTTGTAGAAATAAAATAAAAACTTCTACTAACGAACGAACAGCTGATCGAGAGTCGATATTTGTAGATAGAGCTTTACAGGATAAATGTATATCTCTTTCACTCAATTTCATAATATTATCTCTTTTTAATGTGCAAATTGGTTTCAACGCAGATTTTTTCTGATTTTAATAGCACTCTAGCACCCATTTTATTTACCTTTCCAACAGTAACGACTTGTTCCAAGCTATAATCATATTGCTTTTGCAAATCTTCAAAACTATTTTGCGCTATAAAGTTGTATCCAGACTATCATATTTGTTTGCTCTATATTGTTTATATGGATATCACTCTCAAGAAAACCAAGAAGGATTATTACTTTGAGTAATCACGCATTACTGACTTAAAGAAACATTTGCTGAAGAGTACGGTGTGTGTTTATGAGCTGTAAACAAAATTTTAAGGTAAAAGAGGGAAACTGCGACGATTGAAATGAAGAGCAAAAGAAAATGTAGAAGGAAAAGGAAAACATTTTTGAGAAATGAAATTAATTAAATTCCAGAAAAACAAACCAAGACAGCACATACGGGTGTTATTGTGTTATGCGAATTTAGTACTTTCATATATGATTGAATTTTGTATACTGCGAGAAGGGAAAACTGTGGTAATGGTATCAAAAAATGTTGGGAATTTTTAATTCCAGATGTAAACTTAATTAAAGCTAACTATTACTTAGACTCTATAAGAGCGACTTCTTTTTCTATTTAAGAAATGCTAATAATTGTAAAGGTGTAATGTCCTTAAAAAAATCTCAATATCAACCACTTACCTTTAGCAACGGTAAAATTGTAGAAAAAATTCTGTCGGAATTCCAAACCAAAAATTGCACTTAACCGCAACCCTAACGCTAATAAAGCGAATGTGTGTAGGTGTCACTTAGTAATTCACTGCACTTCGCAAGTTTCACGTTCAGACTGCAGCACGATCTGATGATGCAGAAACTTATTGTTCTGCCTCGCCGCTAAAGAATATACACATCCACGATAATTCGTTAATAATAGTGGGATTTACTTTCGAATTATGCAAAAAGTCGTGTGTATAACTTATACCTATTTACCTCTTTGCCTGTAAGACAATGAAAATTGAAAGCCGCGCTCTGCTGGAAGGAATGAGAGCGAAATCGAATACCTTGCACACGTAGGTGATCTAGAAAAAGTAAATAAATTCATTTTAAGCAACAATATTTACAATACAATCTATTTTTGCAAGTAAATTACTGTGGCATATAGAAAGGAATAGGAAATAAACTGTAGACGTTAAATATTTACTTTGATAATTGTTAAGGACTTAACATTGTTTTTTGTATTTTCTAAATTTTTTTTACTATTATGTATTTTATCTTCTTTGCATTATTATTTTCATTTAGAATATTATTTTATTTTCATTTTTATATTTATTTATTTTCATTCTTATATTTATTTATTTTGCTCTCTTATATCCAATTTTATCTTAATATGTATGTACATTGCGCGTTGTATATGTATGCAAGTCAGCCATTCGCATTACGCCAGCTAAAACTGCCTAATTAGAAATCATTCACTGCAACGTCGTCGGATATGTAATGGGAGTTTTCTTGAAATTTAAGGTACACAAGCATAGGCAGTCGTCTCCCGCGCGACAGTCGAGGTATTAGCGATCGTGCACTATCGGTCACCTTTCGTGCCTCGTCGTAACGTGTACAGTAACGTCGTCGTAAGATTATTAGAGATTTCTAAGTGTTTCTAGTTTTGGCGGGAATCGTCGAGGAAGTTGTCTATACATTTATTTCTGGCGGGAGTCATTTGGTAACGTCGTCGGACCACACGTATAGATTTTTTTAATAAGTATAAATTCTCGATTTTCTATCATCGTACGTCGAGGCTACTGTGTCCATTGTCGTCTATACATATTTTTAGTCTTCAGTTAAGTTTATGTCGGAAATTATTTTGGTGAGATTGTCGGCGCGCATGTATAGACCTCCTCTACAAGTACGATCACTCCGCTTCTTGCTGACGGTCGTTGCGGCCGCAGCGCCCGTTGTCTTTTGTACGTTTGTTCGGTCCTTGTCGTATCGGGACTTAGAAATTTTTCATTTAGTTGCTCGTCGTAGCGGACGAGTGTCACGGACCAGTTTTCTTATGTAATGTCGGCATCATCGCTCCGTTTTACTTGTCGGTGCGCAGTTCGCACATTTGCTGGTTACTGGATTTTTCCCTTCTTTGGGGCGCAGTAGTACAGAGCTAAAGATTGCACATAGCGTAATATTTCAAACGAGAACGCCTGGGTAGCTGTGACATTACTTTTGTATTGAGATCGGCTATTATCGCTACTGTCGCCCTCGACCAGGCGTTCAAGCTCTAAGAGATAGGGTGGGTTCCCCCATAAATGTGAATATAACAAACGTATTTGGTCAAGTACAAATACATGCCAATAATACAGGGCCAAGTCCCTTAGGCAAATTTAAAACAAGGAAAGTATATTAGGCTCCCGGAAAGGGACATATAAATAAGCATAGCACCGAGGTGCGCTTATAAATTTAAGAAATAAATAGGGTTGGCTCCTATAAAAGGTAGTGGTGCATGCAAACAGATAGAGGCATTAGTACATGCCTCTAACAAAGCTTCAGCGGAAGCACATAAGAGTTTAACCTTTTAAACAAAATTAAGACATAGCTTTGCAACGTACATGCTGAGGCATTACTTTATGTTGCTACCAATGAAAATACATATACAAATGCTAATGTACATTACATGTATAAGAGAGTTCGAATAACTGCAATTATTGCAAATATATATATCTTACGTACATCGTACATGTACATAGGCAAGAGTGGAAACCGTGTAACCACTTCATTTTTAAATATATTTTTTTGCGCATGCGCATTGAGTTTCACTGTACAACCTCTCCTCTAGTAAATAAGCGAACATACTCTACAAGTAAGTATTGGTCAAGTAATTTAGGAAATTACGAGCAGGCTACAGCGGCGTTGTTCTTCAAACCAGGAGAACGTAACAATAATTCGAGCAGATATTTAGGACCACAAAAAAATAAAAATAAAGTATGTGTTTAATATCGTAAATGTACTGAGAATGTTTTGAATTCAGACAAAAATTACTTTTTTTTAAACAAATTTTATAACGTTAACATTATTAAACGCTGATAGATATGTTTTTTTACTATTTAATGAAAACATAAAATTACGAAAAAATGCGCTAGATCAAAACCACCCGAAAGAAATAAGGACCAATCTGAGAATTGGCTTATAGGCTTGTTAGTGCAACTATCCTCAACATTTTATCTAGATTATCTATAAAAAGTACGATGACATATTGAACATTTGACATTGAAAGATGGTCGTTTTAAAAGACAATGTGGAATGGAAGCTCTCGGTGTCTGAACTAAGCAAACTGCGCAAATACGACTTCAGTTAAAAATTACAACGGGGAAAATTCCGGAAGAGTGCAGTGTTACTGAACAACTAAAGAACCTCGTCAGCGGTATTATTAGTTTCACTGTATGCGTGGATGTACTTTGCGAGTGCATTTCTAATGTGGACTACATCAAAAATAAGCTGGTTATAAACACTAAGAAATCTTAATAAATGTTTACAAGACTGACAAAAAAATGAATTTGAAGACACATAGTAAAGCCAGTGAAGCTCTAATCCCATCTAGTTTCAAACATAATGAAGAGATGGATTCAGATGAATATTTACAAGAACCACGATCGAACCAGGACAAAATAAATAAACACATAGAATACAAATAAGAAGGATCTACCAAAAAAAAAACACTTTGGTTGGTACCGCATACTAGCCTAAACTAGCAATAAAGCAGTAGAATACCTAACGCCTCACACTAAGGCCGGGGCGAAAAAAAAACTACCTTAAAAGACAAATTTCGTTGACCAAATAATTCGTTCTTCAGTACTTTCGTCATAGAACCTGGATACATTAATGGTTTTGCGACAAAAATGTTTGCTTGGCAGAAATAAATAACATGCGTTCAAATAAATTTTACCTCGAAGTAGAATTTGAAATATTAATGATGTTTTAGCTTATTACTGAAACTCTTAATACGAATTTTGTTTGGTATAAGCTGTTTGAATGATATGACAAATACTGTCAAATTGATATCTAGTGCAAATAAAAATGGTACAAGTTACGACAAAAGTATTTATCGGAATAGACTAGTAGAGGTAAAATTTATTTGAACAGTTTTTTACTTAAATCGGAAATATTAATCACACCTAATACGTGTGATGGGAAAATGTTTACGTTTCATTCTGAAAAATTCGTACATCGTATATCACATTAGTATAGATCTTTCAGCGTCTTACGAAATATTCACTGTGTTGACGTGCAGATCAGAATTTTTTGGTGTAATTTTGAAGTAAGATAGGGATTCAAAAAATGTTCCGCCTTCCTCCAGTCTCGCGCAAATTTTTTTCCACTAGCTCTAATAATAATTAAGATGTCCTGCGAATTTCACATCCAGATTCAGCCAAATCTGGACGACCTTTAGTACCAAGTGCTTTGGTAAAGGTATTAAAGAAATTGAGTATTTATGACTGTCAGGATGAGCATCGAGAACCGCTGAGGATTAGTCTATTATAATATCTTCGAAAAGAAATGGGTTTTTCACCGTCCCAGAGATCACTCAACAACTTGATATTTCAAGAAGAGCACCAATAACTCACAGCAGTTAAGCGCAGGATTCTGGCAGCAGGAAAGGATATATAATCCATAAGAGAGACTGGAATAGGCCATTCAACATAAGGTTTAGACCCTTGAGCAATAGTATAAAACATTATGGACAGATGAATCCAAATTCCAAACCCTTTGCTTCAAAAAGTTGATCATTTATAAGGTGGCCGGCAGGAAAGAGAGTGAGCGACTAATGTTCGATTTCCTCTGTGAAGCATGGTGAAAGTAGTATGATGGTTTAGGGATGTTTTGGTGTAGGCGATTCGGTAAAAATAGATGGGATCCTATGTAAGACGGGCTGTCGAAGAATGTTACAGAAAAATGTAGTGAGGAAAGATTATGTGGCCAAAACTTTATCTTCCAAGGAGATAACGATCCCAAACATTCATCTCGTTTATGTAGAACTTATTTGATGTCACTCAAGCAAGAAGGCGGGTTGATAGGGATGACTTGGCCATCTCAATCTCCATACCTGTCGCCAATAGTCTAGCGTGAGATGAATTGAACAGAAGAATTCGAAAAAGAGGACTAAGCAACGCACCAGATCTTTAGCAGAAGCTGCTGGTAGCATGACTGAAATTATATGTGATTGTCTGGAATCTTTGATTTGGAAGAATGTCAATAATATGTGCCGCCGTAATTCAATCTCGAAGTGAGCGTATTAACGAGAAATCATTTTGAATTAAAATGTTGCAATGTTTGTTGTTTCTTTCTTGATGGTAATCATTCTTTTGATGATGGAAAATATCTATCAATGAATATTACTACAAACTGACTTTGTATTTCAATCCAAATCAAAGAAAACAATCTTATAATCGACTCCATATAACATATATGGACGAAAGTGTACCATCTGGATATAGAATGTGATTCGTGTAAGTGTGATGATTGATAATTTTCTACATGGTAACCCTGATTTTTTCTGATATTTTGATCCCTCGTCTAGTTACAGAAGTGACTATACAAATATTTTGACATCTTATATATATACATATAAAGAATTCTTTTATTCCTATTATTAAAAGGAACTTAGCCAAGAGGACCCAAATTTAAACTATTTAAGTTGGCGCTTCTGTCAGTAAAGAGCATATTTGCATGTATTGTCCTAAAAAACTATCGAACATGACTTTTATTGCCGGAATTACCAACATAAATAAATTGGGGCGCGTGGCGCAAATAGAAAATTATCACCAAAGAGTTGGTTGTGGTGTACTTGTCGTTATTAGCAATTATTCGGTATCATATGGGACATTCTAGAAAAAGATTTATTATTTATTGTATAAGGTTTATTTTAGGTTATGTTTAATAATATTAATGCAAGGGATAGAGAAACGAGAAACTGTAAAAACAACCAAGCTTCAATAATCGCGTTCCGTATTTATCATAATTTTTAGAAATCCAA
This sequence comes from Trypoxylus dichotomus, assembly GCA_023509865.1. NCBI lineage: Eukaryota > Metazoa > Arthropoda > Insecta > Coleoptera > Scarabaeidae > Trypoxylus > Trypoxylus dichotomus. Next base: position 60,961,039 of record CM042076.1, on the reverse strand, counting down.
TATATTTCCAACATAAAACCTAAAACCATATTCCTATTTCCAAATTACGGTACGCGCCCTTAGAAAATCTTTGCTAGGAATATAGAATAAGACAAAATTAATCAAAGGAACACTGATTAAGCACGCTAGTAAAACCTATAACTGTCACTGCAATGACAACATTCCTAAATGTCAAATCAACAATTCTCATTAATCACAACTTCGGATCTAATTGTTTAAATCAAACTATTTGTTCTTGTTTTTACAAGTTTCAAAGAGTTTATTAGGACCTTCAATCAGTTACAAATTCATTACAGTAATATATTGATATATTTCAAAAAATTAACTGATTTACTTAAATATTCGTGGCCAATGACCACCCGAATATGTGTATTAATACGCATTTAAATGTTAGAGAAACGTTATCGTTACTATCAAGACACCCATATGGCAAAATTCTATTCTTAGGTTTTTTATTCGGAAAAGATGGGAAAACCTGAAGCTTTAGTGGAAATTATAAAATATTTTGTATAATTCATTCCTCAAAAACAGTAACAAATTCAATGTTGTTCGTTTTTACTTGCTGTACAATTAAAATGCGGCAATTAGGACAATGAAAATAATGTTGTCAATTAATTAAATGACCATTAATGAATATATTTATTCATTTTAAGGGAAAACAGTAAAAGTTTAACTTGGATACATCCAAAGAAAGTAGGAAAGTGTGAAATGCGTATACAGTTGTTTATTGCAACATAATTAATTATACAGTGACTTTTATAAAGAACTATGAATAGAGATTCATACTGAAAGTTTCTCCGTAGAAAGCCGTTTGTTCCCAGAGTATTCTATAATATGTATATGTACATACAGCATACAAAAAAAAATTACAAAGAAAAAGTCAAGAGACCATAAGATCACTTCAATGCGGAGATATGTACAACCTGCAGTATGCGAACATTGATCGTGAAATCGATTCATCGTGAAACAAGAACATCTCGACGAGATACAATTACTAGTCGAGAACAGCGTCATTGGCGGCTGAAATCTAGAAAGTTTGGGAAAAGAGCGTCCTTTGTTTTTCGAAGCACCCTTGTGTCACACTATTCTCTCTGTACGGCATACGTTTTAGGCAATGCCACAAAATGAAATCGACGGGAAAGAAAACTCATAGCGTGGGAGATAGAAACTGGAGAGTATGAGAACATCAGTGTTTTAGTTACATATATTGACCATTAATTAAGCGAATGTAGTACGCAATAAGAAGAATAGTAGAGAAAATCTTTTAACACAAATTATAATTAATACAATGTGAAGTATTGTGTAGATACTGTATAGAATTTTTTCAATAAAATAACGAAGAAATACGCAAATTAGTACAAACGATTAATTTGAGATAGGAGAATTACTTTGACTTAAAAGAATATATAATGGTAGTAAAGAATCTTATTATCATGATTATAGTTGAATTTATAATGTTCCCTGTTGTCGAATCGTACAAATTAATTACCAAACAAATTAGTCATCAATTTTTTGCAATATTCACACAGAATAACATTGATTGGACAGATAGGAATACCGACACCGTTTACACACAAAATTATAACAATATAATCTGGAATTTTTTCTGTTTTAAATTTATGTTAGTCAGATATTCGCATTTTGAGTGTGGTTTGGATTTTGTGCATCGAGAATAGGTCTAATTAGGTGAATCCGTACAGGAATCTAAAGTAAATAATGCAACTAGTTACAGTATACAATATTCCAAAAAGAGACACAAATTTCTGAACAGACCCAAGTAACAGTTATATCTTATTGGTTGAAAGCAAGGTGAAATCACACCAAGATTTTGACATCCTTACCATTGTTTATCGTGTCGCCAGTTTTGTTCATAATTATCATACTACCTTAACTATTCTGCGCTACAGATTAATTCTTCTTAGAACTTTGATTTGAAAATTAATAGATTATGTAAGTAATATGCAATTACAGAGAACTACAGTTGTACTGAAATTGCAATTCTGTAGCTGTTGCTTTCAATTATGAATGCAGAACCTAACACCTGTACTGCTAAAAGTACAGATGTGTATTCTCCTGCAATAAAACGAGAGAAAGCAAATCACTTGAGTAATGCTGAAAAGCACATATTTTTGAATGCTTACAACAAGTGGTAACGGATACACCCAACAACAAGAAAAGGTGACATGATAAAGCAAATTTCTCAAGTACTAGGTAACTTTATTAGATGGAACATATCCAACATATCAACACATTACAAGATATTGCGATCAAAACCGACAGTATATCGGGTTATTAGTGAATATACAAAAAGAAAACAAGGAAAAGTTTAAAGCCAAAAAAGATAATTGGTAGACCATCTTCACTGGAATCTTTTGATGAAGTTGTCAAAACTGCTGTTCACCTAATAGTTCACGATATTTTTCGTCAAAATGAACTGATAACGTTAGATAAAGTCTTACCTCAAATAAACACTAGTAGTGAAGGGCCAAATATGAGTTGCTCAACATTATATCGCTTAATGAAGTAACTGCAATTTCTATTTTAATATTTTAATTAATTTTCTTCATATTATCGCCCTGAACAGTTTCAGGTTGGTAACACGTACATGTTAATTTATCGAGGAAGGATTGCTACTTATAGGTTATTTACTATACGAAAATAAAACGCTACAACTTATTTTTCTTATCTTCTTTTACTATTATACAATTAATACATAACTCCTTGCCACTTTATAAAATTAAAGTTATATTGTCATGAGAATTTAGAGAAAAGAAAATATAACAAGCAAATTCGTAAAGCTCTTATCTACACATTTTCGTCTTTCTTTTTATTGAATTTTAATTGAACGTTTACATGTTTTTGACAGACATCAAAGGTAAGAACCGTTACGACATTTTTAAAATAAAGTTTTGACATTTTATAACAAAAAAATCACTAGAGCCTTGTTGACGTAACAGTTTGCGGTATGTCAAAATTCTATCGAAAGTCTAAACTAGCGAAGTAATTTTTAAAAATTTTCGTAAAGGAAAGATTATGGTCGTAAAGCGTAAATCTAAGGAACCGGTGCGCGTTGTTCTTCCTAGACGTACGAAGAGGCATCCGAAATTCAGATGCAAAGTAGCATTTTGGAACTTCGTGCCGAAAAAACCTCTGAAGAACGGCATCCATATTAATAATCTCCCAGACGAAGTGCTCTTAAACATCTTCTCCTATTTTACTACCAAACAACTGCATTGTGATATAAGACCGGTGTGTCGAAGATGGATGGTTCTAGCGATGTCTCCTATACTATGGAAGGCTATAGATGTAAGAAATGAAGTCCCAACGAACATTTTAACGAACTGGATTAAAACATCTCCCTTATTAAAAAGTTTTTCCGTAGAAGATAGAAACGATACAAATATAATCGCCGAACAAGTACGTAATATTTATTTCAGTAATTAATGTTAGTGATTTAATTAAGCATTATCTGATATTTGCTAGGAACAATAATTATCATGTTTCCGACATTTTTTTAATTTGTTTTCCATGAAATTAGGATTTTAAAATCTTACATGTATCTATGTGACTAGAAGATTTTTATTTCGAAAATTATGTAAACTTGGTAAATTGTAAATTTAAAATTCAATAATTTATTATATAAGGAATTGTAAAAACCTTTGATAGCAGCTGCCTTCTATGAGTAAAGTGATAGTCTATAGTTATGAATTAAAATTCGAAATTTAACATACTTACAATGTTTTTATTGTGAAAGTTATTCAAAATAATGTATAAAAAGTGCATTTTGTAAAACATAAATAAATAGGTTAAGAAATTATAAAAGCATTTGACTACTGCTGCCATCTATGAATGAGGTGTTAAAGCTTCATAGATGCCATGCACATTAGACGCAGTTGAAACTTGTACTTATTAACTATAGATATTTATTAAGCCAATTTACAGCTTCCTTTTTTCTCTAACTATTCATTTTTTGAGCTAATATTGTTCTGTTTGTATTACAGTTAGCGAAATGTTGCAAGCAGCTGGAATCTGTAAAGATGCAAAATTGTTGGGGTACTGAAAAATGTTGCTTTATAAAAAGTACCCAACTTTGTAATCTTGTTGTAAAATGCACCAACCTGTACAATTTCAATTTTAGTCGGAGCAGGTAAGATTTCTTTTTTTTTTGTTAAAAATAGTTTATGCGTCTTTATGTATCAAGAATTTGTTGAAATCAGCGGATAGCAAACAAAATACTACCAAGAAAATTTTGACTGACAACTACAATTCTATTGATATGCAAAATTAATAAACATTATTATATATCTGTTCATTATTTTTGCTATTTCTACTTTAATTTGTATTGTTTAATGTACATCTCTTGAAGGTATTTACAAATATAAAATAGCGCAAAATGCAAATACCATCTGTGTTTTGTTTGCTTTCTAAAAGTGTCTTTATTTAAAAAAAGCGTATGTGATTTTTGGATTTGATTCAAGAAGTCATTAAAAAAAACACTGTACGTGTTTTGCACCTATTAATTGTTGTAGGTTTGTTTCTCGAAAGTTCTTCCGTTTGATATCAAGAGACAAGCGCAATGGAAAGATAATGAAGAAATGCAATTATGTCGGTCCTATGACTGTGAAACAAATGAGGGCGCTTTTCTCGGCCCTACAGGATTATGAGGTCCACGACACAGCGACCATCGGCAACGTCAATTTTACACAAAAATTCAAACTCAAAGATATCATTCGCTACTTTCAGGATATTCAAAATCCTAGGCAAGTCGCAAACGACGTTTGGGAAAATCTGTACTACGGCAATAATGGGGAAGAAGCGATCGATTATCCGATGCAAATGGACGCCTAGCAATATACGCTCTCAGTAGTTTTTTGTTTTGAAATTTACTTAATATAATTTTTCTATCCTTGGTTTGTTTCTGCCTGGCGCTGAATAAAATAACAAAATTCTCATAACATGAAGAAGCTAACATTCACTTTGTCTATTATATCGACATAAAATACTGACTGTAGCTGTAATTATAAAAATAAAGTGTTTTTTAATTTTCGAAAAAAATCTGATTATTTTTATAATATATCTTTCCGTGCCAACTAATGATCCAAAAAAAAACCGATTCTTCGTTATAAAAGATAAGTAAATTTATAAGGAAAAAAACGATGAATTTATCCCTTAAAGAGGCTTTAGAAAAGAAAAGTACTTGTCCTCCACAAGCCTGAATAACTTAATTTAATCGCCGCGGCACTGATAAGTAATAATCATTAGGAATATTTGAAGAATCGCTTCCTAGGGGGCCAATCTTAATTTTTCAAGCGTGTGTTACATTATTGAGCGATGACAAATACGCTTCTGCAGGTGATTCCAAACATTAAAATCAATATTAACTTCAATATTTCATTACTACTCATATGGTATGCAACCAACTAAACTAAAGAAGTAATCTCAGTAGCATGTGGACAAGACGAGGAATATGTCTACTGACAATGAGTGTATCAATATCAACACTCCGACGTATTATATTATATTACAATTAATTGTACGATAATGCGTTTAGTTAGTACGGCGATATTTTGATCATCAGTTGAAACAAATATACATTTAAGTAATTTTTGTCTTGTATAGTTGCAGCAAACATTAATGTTTTGCGGACTTATGGCATATAGGATTTTTGATTAATTTTACCGCATGTGATTATCACAACACATGCACATATAATCACAATTGTCATATGCTTCAGTTAACACTTTATTTAAAGAACTTAAAACTAAATGACAATACTTGCCCTAGTTCCGGTACTCCGCCAAAGGAGACCTAGCTAACTAAAAGTACTCTAACTTAAGATAATCTGAAACCTCGCCTGCGCCGTGGTTACTCAATGTACTTACATACTATCTCCTAACCCTGCAGAAGCAGATCCATGAAAGATGTACATATGAGAATTCTAGAAAACGATGTGGTACCAATTGAGTGTGAATTAATTGGAAAGGGATTCATTGATCAACAAAATATAATAATAATAATAATAATACTTTATTGTCCAAAGTAATTATTTAATTAAAGGCAAATATAATAAAAAATAAATGTGTACATGTAAAACTAGTTACCTAGGAGTAAATACAATACTAAAGAATGGAAAAGAAAAACAAAAAAGAGGCTGACCAAATCACAATATCCTTATAATTAAATTACAACATACTATAACTACCCACATCCACACCCAAAGTGGAAGAAATGTGCTAAGGACAATGAAAAAAGAATTTCTACCAAGTATAATGTGTATGCGGTTTACATAATGCCAAAAAAGTAGGCAAGCGGCAGGTATGTACATCCAACTCATCAGTATCCTTAGAGTTGAAGCCACTACACGTTCTATATATTGAGGATCTGATAGCAATGTTAGTTCTAGGAGCCTGACAATAAAATACATTTGTCTGCCTGGATCTCAGACGTGGAACCATAACATTAATTTGACTCAACAATTGAGAGACATCAAGGGCATTGTCAAGTAAATAAGAATCTGCAATCGATTTGTTTTCTACATAGTTCTAGAGAATCAATATTATCCAGTAGAGTATCATGACTAAATCTTTGTATCGGGTAAGTATTAAATTTAAGTATAAGAACTGTAAACACCTTCTTTGAACCTGTTCCAGAAGATGTATCTGATAGATCTATGTAGGTGACCAAACCATGGATACATACTCCAATTTAGACTGAACAAAAGTAAAATAAAAATGAAAAAT
>CM042076.1:60740852-60954199 GCA_023509865.1 Trypoxylus dichotomus | reverse complement strand
GTCGAGTGACATATCAAAAGACGCGTATTTTCGCGTAGATTACGATAAAAAAGTTTGCCTCTCTATCTCTAACCGTTAAGGAGAAAATCGCGTTTAAAGTTGCGAAATTTCCAAAAATGCTTAACTCCGAAACTTTGAAGCGCCGTAGCTCCTAAACGGTTATAGATAGGGGATCCCAGTTTGCGCCGTTCGAAAGTACGCGTCGAGATCTTTCGAATGAGCACCGAACAGTCGCGCTGCGACCACGCATAACCGAGATACGGAGATTCGGTCGAGAAATTTCGGTAAAATATAAAAGTCCGAAAATTACCGTTTTATCATCCTATCCGGTAGATTTTTGCGCGCCGAACAAGAATTTTTAGCACGCTTCGATATCTCTAACCGTTTAAGAGATACGGGCGTTTGAAGTTTCGGGGCTTCGAAAAAACGCGAAAAAATCGACCCCGAAAACGACATCTTTCGACGTTTTCTCGTGTCGCGCGTTAACGACGCCGTTCGGACGGACGAATTAGACGGTTTCCGATAGAAAAATGTCCGCGAAATCGATTGCGACCGCTACGGACGTCCTATCTCTAACCGTTTAGCGGCTACGGCCCGTCAAAGTTGAAAGAGAGAGAAAAAAATCCCAACTTTGAAGCGCTGTAGCGTCGGAACGCGTTGAGCTAGGGCGTCCTTCTTTCGCCTGTTTAGAACCCTCGTAGGGGTCCTTACGACGCGCCGATAAGCGAACGTCTTACTCTTCCCGTTAACGCGCAGCAGAAACGTCGCATTTTTTTCTGACCAAAACGATGAAATTTTTTCGACCCGAAAAATCGAGGTCGGAATTTCGGGGTTTGACCCTACCGGAACGTGGCCATATATGGGTGTATTACGCCTGAGAAATTTCAGCCCCTAGCCTAACCGTTTGGGAGATATGGACGTTTGAAAGTTGAGGGTGCAAAACTCAACTTCTTAAAGGAGCTCGAATGGGGTCGAGTGACATATCAAAAGACGCGTATTTTCGCGTAGATTACGATAAAAAAGTTTGCCTCTCTATCTCTAACCGTTAAGGAGAAAATCGCGTTTAAAGTTGCGAAATTTCCAAAAATGCTTAACTCCGAAACTTTGAAGCGCCGTAGCTCCTAAACGGTTATAGATAGGGGATCCCAGTTTGCGCCGTTCGAAAGTACGCGTCGAGATCTTTCGAATGAGCACCGAACGGTCGCGCTGCGACCACGCATAACCGAGATACGGAGATTCGGTCGAGAAATTTCGGTAAAATATAAAAGTCCGAAAATTACCGTTTTATCATCCTATCCGGTAGATTTTTGCGCGCCGAACAAGAATTTTTTAGCACGCTTCGATATCTCTAACCGTTTAAGAGATACGGGCGTTTGAAGTTTCAGGGCTTCGAAAAAACGCGAAAAATCGACCCCGAAAACGACATCTTTCGACGTTTTCTCGTGTCGCGCGTTAACGACGCCGTTCGGACGGACAGATTAGACGGTTTCCGATAGAAAAATGTCCGCGGAATCGATTGCGACCGCTACGGACGTCCTATCTCTAACCGTTTAGCGGCTACGGCCCGTCAAAGTTGAAAGAGAGAAAAAAATCCCAACTTTGAAGCGCTGTAGCGTCGGAACGCGTTGAGCTAGGGCGTCCTTCTTTCGCCTGTTTAGAACCCTCGTAGAAGTCCTTACGACGCGCCGATAAGCGAACGTCTAACTCTTCCCGTTAACGCGCAGCAGAAACGTCGCATTTTTCTGACCAAAACGATGAAATTTTTCGACCCGAAAAATCGAGGTCGGAATTTCAGGGTTTGACCCTACCGGAACGTGGCCATATATGGGTGTATTACGCCTGAGAAATTTCAGCCCCTAGCCTAACCGTTTGGGAGATATGGACGTTTGAAAGTTGAGGGTGCAAAACTCAACTTCTTAAAGGAGCTCGAATGGGGTCGAGTGACATATCAAAAGACGCGTATTTTCGCGTAGATTACGATAAAAAAGTTTGCCTCTCTATCTCTAACCGTTAAGGAGAAAATCGCGTTTAAAGTTGCGAAATTTCCAAAAATGCTTAACTCCGAAACTTTGAAGCGCCGTAGCTCCTAAACGGTTATAGATAGGGGATCCCAGTTTGCGCCGTTCGAAAGTACGCGTCGAGATCTTTCGAATGAGCACCGAACAGTCGCGCTGCGACCACGCATAACCGAGATACGGAGATTCGGTCGAGAAATTTCGGTAAAATATAAAAGTCCGAAAATTACCGTTTTATCATCCTATCCGGTAGATTTTTGCGCGCCGAACAAGAATTTTTTAGCACGCTTCGATATCTCTAACCGTTTAAGAGATACGGGCGTTTGAAGTTTCAGGGCTTCGAAAAAACGCGAAAAATCGACCCCGAAAACGACATCTTTCGACGTTTTCTCGTGTCGCGCGTTAACGACGCCGTTCGGACGGACGAATTAGACGGTTTCCGATAGAAAAATGTCCGCGGAATCGATTGCGACCGCTACGGACGTCCTATCTCTAACCGTTTAGCGGCTACGGCCCGTCAAAGTTGAAAGAGAGAAAAAAATCCCAACTTTGAAGCGCTGTAGCGTCGGAACGCGTTGAGCTAGGGCGTCCTTCTTTCGCCTGTTTAGAACCCTCGTAGAAGTCCTTACGACGCGCCGATAAGCGAACGTCTAACTCTTCCCGTTAACGCGCAGCAGAAACGTCGCATTTTTCTGACCAAAACGATGAAATTTTTCGACCCGAAAAATCGAGGTCGGAATTTCGGGGTTTGACCCTACCGGAACGTGGCCATATATGGGTGTATTACGCCTGAGAAATTTCAGCCCCTAGCCCTAACCGTTTGGGAGATATGGACGTTTGAAAGTTGAGGGTGCAAAACTCAACTTCTTAAAGGAGCTCCGAATGGGGTCGAGTGACATATCAAAAGACGCGTATTTTCGCGTAGATTACGATAAAAAAGTTTGCCTCTCTATCTCTAACCGTTAAGGAGAAAATCGCGTTTAAAGTTGCGAAATTTCCAAAATGCTTAACTCCGAAACTTTGAAGCGCCGTAGCTCCTAAACGGTTATAGATAGGGATCCCAGTTTGCGCCGTTCGAAAGTACGCGTCGAGATCTTTCGAATGAGCACCGAATCGCGCTGCGACCACGCATAACCGAGATACGGAGATTCGGTCGAGAAATTTCGGTAAAATATAAAAGTCCGAAAATTACCGTTTTATCATCCTATCCGGTAGATTTTTGCGCGCCGAACAAGAATTTTTTAGCACGCTTCGATATCTCTAACCGTTTAAGAGATACGGGCGTTTGAAGTTTCAGGGCTTCGAAAAAACGCGAAAAAATCGACCCCGAAAACGACATCTTTCGACGTTTTCTCGTGTCGCGCGTTAACGACGCCGTTCGGACGGACAGATTAGACGGTTTCCGATAGAAAAATGTCCGCGGAATCGATTGCGACCGCTACGGACGTCCTATCTCTAACCGTTTAGCGGCTACGGCCCGTCAAAGTTGAAAGAGAGAAAAAAATCCCAACTTTGAAGCGCTGTAGCGTCGGAACGCGTTGAGCTAGGGCGTCCTTCTTTCGCCTGTTTAGAACCCTCGTAGAAGTCCTTACGACGCGCCGATAAGCGAACGTCTAACTCTTCCCGTTAACGCGCAGCAGAAACGTCGCATTTTTCTGACCAAAACGATGAAATTTTTTCGACCCGAAAAATCGAGGTCGGAATTTCGGGGTTTTGACCCTACCGGAACGTGGCCATATATGGGTGTATTACGCCTGAGAAATTTCAGCCCCTAGCCCTAACCGTTTGGGAGATATGGACGTTTGAAAGTTGAGAAGTGCAAAACTCAACTTCTTAAAGGAGCTCGAATGGGGTCAGTGACATATCAAAAGACGCGTATTTTCGCGTAGATTACGATAAAAAAGTTTGCCTCTCTATCTCTAACCGTTAAGGAGAAAATCGCGTTTAAAGTTGCGAAATTTCCAAAATGCTTAACTCCGAAACTTTGAAGCGCCGTAGCTCCTAAACGGTTATAGATAGGGGATCCCAGTTTGCGCCGTTCGAAAGTACGCGTCGAGATCTTTCGAATGAGCACCGAACAGTCGCGCTGCGACCACGCATAACCGAGATACGGAGATTCGGTCGAGAAATTTCGGTAAAATATAAAGTCCGAAAATTACCGTTTTATCATCCTATCCGGTAGATTTTTGCGCGCCGAACAAGAATTTTTTTTAGCACGCTTCGATATCTCTAACCGTTTAAGAGATACGGGCGTTTGAAGTTTCAGGGCTTCGAAAAAACGCGAAAAATCGACCCCGAAAACGACATCTTTCGACGTTTTCTCGTGTCGCGCGTTAACGACGCCGTTCGGACGGACAGAATTAGACGGTTTCCGATAGAAAAATGTCCGCGGAATCGATTGCGACCGCTACGGACGTCCTATCTCTAACCGTTTAGCGGCTACGGCCCGTCAAAGTTGAAAGAGAGAGAAAAAAATCCCAACTTTGAAGCGCTGTAGCGTCGGAACGCGTTGAGCTAGGGCGTCCTTCTTTCGCCTGTTTAGAACCCTCGTAGAAGTCCTTACGACGCGCCGATAAGCGAACGTCTAACTCTTCCCGTTAACGCGCAGCAGAAACGTCGCATTTTTCTGACCAAAACGATGAAATTTTTCGACCCGAAAAATCGAGGTCGGAATTTCGGGGTTTTGACCCTACCGGAACGTGGCCATATATGGGTGTATTACGCCTGAGAAATTTCAGCCCCTAGCCCTAACCGTTTGGGAGATATGGACGTTTGAAAGTTGAGGGTGCAAAACTCAACTTCTTAAAGGAGCTCCGAATGGGGTCGAGTGACATATCAAAAGACGCGTATTTTCGCGTAGATTACGATAAAAAAGTTTGCCTCTCTATCTCTAACCGTTAAGGAGAAAATCGCGTTTAAAGTTGCGAAATTTCCAAAAATGCTTAACTCCGAAACTTTGAAGCGCCGTAGCTCCTAAACGGTTATAGATAGGGGATCCCAGTTTGCGCCGTTCGAAAGTACGCGTCGAGATCTTTCGAATGAGCACCGAACAGTCGCGCTGCGACCACGCATAACCGAGATACGGAGATTCGGTCGAGAAATTTCGGTAAAATATAAAAGTCCGAAAATTACCGTTTTATCATCCTATCCGGTAGATTTTTGCGCGCCGAACAAGAATTTTTAGCACGCTTCGATATCTCTAACCGTTTAAGAGATACGGGCGTTTGAAGTTTCAGGGCTTCGAAAAAACGCGAAAAAATCGACCCCGAAAACGACATCTTTCGACGTTTTCTCGTGTCGCGCGTTAACGACGCCGTTCGGACGGACAGAATTAGACGGTTTCCGATAGAAAAATGTCCGCGGAATCGATTGCGACCGCTACGGACGTCCTATCTCTAACCGTTTAGCGGCTACGGCCCGTCAAAGTTGAAAGAGAGAAAAAAATCCCAACTTTGAAGCGCTGTAGCGTCGGAACGCGTTGAGCTAGGGCGTCCTTCTTTCGCCTGTTTAGAACCCTCGTAGAAGTCCTTACGACGCGCCGATAAGCGAACGTCTAACTCTTCCCGTTAACGCGCAGCAGAAACGTCGCATTTTTCTGACCAAAACGATGAAATTTTTTCGACCCGAAAAATCGAGGTCGGAATTTCGGGGTTTGACCCTACCGGAACGTGGCCATATATGGGTGTATTACGCCTGAGAAATTTCAGCCCCTAGCCTAACCGTTTGGGAGATATGGACGTTTGAAAGTTGAGGGTGCAAAACTCAACTTCTTAAAGGAGCTCCGAATGGGGTCGAGTGACATATCAAAAGACGCGTATTTTCGCGTAGATTACGATAAAAAAGTTTGCCTCTCTATCTCTAACCGTTAAGGAGAAAATCGCGTTTAAAGTTGCGAAATTTCCAAAAATGCTTAACTCCGAAACTTTGAAGCGCCGTAGCTCTAAACGGTTATAGATAGGGGATCCCAGTTTGCGCCGTTCGAAAGTACGCGTCGAGATCTTTCGAATGAGCACCGAACGGTCGCGCTGCGACCACGCATAACCGAGATACGGAGATTCGGTCGAGAAATTTCGGTAAAATATAAAAGTCCGAAAATTACCGTTTTTATCATCCTATCCGGTAGATTTTTGCGCGCCGAACAAGAATTTTTAGCACGCTTCGATATCTCTAACCGTTTAAGAGATACGGGCGTTTGAAGTTTCGGGGCTTCGAAAAAACGCGAAAAAATCGACCCCGAAAACGACATCTTTCGACGTTTTCTCGTGTCGCGCGTTAACGACGCCGTTCGGACGGACGAATTAGACGGTTTCCGATAGAAAAATGTCCGCGGAATCGATTGCGACCGCTACGGACGTCCTATCTCTAACCGTTTAGCGGCTACGGCCCGTCAAAGTTGAAAGAGAGAAAAAAATCCCAACTTTGAAGCGCTGTAGCGTCGGAACGCGTTGAGCTAGGGCGTCCTTCTTTCGCCTGTTTAGAACCCTCGTAGAAGTCCTTACGACGCGCCGATAAGCGAACGTCTAACTCTTCCCGTTAACGCGCAGCAGAAACGTCGCATTTTTCTGACCAAAACGATGAAATTTTTCGACCCGAAAAATCGAGGGTCGGAATTTCGGGGTTTGACCCTACCGGAACGTGGCCATATATGGGTGTATTACGCCTGAGAAATTTCAGCCCCTAGCCTAACCGTTTGGGAGATATGGACGTTTGAAAGTTGAGAAGTGCAAAACTCAACTTCTTAAAGGAGCTCCGAATGGGGTCGAGTGACATATCAAAAGACGCGTATTTTCGCGTAGATTACGATAAAAAAGTTTGCCTCTCTATCTCTAACCGTTAAGGAGAAAATCGCGTTTAAAGTTGCGAAATTTCCAAAAATGCTTAACTCCGAAACTTTGAAGCGCCGTAGCTCCTAAACGGTTATAGATAGGGATCCCAGTTTGCGCCGTTCGAAAGTACGCGTCGAGATCTTTCGAATGAGCACCGAACGGTCGCGCTGCGACCACGCATAACCGAGATACGGAGATTCGGTCGAGAAATTTCGGTAAAATATAAAAGTCCGAAAATTACCGTTTTTATCATCCTATCCGGTAGATTTTTGCGCGCCGAACAAGAATTTTTTTAGCACGCTTCGATATCTCTAACCGTTTAAGAGATACGGGCGTTTGAAGTTTCGGGGCTTCGAAAAAAAGCGAAAAAATCGACCCCGAAAACGACATCTTTCGACGTTTTCTCGTGTCGCGCGTTAACGACGCCGTTCGGACGGACGAATTAGACGGTTTCCGATAGAAAAATGTCCGCGGAATCGATTGCGACCGCTACGGACGTCCTATCTCTAACCGTTTAGCGGCTACGGCCCGTCAAAGTTGAAAGAGAGAGAAAAAAAATCCCAACTTTGAAGCGCTGTAGCGTCGGAACGCGTTGAGCTAGGGCGTCCTTCTTTCGCCTGTTTAGAACCCTCGTAGGGGTCCTTACGACGCGCCGATAAGCGAACGTCTAACTCTTCCCGTTAACGCGCAGCAGAAACGTCGCATTTTTTTCTGACCAAAACGATGAAATTTTTTCGACCCGAAAAATCGAGGTCGGAATTTCGGGGTTTGACCCTACCGGAACGTGGCCATATATGGGTGTATTACGCCTGAGAAATTTCAGCCCCTAGCCTAACCGTTTGGGAGATATGGACGTTTGAAAGTTGAGGGTGCAAAACTCAACTTCTTAAAGGAGCTCCGAATGGGGTCGAGTGACATATCAAAAGACGCGTATTTTCGCGTAGATTACGATAAAAAAGTTTGCCTCTCTATCTCTAACCGTTAAGGAGAAAATCGCGTTTAAAGTTGCGAAATTTCCAAAATGCTTAACTCCGAAACTTTGAAGCGCCGTAGCTCCTAAACGGTTATAGATAGGGATCCCAGTTTGCGCCGTTCGAAAGTACGCGTCGAGATCTTTCGAATGAGCACCGAACGGTCGCGCTGCGACCACGCATAACCGAGATACGGAGATTCGGTCGAGAAATTTCGGTAAATATATAAAGTCCGAAAATTACCGTTTTTATCATCCTATCCGGTAGATTTTTGCGCGCCGAACAAGAATTTTTAGCACGCTTCGATATCTCTAACCGTTTAAGAGATACGGGCGTTTGAAGTTTCAGGGCTTCGAAAAAACGCGAAAAAATCGACCCCGAAAACGACATCTTTCGACGTTTTCTCGTGTCGCGCGTTAACGACGCCGTTCGGACGGACGAATTAGACGGTTTCCGATAGAAAAATGTCCGCGGAATCGATTGCGACCGCTACGGACGTCCTATCTCTAACCGTTTAGCGGCTACGGCCCGTCAAAGTTGAAAGAGAGAAAAAAATCCCAACTTTGAAGCGCTGTAGCGTCGGAACGCGTTGAGCTAGGGCGTCCTTCTTTCGCCTGTTTAGAACCCTCGTAGAAGTCCTTACGACGCGCCGATAAGCGAACGTCTAACTCTTCCCGTTAACGCGCAGCAGAAACGTCGCATTTTTCTGACCAAAACGATGAAATTTTTCGACCCGAAAAATCGAGGTCGGAATTTCGGGAGTTTGACCCTACCGGAACGTGGCCATATATGGGTGTATTACGCCTGAGAAATTTCAGCCCCTAGCCTAACCGTTTGGGAGATATGGACGTTTGAAAGTTGAGAAGTGCAAAACTCAACTTCTTAAAGGAGCTCCGAATGGGGTCGAGTGACATATCAAAAGACGCGTATTTTCGCGTAGATTACGATAAAAAAGTTTGCCTCTCTATCTCTAACCGTTAAGGAGAAAATCGCGTTTAAAGTTGCGAAATTTCCAAAAATGCTTAACTCCGAAACTTTGAAGCGCCGTAGCTCCTAAACGGTTATAGATAGGGGATCCCAGTTTGCGCCGTTCGAAAGTACGCGTCGAGATCTTTCGAATGAGCACCGAACAGTCGCGCTGCGACCACGCATAACCGAGATACGGAGATTCGGTCGAAATTTCGGTAAAATATATAAAGTCCGAAAATTACCGTTTTATCATCCTATCCGGTAGATTTTTGCGCGCCGAACAAGAATTTTTAGCACGCTTCGATATCTCTAACCGTTTAAGAGATACGGGCGTTTGAAGTTTCAGGGCTTCGAAAAAACGCGAAAAAATCGACCCGAAAACGACATCTTTCGACGTTTTCTCGTGTCGCGCGTTAACGACGCCGTTCGGACGGACAGATTAGACGGTTTCCGATAGAAAAATGTCCGCGGAATCGATTGCGACCGCTACGGACGTCCTATCTCTAACCGTTTAGCGGCTACGGCCCGTCAAAGTTGAAAGAGAGAAAAAAATCCCAACTTTGAAGCGCTGTAGCGTCGGAACGCGTTGAGCTAGGGCGTCCTTCTTTCGCCTGTTTAGAACCCTCGTAGAAGTCCTTACGACGCGCCGATAAGCGAACGTCTAACTCTTCCCGTTAACGCGCAGCAGAAACGTCGCATTTTTCTGACCAAAACGATGAAATTTTTCGACCCGAAAAATCGAGGGTCGGAATTTCGGGGTTTGACCCTACCGGAACGTGGCCATATATGGGTGTATTACGCCTGAGAAATTTCAGCCCCTAGCCTAACCGTTTGGGAGATATGGACGTTTGAAAGTTGAGAAGTGCAAAACTCAACTTCTTAAAGGAGCTCGAATGGGGTCGAGTGACATATCAAAAGACGCGTATTTTCGCGTAGATTACGATAAAAAAGTTTGCCTCTCTATCTCTAACCGTTAAGGAGAAAATCGCGTTTAAAGTTGCGAAATTTCCAAAAATGCTTAACTCCGAAACTTTGAAGCGCCGTAGCTCCTAAACGGTTATAGATAGGGGATCCCAGTTTGCGCCGTTCGAAAGTACGCGTCGAGATCTTTCGAATGAGCACCGAACGGTCGCGCTGCGACCACGCATAACCGAGATACGGAGATTCGGTCGAGAAATTTCGGTAAAATATAAAAGTCCGAAAATTACCGTTTTATCATCCTATCCGGTAGATTTTTGCGCGCCGAACAAGAATTTTTAGCACGCTTCGATATCTTTAACCGTTTAAGAGATACGGGCGTTTGAATTTTCGGGGCTTCGAAAAAACGCGAAAAAATAGACCCCGAAAACGACATATTTCGACGTTTTCTCGTTTCGCGCGTTAACGACGCCGTTCGGACGGACGAATTAGACGGTTTCCGATAGAAAAATGTCCGCGGAATCGATTGCGACCGCTACGGACGTCCTATCTCTAACCGTTTAGCGGCTACGGCCCGTCAAAGTTGAAAGAGAAAAAAAATCCCAACTTTGAAGCGCTGTAGCGTCGGAACGCGTTGAGCTAGGGCGTCCTTCTTTCGCCTGTTTAGAACCCTCGTAGGGGTCCTTACGACGCGCCGATAAGCGAACGTCTAACTCTTCCCGTTAACGCGCAGCAGAAACGTCGCATTTTTCTGACCAAAACGATGAAATTTTTCGACCCGAAAAATCGAGGGTCGGAATTTCAGGGTTTTGACCCTACCGGAACGTGGCCATATATGGGTGTATTACGCCTGAGAAATTTCAGCCCCTAGCCTAACCGTTTGGGAGATATGGACGTTTGAAAGTTGAGGGTGCAAAACTCAACTTCTTAAAGGAGCTCCGAATGGGGTCGAGTGACATATCAAAAGACGCGTATTTTCGCGTAGATTACGATAAAAAAAAGTTTGCCTCTCTATCTCTAACCGTTAAGGAGAAAATCGCGTTTAAAGTTGCGAAATTTCCAAAAATGCTTAACTCCGAAACTTTGAAGCGCCGTAGCTCCTAAACGGTTATAGATAGGGGATCCCGGTTTGCGCCGTTCGAAAGTACGCGTCGAGATCTTTCGAATGAGCACCGAACGGTCGCGCTACGACCGCGCATAACCGAGATACGGAGATTCGGTCGAGAAATTTCGGTAAAATATAAAAGTCCGAAAATTACCGTTTTTATCATCCTATCCGGTAGATTTTTGCGCGCCGAACAAGAATTTTTTTAGCACGCTTCGATATCTCTAACCGTTTAAGAGATACGGGCGTTTGAAGTTTCGGGGCTTCGAAAAAACGCGAAAAAATCGACCCCGAAAACGACATCTTTCGACGTTTTCTCGTGTCGCGCGTTAACGACGCCGTTCGGACGGACGAATTAGACGGTTTCCGATAGAAAAATGTCCGCGGAATCGATTGCGACCGCTACGGACGTCCTATCTCTAACCGTTTAGCGGCTACGGCCCGTCAAAGTTGAAAGAGAGAGAAAAAAAAATCCCAACTTTGAAGCGCTGTAGCGTCGGAACGCGTTGAGCTAGGGCGTCCTTCTTTCGCCTGTTTAGAACCCTCGTAGGGGTCCTTACGACGCGCCGATAAGCGAACGTCTAACTCTTCCCGTTAACGCGCAGCAGAAACGTCGCATTTTTCTGACCAAAACGATGAAATTTTTCGACCCGAAAAATCGAGGTCGGAATTTCAGGGTTTTGACCCTACCGGAACGTGGCCATATATGGGTGTATTACGCCTGAGAAATTTCAGCCCCTAGCCTAACCGTTTGGGAGATATGGACGTTTGAAAGTTGAGGGTGCAAAACTCAACTTCTTAAAGGAGCTCCGAATGGGGTCGAGTGACATATCAAAAGACGCGTATTTTCGCGTAGATTACGATAAAAAAGTTTGCCTCTCTATCTCTAACCGTTAAGGAGAAAATCGCGTTTAAAGTTGCGAAATTTCCAAAAATGCTTAACTCCGAAACTTTGAAGCGCCGTAGCTCCTAAACGGTTATAGATAGGGGATCCCAGTTTGCGCCGTTCGAAAGTACGCGTCGAGATCTTTCGAATGAGCACCGAACGGTCGCGCTGCGACCACGCATAACCGAGATACGGAGATTCGGTCGAGAAATTTCGGTAAAATATAAAAGTCCGAAAATTACCGTTTTATCATCCTATCCGGTAGATTTTTGCGCGCCGAACAAGAATTTTTAGCACGCTTCGATATCTCTAACCGTTTAAGAGATACGGGCGTTTGAAGTTTCAGGGCTTCGAAAAACGCGAAAAAATCGACCCCGAAAACGACATCTTTCGACGTTTTCTCGTGTCGCGCGTTAACGACGCCGTTCGGACGGACGAATTAGACGGTTTCCGATAGAAAAATGTCCGCGGAATCGATTGCGACCGCTACGGACGTCCTATCTCTAACCGTTTAGCGGCTACGGCCCGTCAAAGTTGAAAGAGAGAGAAAAAAATCCAACTTTGAAGCGCTGTAGCGTCGGAACGCGTTGAGCTAGGGCGTCCTTCTTTCGCCTGTTTAGAACCCTCGTAGAAGTCCTTACGACGCGCCGATAAGCGAACGTCTAACTCTTCCCGTTAACGCGCAGCAGAAACGTCGCATTTTTCTGACCAAAACGATGAAATTTTTCGACCCGAAAAATCGAGGGTCGGAATTTCGGGGTTTGACCCTACCGGAACGTGGCCATATATGGGTGTATTACGCCTGAGAAATTTCAGCCCCTAGCCTAACCGTTTGGGAGATATGGACGTTTGAAAGTTGAGAAGTGCAAAACTCAACTTCTTAAAGGAGCTCGAATGGGGTCGAGTGACATATCAAAAGACGCGTATTTTCGCGTAGATTACGATAAAAAAGTTTGCCTCTCTATCTCTAACCGTTAAGGAGAAAATCGCGTTTAAAGTTGCGAAATTTCCAAAAATGCTTAACTCCGAAACTTTGAAGCGCCGTAGCTCCTAAACGGTTATAGATAGGGGATCAGTTTGCGCCGTTCGAAAGTACGCGTCGAGATCTTTCGAATGAGCACCGAACAGTCGCGCTGCGACCACGCATAACCGAGATACGGAGATTCGGTCGAGAAATTTCGGTAAAATATAAAAGTCCGAAAATTACCGTTTTATCATCCTATCCGGTAGATTTTTGCGCGCCGAACAAGAATTTTTAGCACGCTTCGATATCTCTAACCGTTTAAGAGATACGGGCGTTTGAAGTTTCAGGGCTTCGAAAAAACGCGAAAAAATCGACCCCGAAAACGACATCTTTCGACGTTTTCTCGTGTCGCGCGTTAACGACGCCGTTCGGACGGACGAATTAGACGGTTTCCGATAGAAAAATGTCCGCGGAATCGATTGCGACCGCTGCGGACGTCCTATCTCTAACCGTTTAGCGGCTACGGCCCGTCAAAGTTGAAAGAGAGAGAAAAAAATCCCAACTTTGAAGCGCTGTAGCGTCGGAACGCGTTGAGCTAGGGCGTCCTTCTTTCGCCTGTTTAGAACCCTCGTAGAAGTCCTTACGACGCGCCGATAAGCGAACGTCTAACTCTTCCCGTTAACGCGCAGCAGAAACGTCGCATTTTTCTGACCAAAACGATGAAATTTTTCGACCCGAAAAATCGAGGGTCGGAATTTCGGGGTTTTGACCCTACCGGAACGTGGCCATATATGGGTGTATTACGCCTGAGAAATTTCAGCCCCTAGCCTAACCGTTTGGGAGATATGGACGTTTGAAAGTTGAGGGTGCAAAACTCAACTTCTTAAAGGAGCTCGAATGGGGTCGAGTGACATATCAAAAGACGCGTATTTTCGCGTAGATTACGATAAAAAAGTTTGCCTCTCTATCTCTAACCGTTAAGGAGAAAATCGCGTTTAAAGTTGCGAAATTTCCAAAAATGCTTAACTCCGAAACTTTGAAGCGCCGTAGCTCCTAAACGGTTATAGATAGGGATCCCAGTTTGCGCCGTTCGAAAGTACGCGTCGAGATCTTTCGAATGAGCACCGAACAGTCGCGCTGCGACCACGCATAACCGAGATACGGAGATTCGGTCGAGAAATTTCGGTAAAATATAAAAGTCCGAAAATTACCGTTTTATCATCCTATCCGGTAGATTTTTGCGCGCCGAACAAGAATTTTTAGCACGCTTCGATATCTCTAACCGTTTAAGAGATACGGGCGTTTGAAGTTTCAGGGCTTCGAAAAAACGCGAAAAATCGACCCCGAAAACGACATCTTTCGACGTTTTCTCGTGTCGCGCGTTAACGACGCCGTTCGGACGGACAGATTAGACGGTTTCCGATAGAAAAATGTCCGCGGAATCGATTGCGACCGCTACGGACGTCCTATCTCTAACCGTTTAGCGGCTACGGCCCGTCAAAGTTGAAAGAGAGAAAAAAATCCCAACTTTGAAGCGCTGTAGCGTCGGAACGCGTTGAGCTAGGGCGTCCTTCTTTCGCCTGTTTAGAACCCTCGTAGAAGTCCTTACGACGCGCCGATAAGCGAACGTCTAACTCTTCCCGTTAACGCGCAGCAGAAACGTCGCATTTTTCTGACCAAAACGATGAAATTTTTCGACCCGAAAAATCGAGGTCGGAATTTCGGGAGTTTGACCCTACCGGAACGTGGCCATATATGGGTGTATTACGCCTGAGAAATTTCAGCCCCTAGCCTAACCGTTTGGGAGATATGGACGTTTGAAAGTTGAGGGTGCAAAACTCAACTTCTTAAAGGAGCTCGAATGGGGTCGAGTGACATATCAAAAGACGCGTATTTTCGCGTAGATTACGATAAAAAAGTTTGCCTCTCTATCTCTAACCGTTAAGGAGAAAATCGCGTTTAAAGTTGCGAAATTTCCAAAAATGCTTAACTCCGAAACTTTGAAGCGCCGTAGCTCCTAAACGGTTATAGATAGGGGATCCCAGTTTGCGCCGTTCGAAAGTACGCGTCGAGATCTTTCGAATGAGCACCGAACAGTCGCGCTGCGACCACGCATAACCGAGATACGGAGATTCGGTCGAGAAATTTCGGTAAAATATAAAAGTCCGAAAATTACCGTTTTATCATCCTATCCGGTAGATTTTTGCGCGCCGAACAAAGATTTTTTAGCACGCTTCGATATCTCTAACCGTTTAAGAGATACGGGCGTTTGAAGTTTCAGGGCTTCGAAAAAACGCGAAAAAATCGACCCCGAAAACGACATCTTTCGACGTTTTCTCGTGTCGCGCGTTAACGACGCCGTTCGGACGGACAGAATTAGACGGTTTCCGATAGAAAAATGTCCGCGGAATCGATTGCGACCGCTACGGACGTCCTATCTCTAACCGTTTAGCGGCTACGGCCCGTCAAAGTTGAAAGAGAGAGAAAAAAATCCCAACTTTGAAGCGCTGTAGCGTCGGAACGCGTTGAGCTAGGGCGTCCTTCTTTCGCCTGTTTAGAACCCTCGTAGAAGTCCTTACGACGCGCCGATAAGCGAACGTCTAACTCTTCCCGTTAACGCGCAGCAGAAACGTCGCATTTTTCTGACCAAAACGATGAAATTTTTTCGACCCGAAAAATCGAGGTCGGAATTTCGGGGTTTGACCCTACCGGAACGTGGCCATATATGGGTGTATTACGCCTGAGAAATTTCAGCCCCTAGCCTAACCGTTTGGGAGATATGGACGTTTGAAAGTTGAGGGTGCAAAACTCAACTTCTTAAAGGAGCTCGAATGGGGTCGAGTGACATATCAAAAGACGCGTATTTTCGCGTAGATTACGATAAAAAAGTTTGCCTCTCTATCTCTAACCGTTAAGGAGAAAATCGCGTTTAAAGTTGCGAAATTTCCAAAAATGCTTAACTCCGAAACTTTGAAGCGCCGTAGCTCCTAAACGGTTATAGATAGGGATCCCAGTTTGCGCCGTTCGAAAGTACGCGTCGAGATCTTTCGAATGAGCACCGAACAGTCGCGCTGCGACCACGCATAACCGAGATACGGAGATTCGGTCGAGAAATTTCGGTAAAATATAAAAGTCCGAAAATTACCGTTTTATCATCCTATCCGGTAGATTTTTGCGCGCCGAACAAGAATTTTTAGCACGCTTCGATATCTCTAACCGTTTAAGAGATACGGGCGTTTGAAGTTTCAGGGCTTCGAAAAAACGCGAAAAATCGACCCCGAAAACGACATCTTTCGACGTTTTCTCGTGTCGCGCGTTAACGACGCCGTTCGGACGGACAGATTAGACGGTTTCCGATAGAAAAATGTCCGCGGAATCGATTGCGACCGCTACGGACGTCCTATCTCTAACCGTTTAGCGGCTACGGCCCGTCAAAGTTGAAAGAGAGAGAAAAAATCCCAACTTTGAAGCGCTGTAGCGTCGGAACGCGTTGAGCTAGGGCGTCCTTCTTTCGCCTGTTTAGAACCCTCGTAGAAGTCCTTACGACGCGCCGATAAGCGAACGTCTAACTCTTCCCGTTAACGCGCAGCAGAAACGTCGCATTTTTCTGACCAAAACGATGAAATTTTTCGACCCGAAAAATCGAGGGTCGGAATTTCGGGGTTTGACCCTACCGGAACGTGGCCATATATGGGTGTATTACGCCTGAGAAATTTCAGCCCCTAGCCTAACCGTTTGGGAGATATGGACGTTTGAAAGTTGAGGGTGCAAAACTCAACTTCTTAAAGGAGCTCCGAATGGGGTCGAGTGACATATCAAAAGACGCGTATTTTCGCGTAGATTACGATAAAAAAGTTTGCCTCTCTATCTCTAACCGTTAAGGAGAAAATCGCGTTTAAAGTTGCGAAATTTCCCAAAATGCTTAACTCCGAAACTTTGAAGCGCCGTAGCTCCTAAACGGTTATAGATAGGGATCCCAGTTTGCGCCGTTCGAAAGTACGCGTCGAGATCTTTCGAATGAGCACCGAACAGTCGCGCTGCGACCACGCATAACCGAGATACGGAGATTCGGTCGAGAAATTTCGGTAAAATATAAAAGTCCGAAAATTACCGTTTTTATCATCCTATCCGGTAGATTTTTGCGCGCCGAACAAGAATTTTTTAGCACGCTTCGATATCTCTAACCGTTTAAGAGATACGGGCGTTTGAAGTTTCAGGGCTTCGAAAAAACGCGAAAAAATCGACCCGAAAACGACATCTTTCGACGTTTTCTCGTGTCGCGCGTTAACGACGCCGTTCGGACGGACGAATTAGACGGTTTCCGATAGAAAAATGTCCGCGGAATCGATTGCGACCGCTACGGACGTCCTATCTCTAACCGTTTAGCGGCTACGGCCCGTCAAAGTTGAAAGAGAGAAAAAAATCCCAACTTTGAAGCGCTGTAGCGTCGGAACGCGTTGAGCTAGGGCGTCCTTCTTTCGCCTGTTTAGAACCCTCGTAGAAGTCCTTACGACGCGCCGATAAGCGAACGTCTAACTCTTCCCGTTAACGCGCAGCAGAAACGTCGCATTTTTCTGACCAAAACGATGAAATTTTTCGACCCGAAAAATCGAGGTCGGAATTTCGGGGTTTGACCCTACCGGAACGTGGCCATATATGGGTGTATTACGCCTGAGAAATTTCAGCCCCTAGCCTAACCGTTTGGGAGATATGGACGTTTGAAAGTTGAGGGTGCAAAACTCAACTTCTTAAAGGAGCTCCGAATGGGGTCGAGTGACATATCAAAAGACGCGTATTTTCGCGTAGATTACGATAAAAAAGTTTGCCTCTCTATCTCTAACCGTTAAGGAGAAAATCGCGTTTAAAGTTGCGAAATTTCCAAAAATGCTTAACTCCGAAACTTTGAAGCGCCGTAGCTCCTAAACGGTTATAGATAGGGGATCCCAGTTTGCGCCGTTCGAAAGTACGCGTCGAGATCTTTCGAATGAGCACCGAACGGTCGCGCTGCGACCACGCATAACCGAGATACGGAGATTCGGTCGAGAAATTTCGGTAAAATATAAAAGTCCGAAAATTACCGTTTTTATCATCCTATCCGGTAGATTTTTGCGCGCCGAACAAGAATTTTTAGCACGCTTCGATATCTCTAACCGTTTAAGAGATACGGGCGTTTGAAGTTTCAGGGCTTCGAAAAAACGCGAAAAATCGACCCCGAAAACGACATCTTTCGACGTTTTCTCGTGTCGCGCGTTAACGACGCCGTTCGGACGGACAGATTAGACGGTTTCCGATAGAAAAATGTCCGCGGAATCGATTGCGACCGCTACGGACGTCCTATCTCTAACCGTTTAGCGGCTACGGCCCGTCAAAGTTGAAAGAGAGAAAAAATCCCAACTTTGAAGCGCTGTAGCGTCGGAACGCGTTGAGCTAGGGCGTCCTTCTTTCGCCTGTTTAGAACCCTCGTAGAAGTCCTTACGACGCGCCGATAAGCGAACGTCTAACTCTTCCCGTTAACGCGCAGCAGAAACGTCGCATTTTTCTGACCAAAACGATGAAATTTTTCGACCCGAAAAATCGAGGTCGGAATTTCGGGGTTTGACCCTACCGGAACGTGGCCATATATGGGTGTATTACGCCTGAGAAATTTCAGCCCCTAGCCCTAACCGTTTGGGAGATATGGACGTTTGAAAGTTGAGAAGTGCAAAACTCAACTTCTTAAAGGAGCTCGAATGGGGTCGAGTGACATATCAAAAGACGCGTATTTTCGCGTAGATTACGATAAAAAAGTTTGCCTCTCTATCTCTAACCGTTAAGGAGAAAATCGCGTTTAAAGTTGCGAAATTTCCAAAAATGCTTAACTCCGAAACTTTGAAGCGCCGTAGCTCCTAAACGGTTATAGATAGGGATCCCAGTTTGCGCCGTTCGAAAGTACGCGTCGAGATCTTTCGAATGAGCACCGAACAGTCGCGCTGCGACCACGCATAACCGAGATACGGAGATTCGGTCGAGAAATTTCGGTAAAATATAAAAGTCCGAAAATTACCGTTTTATCATCCTATCCGGTAGATTTTTGCGCGCCGAACAAGAATTTTTTAGCACGCTTCGATATCTCTAACCGTTTAAGAGATACGGGCGTTTGAAGTTTCAGGGCTTCGAAAAAACGCGAAAAAATCGACCCCGAAAACGACATCTTTCGACGTTTTCTCGTGTCGCGCGTTAACGACGCCGTTCGGACGGACAGATTAGACGGTTTCCGATAGAAAAATGTCCGCGGAATCGATTGCGACCGCTACGGACGTCCTATCTCTAACCGTTTAGCGGCTACGGCCCGTCAAAGTTGAAAGAGAGAAAAAAATCCCAACTTTGAAGCGCTGTAGCGTCGGAACGCGTTGAGCTAGGGCGTCCTTCTTTCGCCTGTTTAGAACCCTCGTAGAAGTCCTTACGACGCGCCGATAAGCGAACGTCTAACTCTTCCCGTTAACGCGCAGCAGAAACGTCGCATTTTTCTGACCAAAACGATGAAATTTTTCGACCCGAAAAATCGAGGTCGGAATTTCGGGGTTTTGACCCTACCGGAACGTGGCCATATATGGGTGTATTACGCCTGAGAAATTTCAGCCCCTAGCCTAACCGTTTGGGAGATATGGACGTTTGAAAGTTGAGAAGTGCAAAACTCAACTTCTTAAAGGAGCTCCGAATGGGGTCGAGTGACATATCAAAAGACGCGTATTTTCGCGTAGATTACGATAAAAAAGTTTGCCTCTCTATCTCTAACCGTTAAGGAGAAAATCGCGTTTAAAGTTGCGAAATTTCCAAAAATGCTTAACTCCGAAACTTTGAAGCGCCGTAGCTCCTAAACGGTTATAGATAGGGGATCCCAGTTTGCGCCGTTCGAAAGTACGCGTCGAGATCTTTCGAATGAGCACCGAACAGTCGCGCTGCGACCACGCATAACCGAGATACGGAGATTCGGTCGAGAAATTTCGGTAAAATATAAAAGTCCGAAAATTACCGTTTTTATCATCCTATCCGGTAGATTTTTGCGCGCCGAACAAGAATTTTTAGCACGCTTCGATATCTCTAACCGTTTAAGAGATACGGGCGTTTGAAGTTTCAGGGCTTCGAAAAAACGCGAAAAAATCGACCCCGAAAACGACATCTTTCGACGTTTTCTCGTGTCGCGCGTTAACGACGCCGTTCGGACGGACGAATTAGACGGTTTCCGATAGAAAAATGTCCGCGGAATCGATTGCGACCGCTACGGACGTCCTATCTCTAACCGTTTAGCGGCTACGGCCCGTCAAAGTTGAAAGAGAGAAAAAAATCCCAACTTTGAAGCGCTGTAGCGTCGGAACGCGTTGAGCTAGGGCGTCCTTCTTTCGCCTGTTTAGAACCCTCGTAGGGTCCTTACGACGCGCCGATAAGCGAACGTCTAACTCTTCCCGTTAACGCGCAGCAGAAACGTCGCATTTTCTGACCAAAACGATGAAATTTTTCGACCCGAAAAATCGAGGTCGGAATTTCGGGGTTTTGACCCTACCGGAACGTGGCCATATATGGGTGTATTACGCCTGAGAAATTTCAGCCCCTAGCCTAACCGTTTGGGAGATATGGACGTTTGAAAGTTGAGGGTGCAAAACTCAACTTCTTAAAGGAGCTCGAATGGGGTCGAGTGACATATCAAAAGACGCGTATTTTCGCGTAGATTACGATAAAAAAGTTTGCCTCTCTATCTCTAACCGTTAAGGAGAAAATCGCGTTTAAAGTTGCGAAATTTCCAAAAATGCTTAACTCCGAAACTTTGAAGCGCCGTAGCTCCTAAACGGTTATAGATAGGGATCCCAGTTTGCGCCGTTCGAAAGTACGCGTCGAGATCTTTCGAATGAGCACCGAACAGTCGCGCTGCGACCACGCATAACCGAGATACGGAGATTCGGTCGAGAAATTTCGGTAAAATATAAAAGTCCGAAAATTACCGTTTTATCATCCTATCCGGTAGATTTTTGCGCGCCGAACAAGAATTTTTAGCACGCTTCGATATCTCTAACCGTTTAAGAGATACGGGCGTTTGAAGTTTCAGGGCTTCGAAAAAACGCGAAAAAATCGACCCCGAAAACGACATCTTTCGACGTTTTCTCGTGTCGCGCGTTAACGACGCCGTTCGGACGGACGAATTAGACGGTTTCCGATAGAAAAATGTCCGCGGAATCGATTGCGACCGCTACGGACGTCCTATCTCTAACCGTTTAGCGGCTACGGCCCGTCAAAGTTGAAAGAGAGAAAAAAATCCCAACTTTGAAGCGCTGTAGCGTCGGAACGCGTTGAGCTAGGGCGTCCTTCTTTCGCCTGTTTAGAACCCTCGTAGAAGTCCTTACGACGCGCCGATAAGCGAACGTCTAACTCTTCCCGTTAACGCGCAGCAGAAACGTCGCATTTTTCTGACCAAAACGATGAAATTTTTCGACCCGAAAAATCGAGGGTCGGAATTTCGGGGTTTGACCCTACCGGAACGTGGCCATATATGGGTGTATTACGCCTGAGAAATTTCAGCCCCTAGCCTAACCGTTTGGGAGATATGGACGTTTGAAAGTTGAGGGTGCAAAACTCAACTTCTTAAAGGAGCTCCGAATGGGGTCGAGTGACATATCAAAAGACGCGTATTTTCGCGTAGATTACGATAAAAAAGTTTGCCTCTCTATCTCTAACCGTTAAGGAGAAAATCGCGTTTAAAGTTGCGAAATTTCCAAAATGCTTAACTCCGAAACTTTGAAGCGCCGTAGCTCCTAAACGGTTATAGATAGGGGATCCCAGTTTGCGCCGTTCGAAAGTACGCGTCGAGATCTTTCGAATGAGCACCGAACAGTCGCGCTGCGACCACGCATAACCGAGATACGGAGATTCGGTCGAGAAATTTCGGTAAAATATAAAAGTCCGAAAATTACCGTTTTATCATCCTATCCGGTAGATTTTTGCGCGCCGAACAAGAATTTTTAGCACGCTTCGATATCTCTAACCGTTTAAGAGATACGGGCGTTTGAAGTTTCAGGGCTTCGAAAAAACGCGAAAAAATCGACCCCGAAAACGACATCTTTCGACGTTTTCTCGTGTCGCGCGTTAACGACGCCGTTCGGACGGACGAATTAGACGGTTTCCGATAGAAAAATGTCCGCGGAATCGATTGCGACCGCTACGGACGTCCTATCTCTAACCGTTTAGCGGCTACGGCCCGTCAAAGTTGAAAGAGAGAAAAAAATCCCAACTTTGAAGCGCTGTAGCGTCGGAACGCGTTGAGCTAGGGCGTCCTTCTTTCGCCTGTTTAGAACCCTCGTAGGGTCCTTACGACGCGCCGATAAGCGAACGTCTAACTCTTCCCGTTAACGCGCAGCAGAAACGTCGCATTTTCTGACCAAAACGATGAAATTTTTCGACCCGAAAAATCGAGGTCGGAATTTCGGGGTTTTGACCCTACCGGAACGTGGCCATATATGGGTGTATTACGCCTGAGAAATTTCAGCCCCTAGCCTAACCGTTTGGGAGATATGGACGTTTGAAAGTTGAGGGTGCAAAACTCAACTTCTTAAAGGAGCTCCGAATGGGGTCGAGTGACATATCAAAAGACGCGTATTTTCGCGTAGATTACGATAAAAAAGTTTGCCTCTCTATCTCTAACCGTTAAGGAGAAAATCGCGTTTAAAGTTGCGAAATTTCCAAAATGCTTAACTCCGAAACTTTGAAGCGCCGTAGCTCCTAAACGGTTATAGATAGGGGATCCCAGTTTGCGCCGTTCGAAAGTACGCGTCGAGATCTTTCGAATGAGCACCGAACAGTCGCGCTGCGACCACGCATAACCGAGATACGGAGATTCGGTCGAGAAATTTCGGTAAAATATAAAAGTCCGAAAATTACCGTTTTATCATCCTATCCGGTAGATTTTTGCGCGCCGAACAAGAATTTTTAGCACGCTTCGATATCTCTAACCGTTTAAGAGATACGGGCGTTTGAAGTTTCAGGGCTTCGAAAAAACGCGAAAAAATCGACCCCGAAAACGACATCTTTCGACGTTTTCTCGTGTCGCGCGTTAACGACGCCGTTCGGACGGACGAATTAGACGGTTTCCGATAGAAAAATGTCCGCGGAATCGATTGCGACCGCTACGGACGTCCTATCTCTAACCGTTTAGCGGCTACGGCCCGTCAAAGTTGAAAGAGAGAAAAAAATCCCAACTTTGAAGCGCTGTAGCGTCGGAACGCGTTGAGCTAGGGCGTCCTTCTTTCGCCTGTTTAGAACCCTCGTAGAAGTCCTTACGACGCGCCGATAAGCGAACGTCTAACTCTTCCCGTTAACGCGCAGCAGAAACGTCGCATTTTCTGACCAAAACGATGAAATTTTTCGACCCGAAAAATCGAGGTCGGAATTTCGGGGTTTGACCCTACCGGAACGTGGCCATATATGGGTGTATTACGCCTGAGAAATTTCAGCCCCCTAGCCTAACCGTTTGGGAGATATGGACGTTTGAAAGTTGAGGGTGCAAAACTCAACTTCTTAAAGGAGCTCGAATGGGGTCGAGTGACATATCAAAAGACGCGTATTTTCGCGTAGATTACGATAAAAAAGTTTGCCTCTCTATCTCTAACCGTTAAGGAGAAAATCGCGTTTAAAGTTGCGAAATTTCCAAAAATGCTTAACTCCGAAACTTTGAAGCGCCGTAGCTCCTAAACGGTTATAGATAGGGGATCCCAGTTTGCGCCGTTCGAAAGTACGCGTCGAGATCTTTCGAATGAGCACCGAACAGTCGCGCTGCGACCACGCATAACCGAGATACGGAGATTCGGTCGAGAAATTTCGGTAAAATATAAAAGTCCGAAAATTACCGTTTTATCATCCTATCCGGTAGATTTTTGCGCGCCGAACAAGAATTTTTAGCACGCTTCGATATCTCTAACCGTTTAAGAGATACGGGCGTTTGAAGTTTCAGGGCTTCGAAAAAACGCGAAAAAATCGACCCCGAAAACGACATCTTTCGACGTTTTCTCGTGTCGCGCGTTAACGACGCCGTTCGGACGGACGAATTAGACGGTTTCCGATAGAAAAATGTCCGCGGAATCGATTGCGACCGCTACGGACGTCCTATCTCTAACCGTTTAGCGGCTACGGCCCGTCAAAGTTGAAAGAGAGAAAAAAATCCCAACTTTGAAGCGCTGTAGCGACGGAACGCGTTGAGCTAGGGCGTCCTTCTTTCGCCTGTTAAGAACCCTCGGAGAGGTCCTTACGACGCGCCGAGAAGCGAACGTCTAACTCTTCCCGTTAACGCGCAGCAGAACCGTCGCATTTTTCTGACCAAAACGATGAAATTTTTCGACCCGAAAAATCGAGGTCGGAATTTCGGGGTTTGACCCTACCGGAACGTGGCCATATATGGGTGTATTACGCCTGAGAAATTTCAGCCCCTAGCCTAACCGTTTGGGAGATATGGACGTTTGAAAGTTGAGGGTGCAAAACTCAACTTCTTAAAGGAGCTCCGAATGGGGTCGAGTGACATATCAAAAGACGCGTATTTTCGCGTAGATTACGATAAAAAAGTTTGCCTCTCTATCTCTAACCGTTAAGGAGAAAATCGCGTTTAAAGTTGCGAAATTTCCAAAAATGCTTAACTCCGAAACTTTGAAGCGCCGTAGCTCCTAAACGGTTATAGATAGGGGATCCCGGTTTGCGCCGTTCGAAAGTACGCGTCGAGATCTTTCGAATGAGCACCGAACGGTCGCGCTGCGACCACGCATAACCGAGATACGGAGATTCGGTCGAGAAATTTCGGTAAAATATAAAAGTCCGAAAATTACCGTTTTTATCATCCTATCCGGTAGATTTTTACGCGCCGAACAAGAATTTTTTTAGCACGCTTCGATATCTCTAACCGTTTAAGAGATACGGGCGTTTGAAGTTTCGGGGCTTCGAAAAAACGCGAAAAAATCGACCCCGAAAACGACATCTTTCGGCGTTTTCTCGTGTCGCGCGTTAACGACGCCGTTCGGACGGACGAATTAGACGGTTTCCGATAGAAAAATGTCCGCGGAATCGATTGCGACCGCTACGGACGTCCTATCTCAAACCGTTTAGCGGCTACGGCCCGTCAAAGTTGAAAGAGAGAGAAAAAAAATCCCAACTTTGAAGCGCTGTAGCGTCGGAACGCGTTGAGCTAGGGCGTCCTTCTTTCGCCTGTTTAGAACCCTCGTAGGGGTCCTTACGACGCGCCGATAAGCGAACGTCTAACTCTTCCCGTTAACGCGCAGCAGAAACGTCGCATTTTTTTCTGACCAAAACGATGAAATTTTTTTCGACCCGAAAAATCGAGGGTCGGAATTTCGGGGTTTTGACCCTACCGGAACGTGGCCATATATGGGTGTATTACGCCTGAGAAATTTCAGCCCCCTAGCCCTAACCGTTTGGGAGATATGGACGTTTGAAAGTTGAGGGGGTGCAAACCTCAACTCCTTAAAGGAGCTCCGAATGGGGTCGAGTGACATATCAAAAGACGCGTATTTTCGCGTAGATTACGATAAAAAAGTTTGCCTCTCTATCTCTAACCGTTAAGGAGAAAATCGCGTTTAAAGTTGCGAAATTTCCAAAAATGCTTAACTCCGAAACTTTGAAGCGCCGTAGCTCCTAAACGGTTATAGATAGGGGATCCCAGTTTGCGCCGTTCGGAAAGTACGCGTCGAGATCTTTCGAATGAGCACCGAACGGTCGCGCTGGCGACCACGCATAACCGAGATACGGAGATTCGGTCGAGAAATTTCGGTAAAATATAAAAGTCCGGAAAATTACCGTTTTTATCATCCTATCCGGTAGATTTTTGCGCGCCGAACAAGAATTTTTTAGCACGCTTCGATATCCCTAACCGTTTAAGAGATACGGGCGTTTTGAAGTTTCGGGGCTTCGAAAAACGCGAAAAAGATCGACCCCGAAAACGACATCTTTCGGCGTTTTCTCGTGTCGCGCGTTAACGACGCCGTTCGGACGGACGAATTCAGACGGTTTCCGATAGAAAAATGTCCGCGGAATCGATTGCGACCGCTACGGACGTCCTATCTCAAACCGTTTAGCGGCTACGGCCCGTCAAAGTTGGAAAGAGAGAAAAAAAATCCCAATTTTGAAGCGCTGTAGCGTCGGAACGCGTTGAGCTAGGGCGTCCTTCTTTCGCCTGTTTAGAACCCTCGTAGGGGTCCTTACGACGCGCTGATAAGCGAACGTCTAACTCTTCCCGTTAACGCGCAGCAGAAACGTCGCATTTTCTGACCAAAACGATGAAATTTTTTCGACCCGAAAAATCGAGGGTCGGAATTTCGGGGTTTGACCCTACCGGAACGTGGCCATATATGGGTGTATTACGCCTGAGAAATTTCAGCCCCCTAGCCCTAATCGTTTAGGAGATATGGACGTTTGAAAGTTGAGGGTGCAAACTCAACTTCTTAAAGGAGCTCCGAATGGGGTCGAGTGACATATCAAAAGACGCGTATTTTCGCGTAGATTACGATAAAAAAAAGTTTGCCTCTCTATCTCTAACCGTTAAGGAGAAAATCGCGTTTAAAGTTGCGAAATTTCCAAAAATGCTTAACTCCGAAACTTTGAAGCACCGTAGCTCCTAAACGGTTATAGATAGGGGATCCCGGTTTGCGCCGTTCGAAAGTACGCGTCGAGACCTTTCGAATGAGCACCGAACGGTCGCGCTGCGACCACGCATAACCGAGATACGGAGATTCGGTCGAGAAATTTCGGTAAAATATAAAAGTCCGAAAATTACCGTTTTTATCATCCTATCCGGTAGATTTTTGCGCGCCGAACAAGAATTTTTTTAGCACGCTTCGATATCTCTAACCGTTTAAGAGATACGGGCGTTTGAAGTTTCGGGGCTTCGAAAAACCGCGAAAAATCGACCCGAAAACGACATCTTTCGACGTTTTCTCGTGTCGTGCGTTAACGACGCCGTTCGGACGGACGAATTAGACGGTTTCCGATAGAAAAATGTCCGCGGAATCGATTGCGACCGCTACGGACGTCCTATCTCTAACCGTTTAGCGGCTACGGCCCGTCAAAGTTGAAAGAGAGAGAAAAAAAATCCCAACTTTGAAGCGCTGTAGCGTCGGAACGCGTTGAGCTAGGGCGTCCTTCTTTCGCCTGTTTAGAACCCTCGTAGGGGTCCTTACGACGCGCCGATAAGCGAACGTCTAACTCTTCCCGTTAACGCGCAGCAGAAACGTCGCATTTTTTTCTGACCAAAACGATGAAATTTTTTCGACCCGAAAAATCGAGGGTCGGAATTTCGGGGTTTTGACCCTACCGGAACGTGGCCATATATGGGTGTATTACGCCTGAGAAATTTCAGCCCCTAGCCCTAACCGTTTGGGAGATATGGACGTTTGAAAGTTGAGGGGGTGCAAAACTCAACTTCTTAAAGGAGCTCCGAATGGGGTCGAGTGACATATCAAAAGACGCGTATTTTCGCGTAGATTACGATAAAGAAAAGTTTGCCTCTCTATCTCTAACCGTTAAGGAGAAAATCGCGTTTAAAGTTGCGAAATTTCCAAAAATGCTTAACTCCGAAACTTTGAAGCGCCGTAGCTCCTAAACGGTTATAGATAGGGGATCCCGGTTTGCGCCGTTCGAAAGTACGCGTCGAGATCTTTCGAATGAGCACCGAACGGTCGCGCTGCGACCACGCATAACCGAGATACGGAGATTCGGTCGAGAAATTTCGGTAAAATATAAAAGTCCGAAAATTACCGTTTTTATCATCCTATCCGGTAGATTTTTGCGCGCCGAACAAGAATTTTTCTAGCACGCTTCGATATCTCTAACCGTTTAAGAGATACGGGCGTTTGAAGTTTTGGGGCTTCGAAAAAACGCGAAAAATCGAGCCCGAAAACGACATCTTTCGACGTTTTCTCGTGTCGCGCGTTAACGACGCCGTTCGGACGGACGAATTAGACGGTTTCCGATAGAAAAATGTCCGCGGAATCGATTGCGACCGCTACGGACGTCCTATCTCTAACCGTTTAGCGGCTACGGCCCGTCAAAGTTGAAAGAGAGAGAAAAAAAATCCCAACTTTGAAGCGCTGTAGCGTCGGAACGCGTTGAGCTAGGGCGTCCTTCTTTCGCCTGTTTAGAACCCTCGTAGGGGTCCTTACGACGCGCCGATAAGCGAACGTCTAACTCTTCCCGTTAACGCGCAGCAGAAACGTCGCATTTTTTTCTGACCAAAACGATGAAATTTTTTCGACCCGAAAAATCGAGGGTCGGAATTTCGGGGTTTTGACCCTACCGGAACGTGGCCATATATGGGTGTATTACGCCTGAGAAATTTCAGCCCCCTAGCCCTAACCGTTTGGGAGATATGGACGTTTGAAAGTTGAGGGGGTGCAAAACTCAACTTCTTAAAGGAGCTCCGAATGGGGTCGAGTGACATATCAAAAGACGCGTATTTTCGCGTAGATTACGATAAAAAAAAGTTTGCCTCTCTATCTCTAACCGTTAAGGAGAAAATCGCGTTTAAAGTTGCGAAATTTCCAAAAATGCTTAACTCCGAAACTTTGAAGCGCCGTAGCTCCTAAACGGTTATAGATAGGGGATCCCGGTTTGCGCCGTTCGAAAGTACGCGTCGAGATCTTTCGAATGAGCACCGAACGGTCGCGCTGCGACCACGCATAACCGAGATACGGAGATTCGGTCGAGAAATTTCGGTAAAATATAAAAGTCCGAAAATTACCGTTTTTATCATCCTATCCGGTAGATTTTTGCGCGCCGAACAAGAATTTTTAGCACGCTTCGATATCTCTAACCGTTTAAGAGATACGGGCGTTTGAAGTTTCGGGGCTTCGAAAAACGCGAAAAATCGACCCCGAAAACGACATCTTTCGACGTTTTCTCGTGTCGCGCGTTAACGACGCCGTTCGGACGGACGAATTCGACGGTGTCCGATAGAAAAATGTCCGCGGAATCGATTGCGACCGCTACGGACGTCCTATATCTAACCGTTTAGCGGCTACAGCCCGTCAAAGTTGAAAGAGAGAGACAAAAAATCCCAACTTTGAAGCGCTGTAGCGTCGGAACGCGTTGAGCTAGGGCGTCCTTCTTTCGCCTGTTTAGAACCCTCGTAGGGTCCTTACGACGCGCCGATAAGCGAACGTCTAACTCTTCCCGTTAACGCGCAGCAGAAACGTCGCATTTTTTCTGACCAAAACGATGAAATTTTTTCGACCCGAAAAATCGAGGGTCGGAATTTCGGGGTTTTGACCCTACCGAACGTGGCCATATATGGGTGTATTACGCCTGAGAAATTTCAGCCCCCTAGCCCTAACCGTTTGGGAGATATGGACGTTTGAAAGTTGAGGGGGTGCAAAACTCAACTTCTTAAAGGAGCTCCGAATGGGGTCGACTGACATATCAAAAGACGCGTATTTTCGCGTAGATTACGATAAAAGAAGTTTGCCTCTCTATCTCTAACCGTTAAGGAGAAAATCGCGTTTAAAGTTGCGAAATTTCCAAAAATGCTTAACTCCGAAACTTTGAAGCGCCGTAGCTCCTAAACGGTTATAGATAGGGGATCCCGGTTTGCGCCGTTCGAAAGTACGCGTCGAGATCTTTCGAATGAGCACCGAACGGTCGCGCTGCGACCACGCATAACCGAGATACGGAGATTCGGTCGAGAAATTTCGGTAAAATATAAAAGTCCGAAAATTACCGTTTTTATCATTAGTTGTTTGATTTATGTTTTTGACATTTAGTTAACTGACATTTCTCATATCTACATAATATCAAGTTTGTATCTCTTGAATTGTGTGTCGTGATTGTCCATAAAAGTGGATTCTGTACAACAAAGAGCTGTAATAAAATACCTCCAGAAAAAGGGTATGACGCCAACTCAAATTCATAGACATTATGGCAACTATTGGTGAATCTGCAGTTTCTTATGGTATAGTTACACACTGGTATCGAGATTTTAAATGCGGAACATCCTGTGAAATCAACATGTCGGTGGTCCTCCCATAATCGCAACAACAGATAAAAACATTAAAATAGCATACGATATCGTACTGTCAGAGACGCATCAGGGACATTGTGAAAAATACTGGCTTATCATATCATGTGGTGCACAACATACTGGCTAAAGAATTAGGTATTAAAAAGATGGATGGCTCGAATGTTAACCATTCAAAAAAGAAATCGGGTGTTGATTTGTAAGCGTTTTTTTATGGATGAACGATGGGTGCACCGCTATGATCCCGAGACCAAAGAGCAAAGTAGAGAGTAGAAACATCACGGGTCTCCTCCTCCACACAAATTTGAGGTTGTACTGTCTGGTAGAGAGGTTTTGCTATATGTGTTCTGGGATGCTCAAGGAATCATTCTGACTGGCTATTTGCAAAACGGACAGAGCATTGTAGGGGCCTACTACGTACAATTGATTTCTAAATTGCGAGACGCTATTAAAGAGAAACGCCGAGGAAAGTTAAGGCATGGTGTGCTGTTCCACCAGGATAATGCTTCCAGCCATACATCCGGTATTGCTATGGCTATGGCTTTTCCAATAATTATGAAGTGATACAACCTATAAAGAGGTGGTTTGCAGAGGTCTGGCAATTTTTTTTCCAGGAGGCTGTTGAGATATTGGAGCACCGATGGACTAAGTGCATTACTGTAGAGGGAGAATATATCGAAAATAAAAGATATAATACCACTGCAGTCTTATTGTAAGAGGGTCAGGAGTACAGCTTAGAGATCCACCCTCGTATATGAAGTTCGAAAACATCCTGTACATTCTTTCTGTAAAGTTTCAAAGGTGCGTGGGAGAGGCGCCAGATGTTTCCTATAAAACGAGGTCGTTACAAAAGTGTAAGACACTATCCTTTCTCACTTATTCTAACATGACTTTTTACACAT
This sequence comes from Trypoxylus dichotomus, assembly GCA_023509865.1. Lineage (NCBI taxonomy): Eukaryota > Metazoa > Arthropoda > Insecta > Coleoptera > Scarabaeidae > Trypoxylus > Trypoxylus dichotomus. The sequence goes on along the minus strand of CM042076.1, from coordinate 60,923,611 downwards.
TTCCGTAGCGTACAGTTAAATTTATTGGAATTAGGTAATAATGCACAGCAACGAATGACGATTAAACCTTTATGTTGAATAATCAATGATAATTAGATACGATTGTAACTGTATTTTAGTCCGTGAGTTATTGAAATCTGGGTTAGCATCCTACAGCAAATATCGGATACAGGCGTTGTAACAGCTATTAAATCGTAATTATTGATTTAGAATATTATTAAGGATTAAACAATCTTCGACTATAACTGTAAATTTATGTATACCTACGTATCTTGCGATAATCATTGCAATATTACCAGAAAAGGAAATAGATGCAGCAAGTTCTCGCAGAATGTATTGCTGGGTAGGTATTAATTATACATACGTACAGCAAACACGTTCCAAGGAGATTCAGAGCTATACAGACCAAACACTGGAAACCCTTTAAGCCGAAGAAACGAATTTGGGTATGCATTTGCTAATTATATTAAAGCTAGAATAAGCAGATTAGGTTGTTTGTTGTATTAATGTAGGACTACATAGCACAGTGTTTATTTTTTGTTCCTTTATGCAAAGTAAAGACTACTTCATCAAATTCAATTTACCATTGATTTTATGATTTTGACTGGTGTTTCAAGTTTGGTTTTACCATAGACGGTTTACGAGGAGATTGTCGCAATGAAACTACAATTAATTTGCTTGCAATTCCTATACATTGAAACTAACATTAATTCTTTATCCGTTAAAAAATAGTGCCCTGTATTCCATAATTGTGTAGCTTTATCAATCGCTTCATATCTATTGTTTTAAAAAAATCGTCACCATTTTGTTATCACTCTCTATTTCGTCTTTACAATTTGCAAGCATTAAACTTGAACATGTTTCAAAAGAAGCATGCTTGAGTTCTGAAACCTAATTGAACTTCAATAAGTATCGCGTGATTTTGTATGAACTGCCCTAACTGTTCTCTTATAATTTATTCAATAAATTCTTCCACTATAGGTAATGTAGTAATTAGTCTAAGTTCAAAGTTTATTTTGGCTCGGTGTTCCTTTGGAATGGGTACTATTAACGATGTTTTCCAAATTTTCGAAAGATTGCCCATATGTAAGGATTCCTTAATTATTTGAAGAAATGTTTCTCCGATAACTTTATCTTCATTGCTGAGCTACTTCTCAGTTTGTCAGGAGAAATCGGTTCAAATCCACTAAATGAGCTAAAATGTTCGTAGATATTTTTCGGATGTTAGCGTCTCTTTCTGTCAACACATGATCTTTTCCGTGAACGATCCCACCAATACCATGAGTAGCTGTATTTTAGCAGCATTCTGTTAGGTATTCTCACTGCTGTTATTATTAGTTAATTCTTTATGTTTCTTTCGCACCTTCTTGGAGTCCCTTTTCTTGTTTTCTTTTCTTGATTTTTGGAAATGTAAACAAATCGTTGGGGCTTAGGTCTGAAATGTATGGAGAAAACTCTAACAATTAGATGTTTTGTTGCGTACTGTGTTCGTTCGTTCGTTTGGGGTTGGTTTTCTGAAGCTCAACGATGACTGGCTGTATACCAATAGGCAGTAACAGTTCTTTGATCTTGTACAGGAATTGTTGCTACATAACCTGCCTTGCAGACAAATGCTGCTACCACCTTTCTGGAGATACTTCGAGAACTTTTTTGTTGCGGTTATCTATTGTTCATAATATTTATCTCATTTAAATTTCACACCTGTTTGAAACAATTTTTGTTAAAGTAAATTATTTGTTAAACTAATATCCATATTAATACAAATATTAACATGAATATGAATGGCATTAGAATTTTCGGAATTTAATTACGTTGGATAATTGCAAGAAAATTGTAATTTTATCATTTCTAATGCCAACGGTAATTTAATGTTCATGTTAGTATTAATATGGATATTAGCTTAACTGTTAGGCACTTGCCGAATCAATAATATAGTGTTCGTTAGATATTACAATATATCTACTGGCATCGTGACATCTGGGGGGATTTAAAGCGACTTGAACTCAATGGTGTTGTGGTGCAAAGAGAGCACGTTATGCCGGAGACATAAAGATGTTAGGTTCATTTCCTCTCCGAGACCGATATTTTTTCGGAATTTAATGACGTTGGGTAATTGCAAGAAAATTGTAATTTTATCAAATTATTTGTTTCCTAACGCAAATAAAACTAAGGGTTCCATTTTCTGAATTTCATAACTTCAGGCATAAGTTCAAAATCACTTACCATTCAATAGAATACTTACTATACATTATTGAGCTTCACTTAGAATTCTCTTAGAGCATGTTCGCTATAATTGTATTTATTTACATATCATAGAATGTATAAGAAATAAAGTGAAGTGATGATTAAATTTACATTTACGTTTAATTGGCATTCTTACGCGAATTTACCGTGAATGTAATACAAAATTCATTCAATTACTGACGCGTTGATTGATCTCACTTTATTAGATACGCATAAATTCAAAGACTGTTGTTGGAATTCCGTTATTCATGCCTGTATATACAGCAAGCGATAAGTAAAGCTGCCAAATTATTCCGGCAAACCAGTGTCGTCCGTGTAGAATACAATATAAAATAATAAACGTTGCGAAAGCTGTGAGAGAATTGAACATGTGTTATTCGCCTTGTTATAGCACTCTTTCATGTATATTACAATTATCCCAAAAGAAGGTTGTGTTACTTAGGGAACATCGGTCTACTGAAGTTGTATACAAGTTTATAAGGGAATTTCTCAATTTAATAAATGTGCGCGATAAATCTTTGTTGTGCCGGGACAAATTTGACAGTAAATTGCATATTAAATGTGTACAAAGGGAATGCTAAAAAATTATGTTTGTAATTTACCGCTTGTTTCACCAGCTAAATAATTTTGTCAAATATTTAGAATAAGATCAATGATAATTCAGTTTCCTTGTTATTATCGACATTAAATTTAATTGGGTTAGTTCTTTTTGTGAAATTTTTAACTAATAAGAATTTCACGGTTTCCAGTAGGATTTGAACCTCTAGCTCCAGTTCGCTAGATCGGTGCATATTCAATTACACCATGGAGACTTGCGCAGTATTGTGGAAATAATCAACTAACTTGGAAATTTCTGTTAGATACAACCTAGTCATTATGTCAGATTTTGCAAATGTTGTAATATTAATCTAAAATAAATGCCGTACTCAAATGTATCCAATTGTAGTGGAAATTATTGAGATTTTAGTGATCCTGCAAGAAGATTTGGTGCTGACTGAATTGTATTAGGCAGAAGGCCATTGTGGGACACAACTTGTTGTCAATCTCGCTAAGAAAAGTAGTGATGATGGTGAGACAAATCTGTTCCTTGGGAAGAAAATTGGGATTCACACTAGAAACAAGTATTGACGCTAAAAACAACATAGTACGTTTATATTCATTCGAAAACAATTACAATCTCGTGGTATTTAAATTATAGTCCTCCTCGCTAGTACTGCTCAACTACAGCGAGATTAAAGTTTGATGATAGAAGATGTTCCGGACACCCGCACAAAATTAATATTATTCAGTACTCTACATGGTCCTGTGTTCGTGTCATTTGTGAATTGTACAAGTTCGTTGTTTCTGAAGGTGTTCTCCTATCTATATCCACCATTGTATTAGTTAGCGCCAATAATAAGAAGGCATTCGATTAACTAATAGAGTACCTGATTAAAGCCAAACTCTGCATTTGAATGAATTTAATGTCTAAAGCTTATAGTACAAGTTGAACCCTATTATCTATTACCAACCAAAACTAATAGTTAAAATTGCAGCTGGCAAATGGGTGATGATTTCGTGAGCATTTTTTACTCTATATGGTTGCTGAAACAGTACGATCCTAATTCAATCTAAATTTAAAAACAGAATTGTGGATTATATACATATGTATAAACCTTCTAAATCTAAACCATTAATTAAAATACTTTTGCTGGAATTATTTGAAATAAATGTATCGGAATAAAAAGATATAAGAAATTGTATTCTTTGAATCAAAACAATTACACCTGCTCAAAAAATACTTTGTCATATTATTGAATTTATTATTTAATAAACATTTGTTCGAGTCAAACAGTTTCTCCTGACAAATATCAACATATACCCAAATAAACATTACTATTATTATTGTCAATTAAGGAACGGACAAATTTACATTAAGAGGCTGAAACAAACTTCCCGAGAATGTATTTATAATCGCCCACATAGACGAAATAACCATGAGTAATAACATTTCAATTTAGTGGTTTTCAAAGGTTAAGAAGTGTATTTTTAGCGGAATTGAAGTGAACTTCCTGATAATATTCGCAATTGGAAGCTTTCATTATGTATATATTTACACGAGAATATCGTAAAATTTTTAAAACCGTTGTTCATATTATTCCTGGAAAAATAGCATTAACAACCGTCTAATTCCGATCAAACCTTAAAAATCCGGAAGCGCTAAAATGTTAGTCGATTTACCCAAGAGCACTGTTATATGTATTTCATCCTGTTATTAAGCTTTGATATTTGATTTTAATAATATTTACCTTAATATAGTTAAATTTAACGTTCATAAAAAAATCAGATAAGAATAACACGTAGAATAACTGGAACGTTTCGGAATTTTTAATTTTACTTTTTTTATGTAATTCCGGGACTTGTTTAATATTCTTCTAATGATTTACATTGGACTATAAATAAGTATAAACAGTTACTAGTTAGGTGGATATTATGGATTATGTGTACCACCACCGCATTACCGATTTATTAGATAGATCGTTGATTAGGAAAGCAAGTGACTAGCAGAAAAGGGACGGTGATTATACGGACCCGTGCCGTACCATTCTTAGAAAATAGGAGGAACTGTGCAATAGTTCCAGTGGACTTCTCGGAACTTCCCACACTCGACCGACTCTTCTGGCGCGCCTTTGCTTTGTTTAGTTGTTCTTCCATCGAGGTTCATATGTGTAGGTAAATAGCAGATTATGTTATAAAATTTATATAAAAGTTAGTTATGTTTTTGGGATAATAAAAATGAATGCTGAAATTTAGAATATGTTTATGTAAATATCCGATATAGAGAATAATGGTATTCAAAATGAGATTGCATTCCATATTTGCATTAAATAGTCCAAGGTTCATCATGCTTTATCTTCAAAAGCTGAAGGTTAGATTTCTGACCAATACGAGGGTTGTCTTTTAAGTTTTGTTTTTATTGTTTTTCGAAGTTATATGGAAGCAGTTATTCCACCGTTTGTTGGTAAATTGCGTTTTTGAAGGCACCGACTACTCCTTTTGACAACTGGAACCTTTGATCACGCAGTTCGTTCTTGATTTTTGGAAATGTAAACGAATCGTTTCGGCTTAGGTCTGAACTGTATGGAGAAAACTCCCAATTAGATGTTTTGTTGCGTACTGTGTTCGTTCGTTCGTTTGGGGTTGGTTTTTTGAAGTTCAACGATGACTGGCTGTATACCAATCGGCAGTAACAGTTCTTTGATCCTGTACAGGAATTGTTGCTACATGACCTGCCTTGCAGACAAATGCTGCGACCACCTTTTTGGAGACACTTCGAGAACGGATGACTTTTGGCGGATATCTTCACACCCAAACAGACGACTGGCAGTTAGTTTCTGACTCGTCTGAGTAAAGCCAAGATTCATCATCGTTGATGTTCTTGTACACCTTTTAGAGTTTTCGACGTTGAAGCGGTTTAGTGTCTTTTTACGCCAATTCACCTTATCTGCTTTCTGTTCTTCGATCAACAGATGTTTCAATCCTCGTTGATGATCCTGCGCACAACATCGACGAGGCACAAACGGAGGTTGAAAAAAAAACTCTCGTACAACACAAAGATCTAGCAAAAGTTAAAGAAAAAGTTAGAGGTACTATTTAAAAAATTGAATCGAAATCCCAGTCTTTTGTGGAAACATTCGGATTCAAAATTCACACGTCTGTCGGTAAGGTGATGTTAACGGTCTTTTGGTAGTATAAAGGTCTAATTTTTGCGACTATTTAGAAGAACAACGTACTCTGAACAGTGAGTACTACTCTAACATTCTTCAGCATAAAAAATCAGAGTGTTCTCTGCAAAGATGCGATTCTGTTGCACTATAACTTTCGCCACCATACTATAAATTTGCGTCAGGAAGTGTTTTCACATTCACCGTATAGGTCCGACCCTGTGCCGTTCGATTGTCATCGGTTCGACCTACTAAAAGGGTTTTTACGTGCCACCAAATTCGAAGAAAACGAAGTGGTTAAGGAAGCCGAGGTCAATAATTTTGTACCTCGGAAATTATAAAGCTCTCAAAGTGATGGGATACGTGTCTAAAGTATTAACAGAGATTGCGTTGAAAAGTAGTATAACTTTCATTGTCATTGAATAAAACATTTTTTATCCACACCTATTTCTTCCGTTAATTATTGTTTCCTCACATGAATGTTGTTTCAAACATATGTCAATGAAACATGAAGTGTTAACATTAACACTCAAAAACGGTACATGAGATGCACACTTACAACAGCACTTTTATTAAGCATTTTCACGTGTAAGGAATTGTAAAAATTATTTCCCATGGGTGGCAATTCTTCCTATAAACTGGGTGTAAATACAGTCTATATAACAAGAAATGCAGAGTCCAAGTTGAAATAAATTTCAATGAAAGAAGAAAAATGTATTTATATTTTTAAAATGAACATCTTCAAAGTTAATTCACGCTAAATTTAAAAAAAGGTCCAATCTCCATTGCTATCCAGAATAGCCTGACAACGTTTTCCCATGTTTGCTACCAATAAGCGTAAAACGTAGGTAATGAACGCCATATCTTTCTTATGCTACGAGATAGCTCTTCTATTTTATATGTACGCTCGCTTCGGAGTTTTTGCTTCATGATAGTCCACACATTCTTGATCGGATTAGCATCCGGAGACTACGAAGGCCAATTCATTGTTGTTATGTCATTTTCCAACTTCCACCCCGTACATGGTTAGCTTCGGTGTTTTAGATCGCTACCCTCTTGTAAAATTTCTCGGCAGCACTACTAAACTACATCTTTGTAGATCTCAGTAGTCCTTTCTTGTATAATTCCACTATCCGTTGAGCGCTTAAATTACCATAAAGACGTATAACGTCCCAAAACCAACGAACATTAAAACATCCCCAATGTTTACAGTTCGTTCGACAATGCGATTTGTACGGCTAGACCACGCTTTGCTTCTCGATACCCGGGCCAAAAAAGAAGATTCGTCCGTAAACACTACATTCGTCCAGTCTCTAACGATATTTTTCCGTGCCCATGTTAAACACATCTATCGGTGTTTGTCCGAGAACAATAGTTTCTGTAGGGCGGTGCGGCAAGCAACCTCGTGCTCAAGCAATCGGCTTCTAAGAGTTATTAAACTAATATTCGTATTTTTCCTGGTTAGCATAGGTTGCCCTTGACGTAATCTTAAATGCGTTTTTCTACTGAATAAATTAATTATTGCCTATCGTACGAGATTGACTACGTCCTATGACGTCATCTACTGCTCCCTACTGTTGGTATCGCCTTGTCCACTGTCGTTTTATGTAAGCCGTTGTAATACTCATTCTTGGGTCTGTTGGGTGATTACACCAAAATACTATTTCAAAATGCCTTGCGTACACTGCGTTCATATTTGCCTATACTGCCGCCTCTTCCACAAGCGAAAAACTTACAGATAATAGAAACTATATTGTTATTGAGATTATATGCGTATACGCTTTTATAATGATGTTTCACTGTGAATTTTCTATGTAAACTAAAGAAGGATGGATATTATGTATTTTTTTTATAGCAAGTACTTTTTAGCTCTACTTGATAGATTATAATCTACAAGTAATTGCTGTAAAATAAGTAGGTTTGATTGTATTTTCAACTAAATATTGCACTTTACTAACGTGATTCTAGCATTGATTGTTTGATTCTACTATGATTCGAGTTTCATTATATATATTTTCTTAAATTTTAAGAAATAGCACAAACGCTTCATAAATTGTCACATAAAGGAACATGTGATGATATCACATTATTATCAAACGAACTAAATTACTAACATACTAAAAGTAAGATTTGGCTTTCGCGTCGCAGCAGTTTTAGTTTGGGAAAGAGCCGTTTCAAACCGCCAATTCAGTTCCTTGCTCTTACATGATAGATGCCCGTCTTTATGTTGTATTATCTATGGAAAAACTAACTTGCAAATTACTACGCGTACTAAGGGAAGGGTCATTGTTACCATGTCATTATTTCCTAGAAAAGATATTAGCCTGCGTTTCTTATTATACAACCTGTATGATCGTAATTTGCATTTTAATCCAGTGCTACTTTAGTATTTCCACTGTATATATGCATAGTTTACTTATTTCAATATAAAACTAATACGAGTGTACAGTTTGGAGGTAACTATACCACACCGCGAAGAACAGAAAAATTGAATCTACTGAAGTAATTGGATTAGTAACCAGTCAATAAGTATATGAAATACATTAATTACAAAACTATTGTTTTACAGCTGGAAGCAATTTCAAGATTGTATTTTATACAACAATAAACTTTAATAACTCGCAGGAACACAATTTTATTTAAACAGCTGCTGCATGTTCCACTTATTTGCGTACAATGAAACCCTGTAACGTTTAAGTTCGTCTTAATTTTAGTTTACGAGCTACGAGCATTGGCTGACGGCGGCGGTTCGAGACGAGCACCTATTAAGCAATGATCGCCAATTACAGTAAAATTAAAGACGCACGTATGCACTTTGTTCTAATGCGTTTCTTAACGTCTCGTCGCATCGTCGTAAATTATAGTGGCGCTACATGAATCCGAAGTTCGGAGGAAATGTTGCGTGCATTCGGCGCGATTTATATAGTTGTCCATCAACTTTGTGTATTTAAGGCACTCCGGTGGCAACATTATGTGTCCGTTAGAGATCAAAAAGTTCCGTCTGAATTTAGATTTGCGTGACACCAATTACTAACAGCTTAATTTTACGACGCTTTAACTTAAAATTAATTTGGGATTCAACTAGTGCCAAATTTATCTTTACGCAGCTCGTTTAATTTGAAATATCTGGTTATATTTAAGCCGCTCGTGCGTAGGTTTTGTGAGTGTTAACTTCTTAAAAATTCGCAAGAGACATGAAATTATTCTTTATTTTTGGATAGGTGACAACGACAATAACACTAATTCAAAAATTTGAAGTTTCCGCCTTCCCTCCAGAAAAATTGTTTATACTAGAGATAAAAATCTTTACGTCTGATTGTTTGTAAAACGACAAAAATGTTTTCAACAACCTGTTAATAAACAGTTTCCTTAATTGAAATGAATACGTAGGCTTCCACGACCAAAGTCAGTGATAAATGAACTACTTGCGGAATTGAACCGTATCGTGATGAGATGTATAGAAATGAAATAAGAGTCAGAGGAGGAAGAAATAAAACAAAAAGAAAAGGACATGAAGGAAGAAAAATTAAAAGGGGGGTGGGGTGCAAAAGAGAGAACGGTGAAAATAGTAAGAGAAGGAAAGAGAGAAAGAAAAAGGGGGAAAAATGAAAGAATCTCGACGTCGAGATCTCACCTTTCTCTTCTCTTCTCTTTCTTTCTTTTGTCTTTCTCCCTTTTGCACCCCTCCCTCACTTTTCATTCTTCTTATTTTATATCTTTTCCTTTTTATTTTATTTCTTCCTCCTGTTACTCTTATGTCATTTCTATATATCTCATCATGACACGGTCCAATTCCGGAAGCAATTCGTTCATTAGTTTCCTTAATTGTTGCCAGCGAAATCTTAAATCTGTAGGACATTAAATAACCAAGACACGGTCTTTTCACATATGTCATAAAGAAGATGAAGCACTTTTGCTGATGCACCTATGTGATAAGTACTTGCAACCATAAAATACGTAAATAACAAAGATTCTGTCGTGTTAAAATATTCGAGTCTGTGCTTCAGACTTAATATCTCAAAACTTGTTACCATCTCGATCATAGAAAAGAGAGGGTCAAATTTTAACTAGCGGACAACTTTATGCAATCAGTGGGTACTGTTGCCTTCACAGCTTTCTTTCCTTCTTCTACTAAACCAAAGTCGCAAGACGTGAAACTATGCCCGCCTGCCAGGAAACTATGTCCTGTTGTATCAAATACTATACGGACCACTAAGAATGCCAGACTAAATAAAATCACACGGCTCTTATTTCATCCGGCGCAATATTATTATTATTGTGGTTTGTAAACAACTAATTTCTTTTCTCCATAGCTTCTTTTTAATTTCTCTCTCCCAAGTCCTTCTTGGTCTTCCTTTTTTCCTTCTATTAGCAGGCTTCCATTTCCAAACCTTCTGTGGTAGTCTGTCCTGGTCCATTCTCCTCATGTGGCCATACCATAATAGTTGTCTCCGTTCTATTTCATGTATTAATGATGTATCAACTTCCATTATTTCTCTTATTCTTTCATTTCTTACATGATCTAATAAAGTCCTTTTACAGCAACGTTTCCAGTACACCATCCCCGTTGACATTAGTTTGTTTTCCAATCTTCTTATTCAGCACCCACACTTCACTTCTATAGGTAACACAGCTTTCAACAAAAGAGTAGAACATTTGGGTTTCTGTTTTTTTCGAAATATCTGTAGGTTTATTTCATCTCTAGCATCGGAAATTAAGGTAACTCCTAGATATCTATATGCATGTGTCGTTTTTATCTCTTAGTTTTCCACCACTAACTGTTTTCCTTGTGAATTGCTTACCAATTACTCTGTCTTATCCATATTGATCTCCAAACGCCATCTAGCATATTCTTCCCTCAGTTTGCAGAACATGTAATCGATGCAATCTCCGTCCTCGGCTAATATAACCTGATCATCAGCGAACTCCGAACTATATACATATATGCTGGTCATCGAGAAGTACCCAATCGGCATACATTTCTTTCTCTAATCCCTCAGTACCATCATACATATATTTTACATAACGTTAGTGATATGTAGCATCCCTGTCGCAATCCTTTATTTACAATGCAAACATTTCTTGCCATAACTGATTTATGGGAACACATAAATCATCTCATAAGTAGAGACCGGCTTATATGCAAAGTGCATATATTTTATTTTACTTATTTATTATATTTTACGTCTATATGTAGATGTATTACATTGATTAAAGCTAATTAGCGTTAATTAACTTTAATCAGTGTAAGACATCTACAGATAGACCTAAAATATAATAAATAAATAAAATAAAATATATGCACTTTGCATATAATCCGGTCTCTAGTCATAAGCCTGTTTCAAATCTATAAAAATAAGATGTAATTCATGTCCGTGTGCTATACTTTTTTCAGTTAGTTGTTTTAGACAGAAAATATTATCAATTCAAGATCTTCCAGGTCTGAAACCACTCTGTTCTTCTGAGTCTTTTACTTTTTCCTTTATTCTGGATTTTACTATTCGTCCATACAGTCTGCACATAGAAGAAGGAACAGTCACTCCGAAGGTGATGAACGTTTTTTGTAACTAATGTCACGGTTACGAAATGAAAGTATGCAGAACGCTACTACTTGTCGCCTTTGCCAGATATACCTTTATGCAACATACATATAAAAGCATGATATGTATAATCACCATGAATAGTCTGTAGAAACGAATGCTTTCGCGGTAGCGTACGACTCGGTTACTATCAATACCAAAAATAATGAATGTTTAGCTTGATTATGTTGTTGATGTAGAGTGACGTAAAAATTCGCTGTAGTATTATGTCATTAGCGTACTTACCAATGCTGACGAGGTGAAAATATGTTGGCCCATTTGGAAAAGGACCTTTCTGCATCTAATGATGTGGTGTTCGTGAATTTAAACAGGTCGTTGGCGTCATATATGGACTATTCGGTTGTTAATCTTCCTATAATACTATCTGTTAGCATTCATAGCGGAGCTTTGGATTAATCTACTATATTTAGCGCTTCATGTAAAGACAACTTGGTGTTCTCTAATTTGGAAATAGTTTCAGAAATTTGCTCTATTTAAGTATGGATTTCGGTATCTGAAATCAGCCGCTGGGAAAGTACTTGGGCTTCTTGCGGATTTAAATTCAAAATACATTTGATAATGTGCAAAAATTTCTCATAATATAAAACAGCTTTAAGCCATGTTTCCTATCTTGTGAATACCGGCTGTGGTGGTTGAAGAATGCCCGGGAAAGCCTGTTTAAACTCATGAATGCGTTTTGGAGATTTGATAAAAACTTTTTTGGTGTAAACTGTGAATTGATCTATTTTTGGATAACAGTTTCTACTAAATTCGGCTACGTGATGGACCAAATAGGTTACAGGAAGCAAGTGAAGATAAAATTATTTTAGTAATTTTAAACCTTTATCCATGTTCGAACCCCCACTGTAATCAACATTACAAGTTGGGCCGCCGATACATCGAAGTGCCTAAAGAAATTTTCTATAATTTCTACTATCTTTTCCGCGTTTGTCTTCTGTAATATTTTATTACGTAAAATAAGAGGCAAGGATGCCTCATTGCTTTTTATAGTGCGCACTATCACATTTAAAATACAATTCTTTCTTGTACCCGTTGTTTCATCTACCGTCAACCATTATTTTTTTTTATCTTCAACTCTGCCATTATTTGATCCATAATCGTGTTTTCACCCTATGAAAATTATATTGTAATTAAATTGAGAAATCCCAATTCCTGAACGTATTTCCCCCAAAATTTTTGAAATTCTTAATTGCCTACAAAATTTTTTTGGAATTTCATTATTTGAGTTGCGGATGGATTTAAGATAGATGTTTATTAAGATTATCATCGTTGAATGCAATAAAGCTTATTGCATAAATTATTATTAAATTAGAGTATTAATTAGAGTATTGTAAAACTTTCTCCTTTGGCCAAATTTCTACACACAGTAGTGTATATATATATATATATATATATATATATATCTACTTTAAAATAATCTGTCCAAATTGGGCATGGTAATATTTGTTTTCTTTATTGATTTGTATTTGAAGCAATCTTTATAGTATATATGAAAATTGTTCAATAGCAAGGAACAGTTTCGGTACCTCTCTTGTACGCGTTACTAAATTTACTATAATACATGTAGTAGTGTCAGTAGTTAGTAGTGTTAAATGTATTGGAAATATTTGTGTTTTACTTCTTTTCCCATGAGGATGGATTTCCTGCAAGTACGCCGCACAAAATTCTACACACAACTACTTCCAGGTACCAGATATTACTAGACTTATTATTACCTTTTAGCAAAAAAATAGTTGGTACGATCTTTTTTTTTTTCTAATCACTGATGACAAAAGACTTACGTTTAAAAGGAATTCTAGTTCTAGATAATTCTAGTTCAACATAAAATTAAATGCACCAACGCACTACATGTAAAAGCAGAACATTTCAGAATTTGCCTTGAATTCTTTTTGAAAGCTGTATGCCTGCAGAGAAAATTAGTTCTTAACACTTTATTGAAATCACGCAATAATTGCGAAAATCATACACCCCGAAATCACTTGATAATTACTAAGTTCTAGACAACAGATGACGTCATGTAGAAAAGTTTTTCCCTAAAGGAGTATTGTAAGTCACGAGTCGAGCTTTTAAATTATAGGCTATAAACATGTTATGAATTATGAAACGTCCATACGTAAGTGTACACATAAAAAGGAGCTGAGATTATTCAACTGTAACATTGTCAGAAAAATGTAACAGTACTCGTTTCGATTTTGTTGCAAATACTTGGAATCTTATTCATTCACGCTTTAGTAAGAGGTTCTGGTAACATCGCGCTACGTACTTAAACTGATGACGATGTTTTACGATTCAAGAGAGATGGAACTTGAAATTGGCAGGCGAGTTATGGATCGTTTAGCAGACGCTTTGTGTTGACACTCAGTTTGAATTATCGTTGTTGTTATTGTAATGGAGGTTTAGCCTGTGGCAACGGATCGTAAATAATCTGATTAGATTTCTTATATAATAGCTTGGTATGGGAATTAAAATTGCCACTATATCGGATGTGAATATAAAATTGGTAGTAATACGGTGGGTTAGTGCTAGAACGAATTTGCATTGGCTATAAATAATTTAATGACTGATATTAACTTTACGATCATTTTTTCAAGTGTTTCCAATTAGTGGCATTACTTTGAATTACATTTATTTTATAATATATGTATCATATGATTTATAATAATTTGCTTTAAAATTGATCCATGCTTAAGTTATAGAGAGGCTGATAGCTTAGTATCTTGCATGCTGGGCTATTAGTCTAGAGGTGTGACAGGGACTTTGTGTGATTAGTTTCTTCAAACTAAATGAGTCTACATTCTCAGGTGGTACTGATAACTAGTCTCGGCAAGGAGCGGTAAGTTAAAGGGCAATGCGGAGAACAACATGGAAGAGTCGAGCGGCCGTATCAAAACGAGTGTTCACTAACGTTTACGTACTCGCATCATTTATGATCGCGCAGGAATGTTTACACATAAAATAATGATAACAATAAAAATATATTATATAACGTGATGATACACTTACTTTTTGCTATTAAATACTAAAATCATTAACTATGTTTCCACACTTGTTTAAGTCAAATGAGTACGGTGTGCCGAACAAATATCTTTTAATGATGGAAATGACCGTTCCACATCGATGTTATATTAGCAAATTAAAGTAATTCCTGTGACAACTTAATGGATCTTTCGACGCACCTTCACAAATTTGTCTTAGCATGAGAAAGTTTGAATCCTTGTCAATAACACTTTCAAATATTCGTATTACGCTTTCATGTTTTCGCCTTCCGCTGTACGTAAGAGTGAATGAACATCGTCCAAATTTGAACAGAATCCACAAACGACATCGAATCATTTTGTAATTTTTCAATTTCCTTCGTTAGTCCACAGTAGTTCTTGCAAATACTTTCTAAATCACATTTTACTTGACTATCTTGAAACAATTTCTGGCTTTTCTTGATAACTTTGGCGTGTCCCGGGTCGAATTGTAAAAGCACCTTTTGTACATCATCAAAATGCTCCCAATGGTAAAATGCAGCCTTTGACCATGTTCCCCAACGCGTAGTAATCGGCTATGGTGGTTCAGACACTTTGGGACACAGCTCGTGAAATCTTTTTGTTCGTTCTGGGGAAGAAATACATATGAGCTATTAAAGCATTTACTCATAGATAACATTTAGGGATCAATTGCACCACAAGTCTTAAAGCATGAATTTTACATGTTACATGTAACAGATTGCCACTCTCTTCTTTAAGAGATCAGCCTAAGGAAAGCATGTTAGCGGCACCGTTAGCGCATTAAAAGTTGGGTTGTTGAAACTTGAATTTTGTTCGCTAGTAATTTTTGCAACTCTTTTGGAAGTATATAAGATAGGGGATGGTGGTTCTAGCTCTTCCATTGTACGTACCAATGTTTTGCCACACATAACCATTCTACATACAATTCTGCTTTAATTCTTCTTTCAACATAGTCACGAACAGATGGCATAAAGTTTCTTAACGATGGCCAACTTGGTAATGTATAATCCGAATACTTGCTCCAGAAGGAGGCAAATGCTTGTTGGTCTAGTAAAGTAAATGGTACATTAGATGGAATAAAGCAAACACCTATATCAAATATCAATTCTTCGCTATATCGTTTGCCACGGATTGCAGAACAGTGTATTATACTTTTTAGGTGACATTCACCCTTCCACCTGCCGGTGCACGTCAAATAGTTGTCGAACTTTACACATTTAATTCTATCGCCTTCGCGTTCTAAATCCGTCATACTCGCTATTACGTTTTCTAGTTTTTTTCGAAATACGCCGTTTTCGAAGCGTACCTAAATGCGACATTACCTACGTACGTACTGTGTATACTGACAAACACTCACAACGACCAGTCGAATAATACTGAACAAGCGTGTTGTGATACGGGTACTCGATTTCCAATGCAGCGCGCTTCACCCCTCCACGTTTTTCTCCGCACGGCACTGAAACTTGCCCCTGTTTGCCGAGTCTATTCATAAATGATGCGAGTACGTAAACGTAATTAATGTAAAATTTTATACAATAATATTTAACACACACGCATATACACCCGGCAAATAGCAAATAAATATTTTAAAATTGATTTAGGTGGTTAGTATCCAATTACCGATTTAATCAAGTATGCCATGAAATTAAAAATGTTTTTAGAAAATATATTTCTATCCATAATATCGTTCACCAATATTGCAATACCTTTAAAAATACGTGCAACAGGCAGTTGCTACTAATGTCCCTATCTATCGTAATACGGAACGTAATTATATTGATAATGAAATATAAAATATTTTAAAATGTATGTATTTTATATGCTAGCTCCAACCCTGTATTGAAAGGTTATTCAACTGTTTGTATATTTTTGATTTGATTTCATAGGTAAATCCATTAATTTTACTGTTAGTTTGAACAATTATACACTACTGTGAGTAATCGATGCCATGATATGTTTGATCTTGTATCATTCCATATGTGAACGGCGTGTATAAGTTAAATTCAAAATTAATAGGCGCGAAACGGCAATTCGAATAAGATGAATCATACACGATATTTATACTAGGTAGATTCGTTGGTTCTCGAAAGATGATGTTAACTCAATAAATTGATGGCAAACCCAGTAGCAACGTTTCAACGCGGACAACTAACAGCTGTGTGTTCGTAAATTGTTCGCTACCGCATAAGCATACAATTGTACTAGGTATGTATAAGATTCTGCGTTCACTTACGCAATCGCGACCGCGAGTATTTGTTCCATTACGAGTCTAGAGAAATAAAAGTGAAACGTCATCGCGGCAAACTATGATTTAAAGTCTTGGTTTCCGTAACGGAGAGCGGCCTAAGGTCGAGGTTAATACTTAATGCGGCAATAACAATCAATTTGCCATCTTAATAACGGTACGGTTTATGCCTATTATGTTTATCAAACGAAGTTCTCGTCTATATTCTATAATGATACCCCCTGGAGAGGTCGCGCGCTGAAAAGCGTTCTTGTATAAGTGTAATTAAAATGTAATCATTTTCGCATTGTATCCTATTGCGTCGATAGTTTTGATATTTTAATGTTATTTGTAACAATATAAATGTTTGCTGTTCGATGAAATTGAATCGGGAATATAGTCTATCATCCTCTCCGTGCTTGTCGCCCGTTTAAGCATAACTGAGGTAATGCACGACGTATGTGACGCTAATTACTTTGTCGCGCACTGAAAACATGTTATTTATAGCTTAGATATTTTACCCTAATTAATATAGCTATCTTCATTAAAATATCTAAAAAATACAGAAAAACTTATATGCTTTCATTTAGGGGATAATGTTTGAAGAAAATGTGTACGCTGGAATTTTACTTTTTTGATGTGGCACGGGTTGTAGGACCATGAAGTTAATTTCAAATCCAAAAATATTCGACACCACTTCTGGAAAAAATGTCAGCACCTTGGTAGAAATAGGCACTTGATTGTTCTTCTTCTTCATGTACCATCTCTATTTCGGAGGTTGACTATCATCATTGCTATTTTAATTTTGAAAGCTGCAGTCTTAAATAGGTCAGATGACGTGAACCATTTTCGCAGGTTCCCAAGCCAGGATATTCTTCTCCTCCCAAGTGATTTCTTCCCCACAATTTTTCCCTGGATTACGAGGTGCAGAATCTCATATTTCGGACCTGTTATGATGTGGCCGAGATATTGCAATTTCCTTTTTTTCACTTCCTGTAAGATTTCCACGTTCTTATTGATTCTTTTCACAGCCTCGATATTGGTTACATGTTCTGTCCATGTTATTCTTGGCATCTTACGGTAGGCCCACATCTCGAATGCTTCTAATTTCCGCTTGCAATACACGTTCAGTTTCTACACCGTACAAACGGACAGAACACATCACATTTGAGTATCCGAGTTCTTAGGTCCAGGCCCAGATCGTGACCGCATAGCAGCTTCTTCATCCTCACAAAGGAACACGGGTTTTCTCAGTGCGCGACTTTATTTCTGAACAATAATCCACGGAACAGTTGATTTGCACCAAGGTGATGATACCTCTCTACTCTTTCCAGCCACTCGCCTCCCACGTTCATTGGGCACTTTAGTTTTGGCGACAATCATGTATTCGGTTTTCTTAACATTGAGTGTCAGGTCGTATTCTCGACTAACTGTGACTAAAGTAGACATTGGAGAGGAGTGGTGAAGGAATACTCCTTTGTAAGACATCTCTCTTGTTTTCCACTGCGTTTGTCTGCTTTGATTGGACGGGAACAGACGCACTTTGATTTAGGTTCAATTTTTTAAGGGTACGATTTTCCTTGGATAGTACATGCTTTGAACATTCCATGTTCTAATTCCTATCGATTTCTGTATCATATCGGTTGCATTACTCGTATTAGTCACAATTGTCCTCCCCGGAGACTCAATCGGAGGACTTACTCCGCAATTATGTTTAGTCTTGACCTCAGCCATGATGACAATGCACGGAATATCACAATGATCTTGAATGCAGTGGCTTCCTAATTTGCCTTCTGCATCCTTATGCCGTTCATTCGCCTATTGAGTTGATTTCTCAGCCCTTGCACTTTCCGGCTCCTCCGTCATAAACTATTAGTCAGAAAATCGAAACTACTTATTCCGCCAGTCGTTCGGTCGTCGTCTTGTTAGTTTTCTAACAGGATGTACCGGATAACCAAACATTATCACACGAGCAGGTGAAATTGAGATTTGGGCTGATATTTCTCTCTACCTTCGCCCCTTGCATCCCAATTGCATTCTCATCGATACCTAAAGAATTACACCGGACCATCATCAAAACAGATACCAAAACACGAAGATTATATAGATTTCCCGAAATACATGTATATAAAGGCGGAAATCCTGTAAGGCTTATTATATCAGCAGTGAGATCCGTCACGTATTCTTTCGACCCGGCCAAAAATTTTCAACCACTCCACTTCGCATGGAAGGAAAACCGGAGACAAGCGATGCTTGTCCGGCAACTAATTTCGTTTCGTTCTACCGCCATCCCAGCGCTATTGCAATAGTTCCGCGCATGCATTTCTTTGGTCTACAGTCTTTGCGCTGACGCCATTACAGCCGGATTGTGTTGTGTTTACGTTTGCTAGTAATCTTTCAAGATGTGTAAGACAAGCCAAGGCAGACAAAATTCATCGTCAACTTGTAGAGTTTTATGGTGAGGAAGTGGGTTTGACAATTCAATGATAAACGAACCAATGTTCATGACGAAACACGGAGTAGGCGGGCTTCTGTTATCGATGATGGTTTGCTTTGGTTGAAGAAGTTTGCATTCTTATTGTGAACCGTCTGTGGATTCACAATAAAAATGCTTAGTGCTGGGTTTCCACAAATTTCAAAAACCGCTTGCATGAAGTTGTCACGAATCGCTTGAATTATCGGAAAATGAAGCAAAAGCGGCTTGACAGTGCTTTGACGTTTCCTACCCGACAGTGTGTTGACGGGGATGAATTCTTAAACAGTATTTTGACCGGTGATGAAACTTGGCTTTGTCATGTCACTCCAGAATTAAAACAACAGTCAATGGAGTGGAAGCACTCATAATCCTCCAAAAGACAAAACAACGTTGTCAGCACGAAAAATCATGTGCACTGTGTTCTGAAACAGACAGGGCATTCTGCTTATTGAGTTCTTTTCCAGGGGTGAAACCATTAATGCGAAATGATACTGTGAAATACTGAGACATCTTTGGTGCGTAATTCAAAACAAAATACGTGGAAGGCTTAGCCAAGGCATTGTGTTGCTTCATGACAACACACGTTCTCATTCTGCTGGGATCACTCAAAACCTTATTAAGGAATTTAGTTGGCAGCAGTTCGATCACCCGTGGTACAGCCCTAATCTCGCACATTCTGACTAGCGCTTATTCTTGAGCTAGAAGCGTCATTTTGGCAAGAGGCGCTTTAACAACGATAACCACACGGTGTTCTCTAATCGCAGAGCGTAGAGAAAAATGGTCTTCCTCTATGACAAATGTCTGAGCAATGGCGGGAACTGTACAAAAAATAATTTAAGAAGTACTGTTCATGTAGAAATAAATTCTGTTTTGAATAAAATGTTTTTACGAGCATTTTTTAACAGTACTTACTTTCCGGACAAGCCTCGTGCACCAAGAATTCGGCTCATTTCAGCGAAAAAATTAAGAAGTGGAAAAGAATGAAGGTCTAGTGTACGACGTGAAATCCGACAGTGCACCCAAGAAATTAACATGGTTGAACGCTCTGTTAATTGTATCTTAAGCGTACTTCAGTCACCTTCGTTGGAGAATTGTACGATCAAATAGTAGCAGTCGACATAGGATCACTTTTGTCACCAGCATTGGTAAATATTTTTGTGGAGGCATTTGAGGTCACCGCATCAAAGAAATTAAAACCGAAATGTTGGTAACGATACTTTTGTCATATGGTTGCATAGAATTGACATAGTACCAACACCTCTGGAAGACCACTAAATGTAATTTATCATGGAGCACGAAGAAAATGGCTCGTTACTTTTCCTTGGGGGTAAAAGTATTCAATAAAAAGGAAAAGCTAACGTCGATTATAGAGGAATATCTTGCTGCACTTTTGAGAAGTTAGTTATGTGAATAAAAAGATATCTTGTTAACATTAATAATTGAGTTAATAATAATTATACAAATTCGCTTACTTAAAACTTGATAGAAAACCCATTTAGTCCTTACTGAATATGTCATAGGGTATAATTACAAAGTCTACATTTTTTACTGATTTATAAAATGTTGAAATATAATACCGCCTGTTTCATGTAGCAGTTTTATCGCTGTTATAAAGCATTGTGACAGGTGTGGATTAAAGTAGATTAATGTTATATTTTAAATTAATGAAGAGTAACAGTAATTCCAAGAAAACTTGTACGTATTTAATGTAAAGTTGGCTGGTAGAATTCCTGTAAATGCTCTTCATTAAAATAATTGTGGTAATAAATATAATGCAGGACACTTGCGTCAGTATTAGAACCGTGTCGTTTCTTTACATATTGATCTCGAACTCGGCAGTCAATGATGCAATGTATGTAGTGTCTGAGATGTAATTACTACATTTCTAATTTTAAACTGTATATTTTTATATAGTTTATTAAAATTTCCAGATACCTGTTTAACAATATCTCTACTGCATAAGGTTTATTTGGAAAAACTATGAGACATTTTACGAAAATATTTCTATTTTTCGAGAGAATGTAAAGGAAATAAAGCACGTTCTTTTATAGGGTTAATTGCCAATGTACTGGCGGGGTTTTTTAAAAATATACTGCGAGCCAAGTTTGATGTCTGTATGTACGTATTAAAAAACAAAAAATGCAATTACTTGTGAAAAATTAAAATAAAAACAATCCCTTTTTCGCCCAGCGTATACTATACATTTGTAGGGATGGATCATAAAACACGAACACTGTGGCAGTGGTACACTGAAACTGTTCACCATCTCCCTAACCACAACACTTCCTTAAAAGCTGGGTGCACGTTTCGACATCTAAGCTATCATATGAACCCAAGTTTAGTATTACTGATGAAGATGATAGGTTAGCTGACGAAACGTGCGTCCAGTTTTTAGTGAAATGTTGTGGTTAGGGAAATAGTGGAGTATTTCAGCGTAGGGACAGAACTGAAATTTTATGTAACATAAACTAATTTACTAATGATATTAAACAAAAATTGCTAAATACATAACCGTCTTGTCATCATTGCTCCTCTACTTGTACATGCCTTTTTTACGCTATCCTCCACACCTCAGTTACACCTATACTGTTCCCAACTATCTTATTTTGAAACATGTAAAATACATATATACGTATACACAATACGTTGATTATTACAATAATGCAGTAATTAAATGATAGCAATATATTAGAACGTGTATTTCATTTCGAGATATTGGTTGTTAAAACGATTATTAACTTCTGGGATTATTACCCAAATTTTAATTTATTGAAAGTTAATAAAGTGCTAATTGTGCGATGCGGACACATAAAATATATTATATAACGAGCTGAAACACTTGCGTTTTTAAGAAGTCTCCACGAAATCACAAACTGGGTGGCAATCTATTAAATATTAGAATTATTAAATATGCTTCCACACTTGTTTCAGTCAAATGAGTATCGCGTGCGGTATAAATATTTTTTATTGGTGAGAGCGACCGTTCCACATCGAATGATGTTATATTTGCAAATTTAAAGTAATCATTGTGGCAACTTGATGGATCTTTTGTCAAAACTACCTGTAACATCATATGAGTTGCGTATTGGAAATTTAAAAACATGTGCAAATCTATAAGGGTCAGAATAAACAATGTTAAGATTACAAAATAGAAACATCGCTTGCACTGAGTTAGTCACCCTTTCGACAAGTTGAAATAAATACTTAAATGGTAAACAAAAGTTCGTTATTCGACATTTTGTGCTGAAATTACAAAAGTATTTAAGTCTAACAGTCCAGTAACTATTAAAGAAAAATATTGAGGAAGTAAAACATAGCTGTTGCGTAGAGGATTTTCACAATTAGAAAAATAAAAGAGAAATTGAAGTAATTGAAGAGCAGGGACTTTTGTATTCACATACAAGGGGGGGAGGGGGTGTTATTCTTTGCAACTAGACAAATTTGTATAATACATTGTTCAAATTATTTATTTTGTAAATTCTCTTTCTATGCGAAAATCATAATTTCTTAATAACAATTGGTGACATAACAATATAATCGGCGAATTTAGCAACAATTGCTGAGTTGATAATACATATTTTATTTAATAACTGAAAAGTGTTTTTAATGTTTTCAAGAAGATGTAGGTTGGCAATAAGGCACTTCTTTTAGAAAGAGATAAATATATGCATAAAGTCGGTAGCTACTTGTTCGTACTTGAAAACGACCTTTCCATACATACAAAGGTAGCAGTAACAGTTCTTTCTCGTTTCTGAATTCTTCATTATTAAGCAGACGTTTAAAATTCATACGGCTGAATATTGAATAACTGCATTGACTATACAAAATGATACGCGTGTAATATTATTAACTTTATACGCGATGCATACGAGAAGTTATTAGCATTCAAGGAGCAATACATCTTAACGACAAGGAATGTGTATAAAATATCGTGCATAGGCGTTCATGTACGCTGCTTGTATGTTCGCGTACAGCGAGCAACATGTCGCCTTATTCAAAATTGATGTTCAACAATTATGGAAAATTTGTAATTCATATATTCGTATGTCCGTAATGGCCGGTAGGACGTTGTTGTCAAGTATCGGTGGCGTCTGACGATGGACGATCAACTAGCGACTGACGGCTCGTTACGCTAGGTTTGAGCGCGTGGAGTGTATCGCGGTAAGCTCTGCAAGCGCGGGTAAATCACCTCTGGGAATATGAATCTGAAAACACCGATGGAATAATAACGATAAGCACCTCTTAACATTCATATACGCAGATTGGTAAATACACTACCCTCAAAAAGTGTGAAAGCACGTATGAATTTTTTAGAAATACTAATCGTAATAATTTATTTCGACTTAGAGTTTTATGTGTACAATATTAAACTGTGTTTCCTAATGATGCGTGTGCACGGAACAAATACGTTTATCTAAAAAGGTATCAATAACAATTACACGTTTTAGAGAACAAAGGGAAACAATTAAAAAGTAAATAAAATTTAAAATGAGCAGATAAAATTGTATGGATATGTAAATAAAGTGTTGCCAAAATACAAAAGTATACAAACAGATATAGAAAAGGGAAACTGCCTCATAGAACAACGTCCCGCGTTATTAAATAAGACTTTGGTATTGCGGCTTATCGGAGAACCACGGGACAGATGAAGTTAAAAGTACCCAGAAATTATTTAACTTCTCCATCTGAGTAGAACTCGCTCGAGCGTTTAGCTACTCAATCCACCTTCGGCTCGAGCAAATTTTTTTCTTAACACAGTTGGTTTGGCGTTGTTTCCCGTCTTGAAGTAACTCACCCAAGCTTCCAGCTATTCGATCCAGCTTCGGCTCGAGTGAGTTATGTCTTCGACGGGGTGGAAATGTAGTCTCAACCTCGTCTGGATGCCAATTACCCGAGATTTCAGCTACTCAATCCACCTTCAGTTTTAGTGAATCTGCATCTTCGACGAAGTGTGAGGGTTCAATTTCTGGATGGTGATTAGCAGGCTGAGTGCTCTGCTGTCAGTCTTGGCTGGGGTCGTAATTTTGAGACGAAGAATCGGGTAGCTATTATTCGAATAAAGTCTATGAGTGGCTCCACTCCGGCGCCTTCGTATAGCGCGGTGTTCCTTACGAAATAGGGAGCGTTGAGGGCCATCCGCAGTATCCGGTTTTGGAACGTCTGGAGTTTGTTCATATGGGTGGTCGCAGCGGTTGCCCATACGGCCGATGCGTACGTTACGATGGGTCTAAGAACAGTTTTGTATATCCGTATCTTACGTGAGGGATCTAGCTTACCTCGCCCGAGCAGTAACGGATAGAGGGTTCCAGACATTTGCCTTTGTATCTGAGCTCCCCAGTTCACTCGGTAATCCAATATGACCTCCAGGTATTTGATCTGAGGTCGCCGGGGTATGATGCCTCCTTGGAAAGCAAGTTCGGCTGGGTTGCCGTGCCTTCTTGCTCGGAGACCGCTTCTCGACAAAAGCACGGCCGTGCTTTTCCCTGAATGGACGGCAATTCTCTACTTTGCATACCAGGATTGCAAAGTGTCGAGGGCTGTTTGGAGACGGCGGCCGATTATTCCCTCGTCCCGGAATCTTGCGCAGATACACATGCTGGAATGACGCTGGTGTAAGTGCTGAACAGTAGTGGTGAGATCGCTGACCCTTGCGGCACTCCTGCTGTAAACATTTTTACATTTCTTTAGAAGTTGTGGTAATACCTTCCTATCGACCAAAATCTAGCATAATATCTTAGTAATAATGTAATTTCAAGCCACCGAATGACGGCAGCTGCCATATAATGTTTCCTTGCATTCGAAATCGTTGGATGTACTTTTTGTCTAGTTCGTCCTACAGATACTCTAAAATAGCGGTTCTCATTTGCGACATAGCGGGGGACATGTTACTTCTCCACAACACCCACCTCAACCAATTTTTTTCTGCTTTTTAACTATGATGTACTTCGCTTAGGTCTTAGGTATTTCTTAGGAAATTAAATTATTTTTTAAGCGTATCTAGATATGCGCACGTGCCAAAAATTTATTACTTGAATGACAACATAAAGGTCTAATTTTAAAGCAACAGTATTTCAACGATGTACTGAAAATAATTGAAACTTTAAAAAGTCAATCAGAGACTTGTAGCTGTCGTTCTGCACACAATTCTTCTGAAAATAGTCTAATTTGGGACAAACTCGCACGTATTTTGCCATCAATTTTTGAGTATTGGTCTGCGCTTGACAATTATCATTTTTATTGTAGAAAATTCAGATTCGCATGAATAGGATGTCAGAAATAATACTTTTTTAATAAAATTCGTGACTGTTTCCAAACGTTTTGATGGTAGTGTATATGCATTTACATACGTTGAAATTGCCACGGTCTGAGAATGCACGTATACGTATGTATATGTCTATATTTTTCGCGACGTTAACTCTATTCCAGCATGCATACGTAAATAAAATGATAATGTAACGAAGATATAATACCCATAATCTAAGAGTATTTACTATCACATCCAAAGTACGTTCCAGTGACGTTTTTCTCTCGAATACCTTGGATGGTGACGGATACGAACTTGTTTCTTTGCCGCTTAACTTTCGATGCTAATCGAGATATTAATACAACACATATCGTAACTTACGTTGAATGCGTAATAAATCACGTGAATTAAACTTATGTATTTTAATTGGGAAATGAAAGTAGATTGCATTCTTCAAGAAAGGTATACAGTTTAAGAGTCGATTAAAGGTTTTTTGTGTCCACATCCGGCTCTTACGAGTCGCCAAACAGATAAATTGAAAAGAACAGTTAACGGATACTTACACTTCTGTAGAAGAAAGGATTAAAAAATGGTTAAGTATGAAATTAATTAATTTCTTGTTGCATGAAAAATTGCTAACATAACCAAAAATTTTATTTACTCAATGTTGTTAACTTATATACTTACAACACCATTATATAATTTCCAATAAGATATGAGGGGAAAGGATTGTACAAGCTGATTTATCAAAATCTACAGTAAGAACTGAAGTAGTTTTAAACAGTCGAAGACTACTTAAATTGATTCTGTAGTTAGCATAGGAGTTGAAATTTCTGATGAAAAACGTCTTTGTATTACAAACAACATTTTCTTGTCAAGTCACTCGTTTGTTAATAGTGCGTGATTTTTAAATCTAACCAAAAGTTTGGGATTTGCTGTAATCTGTTAAATGAAGAAAGCGCAATGAAATCTTGCCGAGTTCGTATTTCTTATATTTTAAATTGCATTTTTGTACCATTTTTTGTTAGTCGATTGATTCCAATTAATTTTTTACCTCATCGATATGCCTTAAGTTCAGATCACAGCTTTCTTTATATCCTTTTCCATTTCTAGTATCTACAACTTTTCTTCACTGTATCGTGTTTGGTTATCTGTACTGGCCACAACTTTAGAGGATGTCTACCAATTCTCGCCGATTGAGCTCAAGTTTGCTAAGTAACACCTCCAAAAACCAACCATTTTCGAAACTGCTTTATCTGCTGGTAGAATCTACAACCCAAATTCCTGTTGGCGAGCAAGCCTCTTACCTAATTTAATTTATGTTTTGTTTAAACTCAAATGTCACTATATCGCATTGCTGCATATTTAACTCTATATTTTACATTTTTGTACTCATACTAATTAACAAATCTCTGCTCTATAGAGTTACATATACCTTTTAAAAAGCTTTAAATCCGGCGTACAGTGTGTTATAGTATGACGATTTTTAGCGATACTGTTTACATTTAATTGTTTGGTGTGTCCACTAAGGAGCTACGTTATACTATTCATTGTCGATGCTTGTACTCATTTTATATACATCCATAGAAATTCTCCATTTTAGTAAGATTGAAGAAATGAAAATTTGATTTTCTTTACTGGTAGCGCACTAATTTACTTTCTCACGTTATTATTAGAGCTAACCATTCAATTCGTTGTATCTAGCATATGGACAACTGCTGGTGTGTGCCCTTTTTATTACTTTACTTATTAACACACCTACAATTAAAAATTGTAAAACGTTCGCCCGGAAAGCGAGGGAGTGTAGGTTTAAATCCTACTAAAATCGACATTTTTTCGGAAATTTTTGAAAACGTCGGTAATTGCAAAAGAAAATTATAATTTATCATTATAAAAACCAACCAAAGTCTCGCATTAATTTAATTTTTGTGTTGAGTACGTGTTCAATTCGCAAAAGAACTGAGAACTATATTAAATCCACAGTAATAAATAAAAAAAAATGCTAACCATAAATGGAACCACAGACTCGAAAAAAAAAATCAGTGCAACAATGTACACTCAGAAAAGTGTTTCCTTGCATCAAGAAATTAGATTTTCTTGCAAAAAATCTGTCTCCATTCAGGACTAGAAAATATTTAATATAAGAAAATAATATTCTCGAAATTATGCTTGCATCACATAAATATTTTTAGGGATTAGAAAATCAAATAAATGCAAGACAGAAAAATGCTTTCTCGAAGTAAATTATTTAGTTTTAAGTTAAGAAAATCCCAAGTGATGATTAGTAAAAAAGTAAAATGTTCACGGTGCGCCGTACAAACAATTCTTAGCATTACCAAGAAACAGACAATACTGAATCAAAACTTGGAAGAGATCCAAAACGTAAAACGACAGAAAGGGAGGACCGGTGGTTACAACGACACTCTACAAAGTCGACGTCAAACGGCAGCAAGGAAAAAGAGAAAAACTGTCGGACGTAAATAAAAATAAACGATTAGCATAGGTCCATAAACACAAATCGTGGGCAGAGAAGGTCTGGGTGAATGTGATTTGGACAAATGAGTGTAATATGGAGGTAAATATAATTAATCGTTTTATAATTAGTATAACGTAACTATTTTATAGAAATTTGAACGAACTGTGCTGAAAAAATCGAGAGTTGAAAGAATTAACTGGATAGGTTTATTACAGACTTTTGGTACGCCTGGTGCCGTGCTAGTGTGTCGGAGGCCTAGTGTAGAATACCATGCCGATTGTGTGGTGCCTACTATCAAACCTAGTGGCGGTAGTGTCATGATAAGGGGGTGTATGACGTCGGCAGGGGTTGAGAGAAGTTCGTGTGTACTGGTCGAATGAACTCGAGGACCTACGCCAGCATGTTAGACGAAGTTTCATTGCCCTCAATTGAAAGATGAATCGGAATGAATACTGATGAAGTTTTGTTTTAACAAGATAATGCACCATGCCACACTGCGGCTGCAAGTATAGCGTGGTTCCGGGAAGCGGACATTGACATCTTGGAATAGCCACCCCAAAGCCCGGATCTAAATCCGATCGAGCATTTGTGGGCTATTATTAAGCGAAAAGTGTGCGAACACAAATGCAAATCCAAATAAGAATTAAAAGCAATACTTGAAAGAGCATGGAAGGACATTCCAACTTCAACCTGCCATATGCTAGTGGCCAGTTTACCTAAAAGAATTGAAGCCGTCATAAAAGCCCGCGGGAGGCCAGCCAAATATTGAGTTTCTAGTTTTTAGTAATATATATTTGCTTTTATAATATTTGTTTTATTTGTTCATTGTTGTAAAGATAATTGAAAAAATTGTAGGTGCCCAATAATTGTGTTCCTACCTGTACATCTTGTTGTTTTGGAGCAACTCGGTATACTCTATTCGCTTCTAATTTTGTATCTATAAAAGTATGTCTTGTTCTCTTGGAGCGACTCGTTATACTCTATTCACTTCTAATATTGTATCTATAGAACTATGTATTGTTCTCTTAGAACTAATAGTTATACTCTACTCAAATTGCGTTATTTGGTCTAAAGAAACTACGGTTTGTCTTATCGGTAATTGCAGGAATGCCTGAGTGCCCTTGCAGTAATGAATATTCTAGGTAATTACCAATAGTATCATAGTCATAGTTAGAAACCGCAGTAGTAATACCCTAAACGAGAATGAAGAAATAATTTGCTAATGATTACTAAGGAGTTAACTAAATAGGGACATTGCCGGGATTTCTACTAAATCTGAAATTTGTACATACTTAATGAAATACTAATTCTACGAATATTTGAACGACAATAGAATATTTGCTTAAAATACTACTATATACATTAATTATACATCAATATGGAATGCGATTAAGCAAAAATAAGTTCAGTTTTGTCTGAACACCTTACGTGCCCAGCAATATTGTTGACCAAGGTTTTAACGTTTTTAATAGAGTTCATCAAGTTAGTTTCTAATACTTTTGAATTAAATTAATGTTCTCTTATAATAATTATTTTGAATTTAATTAATACATTAATTATTCATGTAACTGAACCTGCTACATTCCTTGAGACGCATTATACTATCGCTACCCTCAATCCATCGGCCATAAATTTTGCGCCGTTAAAAACCGAGCTTTTAATTATTCAAGAAGAAAAAGAAGAAGAAGAAAGCAACCATCTAATTAGCGTATTTGTACACAAACGCACATGTAGTTTATAAACTTAATGCCGGAGCAATGGGTAATCTGCGCATGCCAACACACTTCTACTCTTAACCAGCGTCGAGCTCTTTCCATCAAGAGTTGTTAAACTTTGTTGGCGCGGCAACCTGCGATAGTTCGCTGCGAATCGTTGTGTGAGTGAGGAGTGACGGACGTTGGAGCATTATCGTCGTTCACGAACGTAGATTTATTTTGAACTGTGCAAAACACGCGGTAAATACTAATCAGCAGGAAAGAACTTCAGTGGAAACAGTGTGAGGATTTTTAAACGGAAAAAGGCGAATTGATGTTGTTGTGACTTTATGTGATCATCTATCATCATCTATTATTGTTTGATCTTGTAAGATGTGTGTTATTTAATGATATACTATTGTTGACGCGTTGAAGAAGCGACTGGGATTTAATTGGTTTACAAGGTAAATGGACTATTCGTTACTCATACCATTCCACATAGTCTTTCAACTTTATTGCGCCTTTTGCTTGTTTTGTTTGTATCATAACTTCGCTAGTGTGAAGGCTTGTATTCGCGGTGGAATGCGGTCACTGATTTATAATATAAATTTGCAAAATAAAAGTGAAAATTTTAGAAGGTTCGCTGATTGCATGTATTATGCACCGGTTATCTCGATGCATTTAATTGTATGAAATCATAAAAAGAAACTATGCTTAATGTTCTGAAAGAATGCTAATTGGAATTTTAACGCTCGCAAGTATGAAAATATTTTTTAAGAATTAATTAATTGAAGAGGAAACCGATATTGATAACTTTGTTATTGGTGTAAAACATTCATTTTTAATTTAGTTTATCGAATATTAAGACCTTTTATGTTTTGTTGTTTACCATAATTAATTCGATTAAATGTATAAGTATGTTTTGCTTCTGTATATAGTTTTTTTTCTTATTTCGTAATGTAATTTATTGCCGCGTGTAATCTAGTAACAACTTCGGTAATTAATCGCATATAAATTATTTTAATACAGCAATAAGCAAGTTAATCTACTAGTTAGATTACTAATGTGCTTAGGATAGAAAAGTACGTATATTTAGCGTCTCGGAGCCTTTATTATAGGTGCGAATTATTGGGAAATACCCATGTTCTGTAATTTCCATTGCTAATATAATTCAATCAGTCTTAATAATAGTCAGTCGTAATAATTGTAACTACTGGTAACGTAGGAATTTTGCATCTGAAGTCAGACTTATAAGACTTATACGAGGTACCCCCAAAAAGTGTGTCCCGTTTCCGCTTTTCGCTGTGGTCACGCAGCTTCATGCATGCACGAAAGTTATCTTGCCTCTCCAATATGGCTGTCTACAGTTTCTAGAATATTGAAGGGAATCAAAAACATCACCACGTGTGAGGTCAGATTATCATTGGGTGAGACAATTTAATGAAGGACGTTAAGATACTCTTAATAACTCTTGCATTTTTTTTATTTTGACTTTGTTCTATAATGTAATCGATTACCACACTTCTTTTATACTGTAATTATTCGAGTAACCATAATGTCAATATGTGATTTTTTGCGTTTATGAAAAGGAAACTTCCTTTGGAACGCAACTATCATGTTTTAATATAATTCGTACTATTGTTCAAGAAAATTAATGCAGTATTTTAGGTAAAGTTAAAAATTTCTGAACTAATGTGAGGTTAGCAATAGATTTTAGAAATGGAAAATAAATCTGCATCCAGTTCATTTAACACGCGAACCTTTTGGAAAAGCTTTAAAATGTAAATATCCTATTTGCTACATTTAAATACTTAGAAGTATCTATTTCAAGCGACGGCAGCAGGGATGCAGAGACAAACGAAAGAGTGATGAACAAATAAAACCTACTAGGCAAATAGAGGACTTTGAAAAAGTAAAATATTGGGAAAAAACTTAACTTAGAATTTATAAAACAGTAATACAACCAACAATCTTGTATGCGGCAGAAACAATGACAATGACAAAGATGCAAGAAAAAGATTTGAGAACACAAAAACGAAGAATATTAAGAACAATACTAGTCCCGGTAAAAGCTGACAATAACGAATATAAGCGTAGAACAAATTGCGAGATAGCAAATAAGTTGGGAGGTATGGACGTAGTCAGAAGAATAAAGAGCACGACGTTTAGGACATTTGTTGAAAGCTAGGAACAAAACTACAATCTACAATATCCTGGAGTGGCAACCAGAAGCAAGAAAAACACGTGAGCGACCCAGAACTACTTGCCTGCAGGAGGTGAAGGCGGACCTTGGTAGAGCTGGCGTCTACAGATGACAGGAGGGCCAAAGACAAAAACAAATGGAGAGACATATGTGAGAAGATATAAACCGGGAATTGATCTACCTTACAGATACCTCATTGGGTTGACTAGCCATCATATATACATATTGTAATGATATAGCATATTGTCTATTAATTATCAATGATTTTTCTAAATTTTACCTATTCTGGATCACCGTTTGGTTCACGCCATTATTTTTATTGTGGTTGATGTTATAGTTGGAGGCAAAGTACCGTTTGTACTCCCTCTTTATGGAATTTTAGTACAGATATTCAGTCTGCACATTTTCCTTTCTAAATTTTTACAGATATCTACTTTGGGCGTTCTTTATTAACATATAATTCACATGTTTACAAAAAAAAGAAGGAGTCCCTTCAACAACACTTGCAGAGGAGACTTAAACTTCACTATCGTTTTTGCTAGTGCAATATATAAAGTATTATTTATTTCTGCAGTGTTCGCCATTTTTTATCTGCGATTTTTACAGACTGTGCTATTACAAATGTTAAAAGTTATTTTCGACTCGTGACTAAGCACAATATGTTTTACAAATTACGTTTGCAAATATATTACAATAAACATTACATTTTACCTCTTTTCAGTCGTCAACAGTGAAGTTATTGTGTTGATTCGCCCAGAGATAGTAAGCTTCTGTTAGTTTTAGTTTGCCTACTGGACATCTAATAGTTCAATCCATCTCCGAACTGGTGGATTTCATTAATAACTGTAGAGGATAGAATACAGTTTTGTTTTGTTACTTTTTAAATTTCGCCATTATCTTGATCTGCTGTCTTTTTCTCTTGCCTCAATATTGCTGCGAGGTACTCGTTTCACGAATATCTTCTAATATTATTTCGACAATTTTTATTCGAGTTTCATTAGAAACACTTTCTTTTAATGCTATGTTATGAAGAGTGCATATTCTTGCTTCTTTTCCGCTATTGTAATATTCTTTTTCTTATCCAGAATAATAGTGACTAAAAAATAGAATTCGCGACATAGCCAGGAAGATGTTTATCTTTATTTTCGAACACGTTAAATATGTAACCTTCTCTGTATAATCATCGGAGATAAACTAATTATTATAAAATACAAAATAATAAAACCGTAGATACTATAATAAAATTCTTTAAATCTGATTTTTAAAATTATTTAGGGTAGTCCAAATTTAATGACTAACGACTATATTTAGTTATAAGGTTTATTTAATGTTTTTCACTTATTTCATTGATTATGAGAGAGGAACTAGAACAATCAAGTATTACATAAGTGCTAAAACCTCAACAAGTAATATGTTATAGCCGCGGTGTGCAAATAACCAACCGTCCTTGTTCTATTTGTACAAGTGCAGTAACACCTCTTGATACCATTTCTTCCGTTCTAACGGAATAATTCTCATTCTAATTAGTAGAGACATGCCTACACAGACTTTGTAGCTATGCACAAAGCTCTCTGTGACTTTTTTATAGTCTAACCTGATTAAACCACATGAATCTATGCTTAAATTTTGAGTTGATAAAATGCTTTGGTACTAAAGGCTAACTTATTGAGAGACTGCTACACCATTATCTTTACCCTTTTGCTTACTCTTCTCAACAGTGTTAGGAGCGTAAAATACACCATGTAATATACACCTTCTTGGGTATAGAAAACTGATTTCTTACGTTATTCTTTACACAATACGAAGAAATGCATTTAAAACATAAGCTTGTAAAAGAAAAAAATAACAACTAATTGTAAAGAGTGAGAGAAGAGAAAGTGAAAGGTTGTATCTCTGTTTGGTGATTCAAATGTTGCTACTTAAAGTATAGAAAAATTACGTACCTTCTTCTAAGTAATCGATACACGTTTATATATACAACAAATAGATTAGTAAATAATTATAACTTGCATAGAAAGATGGACACAAACGCTTGGATGTGTATTAGTAACTTCGCAAACTCATGAACCTACTTTAGGTGACTTATCATTACATTTTGTGATCTCTACACATGATAAACACTAGCACTTCAGCTTTAATATCTAATTTTATGAATCCACATTGCAATCCTGTACAAGTGCTTGATTTTTCCCAACAAAATCTTGTGTTTCTTAGCTGGTATAGCCAGATGGTGATTTATGCCCTCCTTTAGTTATCTCTGTAACATGGATGCAATCATTGGCTGTGATGGCCAGTGGTTAAATTCAATGCCTGCAATTCATAGTGGTTCCTCGTCTTGGGCGTTAGAGGCAACTGAGATGAGAATTTGTTATGTTAAATGAAACCTTAACCATTATTAAAACTCAAAAATATAGATGTGTGAAAATGTGTACAAAATGGCGGTAGCATTGGCGATATTTTATTTTCGAACCTTGCAACATCGGCCACAACATTTACAAAAACAATAAATGTATGTTATGTATACGCAATTTTTTATATATTTTATGTACTAATTTTTTATTATTTATGTTTTTAATCTCTCTAATGCAGAAGAATACTTTTAATGTGTCAATTTCTAACGCTGTCCTTAATTGTTTAACAAATGTAACTTGATGTAAGGATTAGCAAGATATGGTTATTGAAAAGTGAAGATAAGCTACTGCTACTACTATCTGTAACCTATAAATCTTGCAAATTCTGCTTATTGCTGTAATCTAAGCCGACTGCTATTTGACCAACAAATGGTTTTAATTCGGGTTTGCGTATTTATTTTTCGGATTCGTTGAAGTTTTTCTTCTCGAATCGATATATTTTGATAACAATCTTCAGCTATAAATAATATACAGACTTCAAAACTCTTCAAAAAAAACATATTTTTCTATAACACTCGTGTTATAAACTTATAGGTAGAAGCTTTATATTAGTCATACTCAAATGCGCAGCCACTCATAACATGGTACCTACACTGAGGGATCACAGTTTAAATACATTAAAGTTTAAATACACAAACATCACCGAAAATGAAAATAAAGCATTGTAACACAATTGTATGTATGTATATTTATTAGTTGAATAATAAACAATAATGAAAACTAAACTAGGAAATTGTTGCATAGATAATTGTAAATTTGCCGGAACAAGAATATGCTGGAGAAAAGTTTAAATACAATACAAAAAATATATCTCTCAAACATAAACTTAAACCAATATTTGGTTGGTCCATCCCGAGCTTCAATATACATAAAAACTAAATTTTCTGTCTCGGATATTGTGATTTCCGTCGAGGCCTTTGTTAGAGCTTCCTCAAGCGATTCTTTGCTTTTTGAAGCTGCATGATCAATTTCTAGAGCCATTAATTCTCAGACGTGCTCTATTGGATTTTAAGTCCCGTGATTAGGGAGAACTACAAAGCTGACGTAAAGCATAATACAATAACCAATTCTTTATCAAACGCGTGGTACGCTTCGGCTTATCCTGTTGGAATATCCAGTCCCTTTCCAGACTCAAACTATCCACAGAAGGCTGCAAATGTTCCTTCAATATACTTTTATACAGGTGCCCTTCTATTATATCATCGATAAAAACTAAATGTCCCACTCCAGCTGCTCCAATTGCTCCCCAAACTATCACACTTCCGCCACTATGCTTAACGGTGGGGATTAAATTTTTGGTTTGAAGTGCTCGGACTTTCGCCAAATTTTTGCGCGACTACCGCTGCTAAAAATGTTAAATTTAGATTCATCTGTAAATAGGACTCAAATTCTAGTTGAAGTCGTCGATTTTTGTCAGCAATAAAACCTTTCTTACGTGGAACTCTGCTTTGATAATCCTTATCCCGTAAAGCTCTCTATAGAATTTTTTGGGGTGAACGGGTTTGCCTGATACTGTATGCTAGGGACTGACTTTGGAGCTTTTATTTTTGGATTTTTACTCACTTCCTTCAGGATAAGGCTCAAATTTGGCGTGAAAGTTTCTTGTGTCGTTCAGTTCCTATTTTCCACGGTTTTGTAAATTTTATGTTTTCTTATGATATTTTGCACAATCGCTAATGACAAATTCAAAACTTTGCCCATATTTCCATAGGATTTGCCTTTTTGAAAATGTTTAATAATTTTGTGCACTAGCATCTCTGTTTTCCTTTGCCCATAGAACAGTACTTCTTTCGAAAAAAAAACAAGAAAAGTTGTAACACAGACATTTTTTGGATCGGATTTCAACTTTTGTCCAACGGCGGCAATTTCCTATTATATATGTGACAAAATAGGTCTTTTAAGTTTATTATTTTACTATAAATAAACTGCGTATTTACGTTTGCATTGAAATGTTTTATTTTCATTTTAAGTGATGTTTGTGTATTTTAACTTTAGTGCCTTACTGTATATGTTGTGAATTAAAAAAAGTTTATCTCTTAAAGGTTATCTAATATTGAACCAGAAAAGAAGTTTAGCCATTATAAATCTTGATTTCGTTAAATAATACTGAACTCAGTTATAATTTTTGAGAATAACCATAAATAACAAGTTAAATTTTGAATAAGATGTAGATTTTTGTTTTCACTTCACTTTTGTTTTTAAATTTTTTCAATATACAATATAGAATCGCTATCAACAATTTTTTTTACAATTCATGTCGTATGGTCAAAAATGTATAAAGAATCATATTTAATAGAAATGTTATCATCAATATTTCATATAATTTTGCGCACATCTTGTCGCAAATATTCAATCATCATTAACATTCGAATCCTTCTATTTTCAGTTGCAGGCATTTTTAAAAGAAACACGCAAAAATTTTCATTGAAAACAATTTTACGTTTATGCGTTCTTGACCTCTCTATATAAATACTATATACGATATCCTCTTTCTTTAGTTGTTGGAAAATCTATATATAGAAAAATATTACGCCTTCTGCTTAAAAAATCGCAATATGACTCATTTGCGTATTGGAAATCAATGAAAAAAGAAAACGGTTTATATATATACAAATCGTTCTACTTCAAGATACGCTACAATCAATTATAGAGTAGCTACTATATTTGTTACTATTCTATGGATACGTTTAAATTTCATACGAAAATAGTAAAGTTTTGAATTTCGTGCAACAATGCATACATATACGATATCTACAACGTATATCATAATTAATTATTGTTTTGACTACGTTGCTTATTTTACTACAAAAAACATAAGATTTAAACTTCATCAGTCATTCAGAACGTATTTTTGTTTACCATTTCAATCATATGGTAATATTGTATACGTCATCCGGAACAAATCTCTGCATTCGTAGAAATCATTCACATCGAAAAAACTAAACAATAGCCCGACTTGGTTTCTTGAGATGCGTTCTAAAATATTAATTATTTTCCATTACATAATCTCTCTTTCTATTTCTGTACTGTACGGTATTACCGCATAACATGAAGCGTATCCTGTTTAATTTTCGTTTTAGAAATAGAATGAATGCATCGTTCTGATGCTTATTTTAATTTTATTCTTCCTAACGAAATGCGCTTCTTTCACGTTTTAAATCATTTTAGTCGATTAGAAAGAAATTATAAACTCCCAGCTCGAACGAGCTCCCATATAATAAAATGGTTCCGTTACGTCAGGTTTTATATTCTGTTTCCTAATGAAAAGTGTACACAAACAATTTTGTTGCGTAATACGACGTTCAAAATCGCTTATTGTTGAATTTTAAAATATCTCGATGTACCAACTGACCGAAGGTATAATAGTAGTCGTTCTGATGTATATAGAAATTGGAATCGTTTTTATGCGTTGTCACCTTTAACATTCAAGGTTTCATGGTGCAATGTAATTTTCGTAGAAAAATAAGTGATGACTTATCCACATCTTAAGTAACGTAAATGTAATATTGGGAAAAATAGAGAATGTGTGAATAAGTACACATCATCTCACCTTTCGTATTTTACGCTGTAATAGTACTGATTGCTTTTAGCACTTTCGTTTTTACGTCGAATTTTGGGTGTAGGCATGCCTCCTTCAGGTTACTTAAAAATAAAATAAATGCTCATAAAGCGGAAACAGTGTGTCGATCTGTACAATCAAATTTTAATTATTGTTAACCTGAAGGTGTCAGAAACAAGCTGTGTGTCATTTCAACCAAATTGAAACTTTTTTTTCTATTGCATATAAACGGTTTTAGTTATTTTATTCTACTATGCTTCACTACAAAAAAATCTCTCATGTAATAATGGAAACGTTAATCGGTAGAAGTATTTGAATATAATATTAGTATGAGCATATGAGGTCTGATGAGCTTTTCACTATGAATATATTTCAACAATTGACTAATGCCTACCGTCAACCGGGGTGACAAAGTGCCATATTTTGAAGTTATATCTCCTTTGATATGGCAATGATGGTGAATCTATTTCATTAGGGAGTAGAATAAACAAAATATTGCGCTATTTCTATTGTGATGACCTTCCAATGAACTCAAATTATGTTGCTGCGGCAATGTCACATAATTTGAACTTGACCAGGGGAAGTACCGATAACCTTATAGCTGAGATATTTGAAGAACCTCTTTTCGACATTCTCACTTCTCACTGGCCAATCCATATCTATGGTAATCACCTGATACGTGAAGTATATATACCAAATTAAGTTGGCAAACTCCGATTTGGACTGAAGAAGGGTATAATACAGAGTCTTTATCAACGAGATGGAAGCCCAATGATTTAGAAGCAGAAAAACGTATAGCAGATATATGGTCAGAGAAGCTTAGTTTTGACTCAAAAAGTACTCCTAAATCTTTTACTTCTTGTAATCTCTACTTTTATGTAGATTGAACAGTGCAACTGAAAATGATTGGATTAGAGCGGTTGGTATAAGAGATCATTTGCCAATATTTAAAGATATGCCATTCAGACTTCACCAGTCATCAATAAAGGTAAGGTAAATCTGCAACTTAACACGATCTACTGATGAACCGATAACGTTGCAGATTTTGAGATCCTTCGTATATACTAAAAACTCACATTGCAATTTATCTAGCAAATCATTCAAAAAAGTATTAAACAATAATGGTGCGAGATTGGAACCTTGCAGAACGTCACATGTCAATTATTGCAATCTAACTCCCTCTTTTTATTAACTACGCCAGATTTTTATCTGAAAATTTATTAAAATGCAATATTAGTTAGAATGCTCGGAAAATTTAATAGCTCAACAGTTACACAGAACTTAGGGAATTCAACGATTATCGAATATAGAGTTCCTCAAACTTCATCTAAGAAAGTAATACATTTTACTTAATGCAGCAAAAATATAAGGTGCAAAAAAGAGAATGTATTCACTTCATGCGCTGCACCTTAATTTTATTCAGAATACGTGCTTTTTTAAAATTCTTATGTATATAGTTCATATATCATATTCAAATATTGGATTTCTTTTTTGAATAATAAGAAATATATTTTTAGCATAAAATACGAGCTTTAGCTATAAGTGTAAATTAAATGGAATTACCGATGTTGCGTGACTCCCACAGCTAATTTTAAATAAAAATACCGCGTATACAATCCCCGTCTACTTATTTACCGCGTTTGCTAACCACGATTAAGCACTATTTTATTTAACCGGCCTAATTCTTTATATTAACTATAGAATCCGTCCATTTAAATGAATTTATTGTGCAGTAATTAATTATTTCATGTTGTAACATTCCCAATTACTTGGTATTCTTTCTGTAGCACGTAGACAAAGTGCAGTTTCATGCGAAACTTAAAAGCATATACTGCGATATCGTTCTATCCCTTTCTTTAAGATATTGGTCCTCGAAATTGAATAAGAGGAACAATTATTCACGTTTTGAATCATCACCTTATTGAGCGGAAACAACAACAAGCTTAAGTCATTTATTCAAACATAATCTTACTACTATTAGCATCTCTAATCAACAACTATACGATGTATTTATGCACAGTAACAAATTACTTGGTATAAAAGTCGTTTCCAGAGATGATGACGCTATTTCAGAAAATCGGCGTGATGGAGCATATAATTAACCTTCTCAAGCTTAATTTCAAAATCTGGCAATTTCGTGCGCGACTAATACACGTTAAAGAAGGAACACGATAACGTAATAACTATAATCAT
Organism: Trypoxylus dichotomus; assembly: GCA_023509865.1. Lineage (NCBI taxonomy): Eukaryota > Metazoa > Arthropoda > Insecta > Coleoptera > Scarabaeidae > Trypoxylus > Trypoxylus dichotomus. The sequence goes on along the minus strand of CM042076.1, from coordinate 60,883,587 downwards.
GCTAATCGCGAACTTGGAATTTTGAATTAATATTTTCGGTTCTGTTACATTATTAGTTGAATTCTTGCATTTCGGATATGGTATATAAACAGTTAATATGACCGTAACGTATTAAATTTGTCTGATCTATTTGTTTATTGGAATAGCAAAATTTTGTTGATTAAAAATTTAAGGTCTGTTTATACTAACATATTTAATGGTAGTTAAACAAGTGTAATATTAGTAGCTATGAACAAATTATCGTACATGAATGGGAATATCTAATACAACTACAATTAAAAATCTATGCCAGATAATTTTTTGGACATTGAACTTTCTATATTTTGCTGGGCAAAAGTTTTATTAACAAAACGAATCTCAGAATCAGGATGCTAATAGAAACAAAAAATTATCGAAAATTTTCCTTTCAAAAATAAAATTCCGTATCTACAAAATTCAATGAGTTTTATTTTTTTTTCAGATGATGAAACACGTGCAGCTTTCTCCTTACAGGAGTAGAGCTGACACTGTGTCATTAAGTTCAACAACATCCTACGGAAGCTTAAGTCCGGAACCGTTGGGTAGCAGATCTTCGAGTATATCGTCCTTGAGCGAATCGAACAATTTACATGTAAGTTTATTACATTAAGTACAACGTCTTACAACTTTAACAAGTTTAATTAGTGATGGATACAAACTAAAGCTTCTGAGAATTTATGGTTCATTCTTAAATATTGTTAAAAAAGAAATATTCAGTTTGTTTTATATTGAAAGAACCAAAATCGTTACGCTAACACCACGTACACAAAGAATATGTGATACTTTATTGCATGTATTATGTAAATCTTTATGTAACCTCAAAGTATGTTGCTTGAACAACTAATTATTGCCTCTTGGTGTTGTTCCTTAGAATTGGAAAATACCGCTATATTGGTACACTTGCCATACATTTTCAGTTATTTTTAGCTCTGGTGATCTCACTGGCCAGTCCATAACTTAAATGTTGTGGTCTAAAAACCATTGCTTTATTTGAGGATTGCGAATAGGTGCGTTGCCTCAACGGAAGATGTACCACCCCAAAATTTCTGCCCAAATAAGCAATTCTCGTAAAACCATTTTTTTTGTAAACTCGGGACTTTACTTTAATTGTGAGGAAATTAATATTACTGATGTCGTAGTAACATTTTGCAGACCGAATCATTACAGAGCTTCCACTCAATGCTAAAGGCAGGCAAACGTCTACTAAGTAATAACCAATACGCAACAAAACGTGTATATAAATAAAGAAATATTTATGTAAATTTCAAATGTAACAAAATTTATATCCAATATATGAATGCGGTTTATATGTTCAATGCTAATAAGTAGACTCATTGCATTTATGGATCAAAACATAAGGCGTTCAGATATTTTATAAATCCACTATATGAGGTGCTATCCAAAAGTTCCAAGAATTGTTAAAGAAGAAACAAAAATAATCCCTTTCAATCAAAAATTTAATTGTCACCGCTTGCATCAATACAGTGTTGCCAGCGCCTCTGTCCTGAATAGAAGATACAACAGTGCCAGCGTTTTACCATATATGGAAGTGTCTTAGGATCTCTTGCGATTTCTTTTGAATTTCCTCGGTGGTGTTAAACGGACGTCCTTTCAGCTTGGTTTTCATCTTTAGAAATATAGAACATTTGCACGATCCTAGGTCCGGCTACTGCTGTTTTACGTAGGATACAAATGAAAATATGAATGATATCGCAATGTGGGCGGATACGTTCTCATAGTGTACTAACTAGTCTTTGTTTCTCTATATCTCTAATCGTTTATGTTGTACATTCTTCATCAGTCCTTTCAATATACCAAGGTAGTAGGAACTTACAGATAATCCCATGAATGTCGAAAAAAATTCTAACAGTGATTTCACATTGTTGCGAACTTAACTGGTTTTCTACGGTTATAGGGAATTTGATGTCTTCTATTCTGACGTTTGATACCTAGTTTCTGAATGGTGACCGTACACCCAGCTTTCATCACCTGACCCCATAGATAAGAAATTTGGATTTTCTGCAAGTTGGAAGTCACTACGGACTTGCACCCTTCTATCACGCAGGTCCTGCATCAAAAGTTGGAGGACGAATTTAACTGCAATTTCTTTCACGTTCAATTTGTCAGATAAATTGCGTTGGCATATTCCATGTTGACTGTTCGGACAAGCGATTTTTCGAACCCCAGAAATGTTTTCTAGCGTGATGCCAGTTAATGGTCTGTCTACTCCAATGCCATTAGTCTTTAACAGACTTACGACCTGCTCTAAAATGCTTGAACCACTCAAAAATCCTTTTTCTTTTGCTTAAACCATTACCAAATGCTTGATCCAACATGTTATAGGTTTTAGTAGTTATTTTGTTCAGTTTAAAAGAAAACTTAATACGAATTCTTTCTTCGACTGGTGCCACAACGAAAATCGCAGAATGTTCAGATCACAGTTGTCACAAACCGTCTCTGCTCGATTGCACGTATTGCCACAATGACGTGACGTGGCTCATTGGGACTCACAAACAAAGGGCGACTAATAATCCCTCTAGGAGTGAAATTTCGTACTATGATTTGGTCGCGAGTTTCATTCAAGTTGCTAGATAACACCTCCTACATGTATTAAGGTACATGTTAACCCTTGATCTTTTTAGTGTTTTTTGTTCCTCTAAGATTTTCAATTTACAATTTATATTTTACATTTTGACACTTATATTTTACTCACAAAAAAGTAAACAAAATGTTTTGGTACAATTTAATTATCTAAATTTAGTGTTAATTGCATTAAAATCTCAGCATGGGATCTAGATGGAAGCATATTGAATTAATTCATTCATTATCGTTGAGCAATATAAAGAATAAGGCTCATATGTAAAACTCACCTAGTTTCCAGCAAATACATTTACATTCAATGAAATTCCAATCTTCTGGAGGTATTATACATATAGTACGTATTATATCCATTAACTGTGCAGTAGGTGTACGTATGTTTAGAAACTGTTCTAGAATTATGTGAGTGCTACTACGTCAAGAACATGCATCTTGTTTCTCAAAAGCATTAATTAGGTATGTTTCGATAAAGAAATGGATGTGAACGATACGACATTGTAATAAAGTGATGGAAGACATACAACTTATGTAACACGCAGAAGTCGTAAATATGTAAAAAGCAGTAGTAAAAGTCTTCTTTTTGAAAGAATTAAATAAAATCGCCACAGTAATTACCGAATTTGGAACACTAAAAGATACACAGCGCAGATGGCATTCGACCTTGCCTTTTATAATGGAACAAGAACCGTAAATTGAGAATAATTATGTAAAGTAGTATTATAACAGATTTACGTTACGTATTGTCTACTGGAGATTATATAACGTCGTTTCATTCCATTCCCAAATAGAAATATCTATACACAGTACAATGTATGAATAACAAATAGGATCATCCGAATATTAACATTATCAAATATCGGGATTTTATAATACAGCTATACAGAGAAATGTACATCGATTTTCGTTATCTACACGCATCCTGTGTTCTTTAATTGGAATTCCGTCCGTGTACCTTTCAAGATAAACGAAATTTTATCAATACTTGTTCGATTCAATCATCAACGAGGGTGACAATATGTTCGTTGTATATACATACTTTTAGGCAAGCAGCGATAAAATAATTGTTAGATAAGCGGTATTGATTTATTTGTTATTTAACTTTCCGTTAACAGATAGATCGTTACAAATTTACATAAAAGTGTTTTATGGTTTTCTCCTATCGAAAATGAAATCGGCATACGTTTTATAGGTGAAAACGAAATATGTGCTGTGTTTACGGAGATAATTGAATATTTTAGTATATTTCAAGACATTTATGAAAAATGAATAATTTAGCTTATTTATTAACTTTACCAGCATATAACTGCAGCAAAAGAATGAATATATTTCACATAATAGTTTTTATTCTATTGCTTGCTGATAAGAGTTTCTTTACTTGAAATGCATATTAAGTTATAAATAAATTATTACTTATTGGTGCGATAATTTTGAAAAGACAGGTTAATTACACGTAGATTGTTCTACAAGCAATAAGTAATGTATAAAATAAGTAGATGTGCCTGAATTGACGAAATGCTCAAATAATCAAGTATGCCTGAGATATTTGGTAAAACCAAGTAATTGTTTGACAAAAATCTCAAATTATGTATGCTTGGACATGTATAGTCATGCTAAATTAGTAGTCCTATCTCATATATGGAGAAATAAACAGAAATTCGTCTGAAAGTCAGACTCTATAAGCAAATATTTCCTATTTCTAAATTGCGCAAAAGAAACATGTTGAGATTTTGATCGTGTACCAGGAGAGACTAATTACTTATGACCTCAAAAGGTCCGAGTAAAGAAGAATGCAGTAAGACTAGTTGAATTGAAAAAGAACAATGTTGAGATATAGTTAGTGTTTCTGCTGATAGTAGTGCACGAAATATGGTAGCAGAGCTAAATGTCTCGTATAGCCGTTTGAAGAAAATAAAGACGTAGGCTTCCAAGACCAGAATCGTTAATAAATGAACTGTTTTATGAATTGGGCCCTGTTATAATGAATATGCAAAAGAAATACGGAAAAAGAAAAGAAATATGTCACCTCCGTCGTAGGAAGTTTTTTCCGGAAAAAGGGAAGGAAAGAGGAACCAAAATGGAATGGTATCGTTGGTCCCTATTATCTGACTCCAATTCTCAATAGTTAGAAAATCTTTCCGCGGTTTTGAATAATCCACATCGTTTGCTACTGGATTGGAGGAGACGGGCATAGTCATTGCTTAGCTAGTTCGTTAAATTTAATGCAAGATTATTTTCTCTAGAGACAACTTAATCCATGAGTGGACTCAATTTCACACATATAGGTGCTGGAAAACAAAAATTTGTGCAGTTCAGTTTTTTTCGTGCACTTTAGGACCATACATTTTGGAGAAAATTCCTTTGATTCGTTATTTTAAAATCTTGATTTAAAAGAAGAATGTAGGTATAAATTAGTTTCAAAATAAACAGAAATTGAATATCTCATCTTGTATTGTGCAATCTATGAAGCACAAAATCTATGTTTCGATTTATTAAGCAATGCTACATTCTACTGACATACTCAGAACCTACAACGTCTTATTCATAATAAAAATTAGTGCTTCCTTCGATTTTAAAAGTATTTCGCTACGGTTATGTCTTATATTTCAATTTACTTTTGCGTATCCTACTGTAAGAAAGTCAATTCACTTCGCTGCTTGCTTTAAATATTGCACAAATTATGAGAAATTTTCGCTATTTTTCATTCATAAAAATATCGCTAACATTTTTTACAAAAGAAACAAGAATTAAGAACTAAAACACATTATTTGCCATAAGAATGCAGCCAAACCAAATCAGAAGAAAAAATCTTGAGCTTTGAAACTCGATCAGATTTTTTAGAATATGCTCTAATAAAAAATGCAATGACACTTGCATAAGTGTTGTTCTAGAATAGCGCTTAATTAATTTTGTATCTGGGAGACATTCCCAGAAGTGCTGTAAATGTCACATCAGTACTTAGGGACATTATTTATAATGTTAAAGCATATGCCGTTCATGTTGGGAGGAACGTCTGCGTTAATAAAAAGGGAAATGTATGTAGTTCCATGTGTAGCAGTGTGTACGCAAACATGCAACTGCAGATGTCAATGTGGAAAGACTTTTCGATACTGACGCACGCACTCAGACATTACAGGGATTCATTACTTGTACCAATATGTTTATTTAAACTGTATTAGCGTGTAATTACATGTGTAGACACATCGTTAACGCATTCATTCGCACCGCTTTTGAAGATTAATTTATGCTATGTTTTGTTTCATGGTGCATCTCTAAACACGAAAGACAGTATTAATGATTCGCTACAAGATATTTATGTGATGACCCTTTTTAATAGACTAAATAGATATAATAACATATTTATACAAACGATACCAAAGTGATGTTTTTTGCAAATGTTGCTTGTGTACAGCTTTAAAGATTGTAGTTGGTCAGCGTGAATATACAATCTCTAGGTTCTTTTTTCATTATTTTTGAAGACTATTTTCGGAAAAGATAAATTTAACTTATGTGGTTATATTATTGATTTTTAAATGTTCTCCTTTTACATAAATTTAGATAAAAGAACTGTATTTTGACATCACAATTGTATTTTTCTTTACAATTGAGTAATTGGTTTATAGTCTGAATATGCATAGTTTTTGATATATAAAACGTCTATATCTATAATAGTTTGGTATAATACTAAAGATGACAATTACTCAAAAATTAGATTTTTATCAGAGCTTCTAAAACAAGAGTTAATAAAGCTATCTTTTGTTCAGAGAACCAATCTCCTTTTGCTTTTCATTTTGTGAATTTTAACCTAATAAGTATTACAACATCTTGTGGTGTCAATATTTAAAATATTTTTTCGATAAATTTTCTTATAATAATAATACAATGTCACAAGCATAACGACGGTTATTAATAAACAACGAATAAGGGTACATTATCTACACATTGGATATATACATATGTGCAAATGTTTACATAATGTCCACGTTTTAAAATGCAGGTAAACAAAATGTAAAGTCTAACCTTTAAGGATAATTTATTTTATAGGTTTCATTAACACAAAACAGATAAATAAATACGAAATTTGCGTGGGTTTTTTATTTTAGAATAATTTAAAAAATTCCCTTCTTCCTACCGTCTACCAAATTAGTCAATATTCTCGGACTTCAGTTCATCAACCGTATTTCATTGCTTATTAATGGTACATACCTTTGTTGCCAATATAGAGATTTTCAACGTGGTTTATTTTCAAAGTTATATCGGAATTTATTCACGGTGAAACCAAACATATCCATATTTTATTGTTATGCGTAAAAGTCCCCGAAATCATAACAGTGCTGCCACCAAAATTTCAACCCATCCCAACTTTAGTGTTCTTGTGCAAATTATGTCACTAATGTCTGGCTGGTCACGACTTACGCCAACAACAAAAACAGCTTATGTATGTACATGGTTAAACTCCGAAGCTTCTTGTTTCAAAGCTTTTCTACAGCGCCACTCTACGATGATAATAAAACGAGTACGAGAACTAATTAGCCTGCTACTGGTTACATTAAAGAAGTACGAACTAACCGCTACAGACGCGTCAAATAAATCTTCATAACCATGTGAAAAAATGCGAATCGTGAGTAATTCGGCGCAACCGTGCGTTTTTTTTTTTTTTCGTCTTTTCGTATCTTGAGCAGTAGCGCGTACAGAGAATAACGTACGACCTTGGTACGGAGCGTTTATGCGCGTGATTCATTAGTTAGGCGTTTTTGATTTCTTTTTCTCGACTGGTAGCGATTAAGGAACCAGCCATCGGCATAAGTTTCTCGGTAATGGATATGTCACATTAATAATTCTCGACTATAGCGTAATTAGAATGTTAGCGTCACATAGAAAAATACATTGGCACACTTTAGTACGTTTAAGAGCCTCAAGAATTTAAATTAACTACTATTGTACGTTGTTGGGGTTAACCGCAGTCATTTGTTGAAAATGTGCTTTGTTTGAGTGATGGATTACATACAACTATCACGTAATAGACTTTATACATTCTTAGCTAAGGATACGAATTAAAAGAGAACCCACCCCTAATGCAATTTGTGCAATTAAATAAATTTTCTCTATACCCTACATCTGAAAGAAAAAAACTAAAATAAAGAAAAATAATAATATAAAAGCCACGACTTCACTTACACGTTTTATTTCTCTTATGCACACATTTTATATACACTACCGTCCATAAAAAGCCAAGGGAGAAAGCTTTACAATACTTTAATTTAATAAGCTTTATTGTATTCAAGGATGATAATCCTAATAAACATCTATCTTAAATACATCTACAACTCAAATAATGAAAGTATTCTGAAGAAAAGAAGTAATTAAGCGCTTTATAGCCCCGAAGAATTAGTCTCATTTACAGCAGATTATTCTAATCTATTTATTCAATAAATTGTATTGATGGGATCAAGCAGGTAAAGATTCTACAGAGATCCCACCTTTCTCTTTTGTTCTTTTTTCTTTCTTTCTTCCCCTTCCCCACTTTCTGTCACTCTTTCCTTCTCTTACACTTTTCACCTTATTTTCCCTTTTCACGGCCCGCCCCTTTTTTCATTCGTCTTCTTCTTATCTCTTTTTTTTTCTTTTTATTTCTTTCTCCTCTTGCTCTTATTGTATTTCTATATTATATCATCATGACACGGTCCAATTTCGGAAGTAGTTAATTTATTAGGTAAAGATTCTATTGTATCCTCTCTCTTTTGCTTTCGCTTTTCCTTCCCCACCTCCCCCAGAGTCTCTCTCAGGCTTATCCCTACCCGGCTCGAACATTTGTTGCAATTACCAAACTCGCAACAGTTCAGTTTGAAATATACAGCCAGAATATGCAAACAGTATCTGCATGAGCAAAATCAAACAGATATTTTTACAAGTTTTGCTATGCCTACTGCAGAGTCTAGGCCTCAACCATATTGAATTACTGTGAGATGAACTTTATGGAGGAGTTCGAAGTGTTGGTCTCCTTCTCACAACGAGGAGCTTTGTAATATCCTTCAACAAAAATGGAATAACATTCCAGGCGAAAACCTCAAAAAATTAATCGAAGAGATGCCGCGAGTTGTTTGATCGGTAATCAATGCAAAAAGTGGATAGTTTAACGAACAGAAAATTTACGAATTTTGTTAACAATGAATAGGAAAAAATTAAGCTAATAATAATACATTTATTTCGTTAGTATTAATTGCTGTTATTTTCTGATTTTTAAAATTTCCGTTACTTGGCCAAACTTCTATGGACGGTAGTGTATATGTATATATCAAGTAAATATGAAGTTTCCAGCGCATTTTCTAACAGTAACCAAGTTATTGCCTCTATCTGCACTAAATTGTCTTAGGAAATGTTGTTTGTATTGTTCGTGTTTTAATTTTGGGAACGTTTCACATGGTTTTTTTCTCTATTATTGTTCTGAACTAATTCTTCTAGTCATTTTTTGCGTTTATGTAATAACAAACGATTGCGAAGCAATAAATTGTCGACAGCGGATTATTTTTATGAAATTCACGGAACAATAGCGTATTGAAGAAAAACATTTTTAATTACCACCATGAGTTTCACTTTCTAGAGAAAGTGATCTGCCCATCACTCGTCATATGTATATGAATTATCTCTAAATGTGATGACACTACCTATCGTTTTTTAATTTTGGCGAACGATACTGTGGGTATAGATGTACTTTTTAAAAATATTTTTAGTTTCATGGTACATTCGATTTAACGGGAAACAGATGTGGTTTTTTTCTTAATACGTGATAGATTCCATAGATAATTATTTCATAGACAAGTTCAATGATGTTATATACCATAAGTCTAAAGTGTACCAACTTTAAGAATTTTTTTTTCCTGAAAATTTTGACAGACGTTGATCGTTTACTTTAAACCTTTATATCTTCTCTAAGGTACTCGCCATCCAAATCAGTTTGGATATATTTATTCACAACTTGAGAAGCTACTTGTTGCAGTGATAGATTAAAGTTTAAAAACACAAATATCACTTGAAATAAAAGTAAAGCATCGTGACACAAATGTAAGTATGCAGTTGTTGAATATTAAAATAATAATGAAAATTTAAAAAAATATTTTGTTGCATAGATAGCGATAAATTCGCCAGAAAAAAATATGCCGGACAAAAGTTTAAACAATGCAAAAAATATATCTCTGTTGGCTGATTGTGATTGAATTGGAAAACGTAAACTTAAATTAATATTTCGCCCCGAGCTTCATTGGCTTCCCTTTGATACGTGGCACAGATAGAACTGAATCTGTTTCGGATATCGTGATCTTTAACCTAGCTTTTGCTAGAGCTTCCTTAAGAGATTCTTTGGTTTTTTAAGCTGCGTGATTAATTTTTCGAGCCAATAATTAACAATTCCCAAGTTTGCTCTAGTGGATTTAATTCCGGTGATTGGGGTAGGCTACAGAGCTGAAGTGGAGCATAATATAGTAACCAATCCTTCACCAAACATGCCGTATGCTTTGGGGTCGCTGTCAATTTGGAATATAAAATTTCTTCCCAGACCCAAGCTATCCTCAGAAGGCTCTAAATGTTCTTCCAATATACGTTTAAACAGGTACCTGTCTATTATGCCGTCGATAAAAGCTAAATATCCTATTCCAGCTGCTCCAATCGCTCCCCAAACCATCGTACTTCCGCCACCATGCTTAACGGTAGGTACTAAATTTTTGGTTTGAAGTGGTGTACCGGACTTACACCAAATTTTTGCGCGACCACCGCTGCCAAAAATATTAAATTTAATTGATTTTCAAATAGGACTCTTGTCCAAAATTCCTCATCCTTATCCTTGTACTTGTTTGCAAATTCTAGACAAAGCCACCGACTTTTGTCAGAAACAAGAGGTTTCTTACGCGGAACTCTGCTTTGATAATCCTTATCCCGTAAAGCTCCTTAAACAGTTTTTTCGGGTGAACATGTTTACAGATACTATCGGCTAACTCTGGCGCAGTGGTTTTAAAGCTCACATTTCGGCGAGAAAGTTTCTTGGGTCGTCAAGTTCTGGACTTATTTTCCACTGTTTTGCAAGTTTTATATTTTCTTATAATATTTTTCACACTTGCCTATGAGAAATTCAAAACTTTGCCTGTATTTATGTAAGATTTGCTTTTTGAAATTTTTTACATTAGCCTGTATTTGCTTTCCTTTTCTCATTATTTTCTTTATAAGTCTACCGAGAAAAGTTGCAACATAAACATGTTTTAGATTGTATATAAACTTTAGTCCAGCGTATTTTTATTATTTCTGGCGAAATTATTCTTATCTATGCGGCAAAGTAAGTTTTTTAAGCTTTCCTTACTTCTTGTTATTCAACTATAAATAAATTGCATGCTTACATTTGCGTTAAAATGTTTCATCTTAAGTGATGTTTGTGTATTTTAATTTTAGTGCATTTAAACGTTGGTCCATCATTGCATGTACAAACACCTACCATCATAACTTAATCAAGCCGTGCTCTAGATTCAAACGCGTGAATAGAATGTTAAGCTTGTTTCGAGCGAAAATTATTATTATGCCTAGTTCTCAAGCGAAGCGTTTTGACCTTTTCACTATACTACAATTTTTTCAACTTCTCTTACAGTAGTAAATCGACTGCTCTTGGCCAATTAGTGTGCAGCCGTATGCACCTGGTATAGCCTTGAAGGCGTTGCTTGATATTTCTTGGGTGTCGCTAGTTGAGAAAAATATCGCGACAATGCCTTGTTTATTTTTCCTAGAAGGGAATGCGGTTGCATTAACGACGTTCGTACTGGCGCATTATTAGTGTAAAATAGAAGGAAAGGTTACTAAATCAAGTCATATTTCACTTTATTGCAAAAAGATATAGGAACTGTGATTAAGCATAAGAAAACGTATAAAGTACTTTTGTCATTAATTACACGTTTATTACAGTGTATAATGAATGAAAATCGATGTAATTGTAAAGATTCACATGATTTATGTAGAAAGTAATAAAGGCAGTAATGTCTTAGTGAAAGTATGGGACGGACTGTAAATGTTTATTGCTCTCAGACGTGCAATACTGTTATTCATTATATTAAAAATATGATATTAAGTAGTTGTTTGATATATCTTTATAATTAAAATAATAAAAACTAATTTAATGAATCCTTTGTGTTGTATTTTATAACAATTGCATTTTATTCGATTTTAATATGGCTCGTAACTACTTATTTCCTATGCTCGCATGTCTGTTTAATTATAAAATTTATTTATATTTTATAGGCGAAACAGTGTAAAAGGAGAATTATTAATTATATTGATGCATAGAGACGTGAAGCTTTGTTCCATTGTTATTATTATTAAACAAGCGTTTTTTTTTTTGTTAAACATTAAGTTGTGGATTTATAATATGGTACAAGCTAGTAAATTTAATAAGTTTCATGATAAAATATAACTTAACGCCAACATTAATATGATTGTAGGAAAGAGAAACAAAATCTAGAGTGCGAAAAATTCTGTGCGGATAAGCATCCCTACACTACGAAAAATATAATCCTCCGAATGAACCGGAAAGTCACGCCCCTATTACGATATACAATAGGTTAGTGCGATAGATGTTTAGTAGTGCTTATTAACGCATCACGTGTGATAATATTCTACTTCGGTAAAGATGAGTGGAAAAAGGAAGGAAACGAACATAGGAGAAATAAAAATAATTATTAAGTTACATAATGAAAAGAAGTCTTTGCATCAACCTAGGGCAATTGTCGATAAAAGCCTTGCTACGGTGCAGTATATCATTAATAAACACAAAAAGCTTAACATTGTTCAAAACAAAAGACGCTGACCAGATGATCGTGAAGAACAGTTGATGTTACATATAATTAAGGAAAATCCTTTTCAAATATCGAGTAGATTGCGTAGTATACTACAAGAAAGAACCGGAAAAATGGTGTCTACAGAAACAATCCGCAATACTGTACATGAGGTGAGTTTTAGAGCACGAAAAATACGTTTCATTAATAGCGTAAATAGACAGAAAAAATTAGCATTTGCCAGAGAATAATTCCCCGTTATCTTTTCAGACGAAAGTAAATTTAGTCTGTTGAGTTCAAATAAAAGCGAATTGGTATGGCGAAAACGACGAACTGCGTTAAAAAAAGAAAATCTGAAAGGTATTGTAAAACATGCTGGCGGAAGCGTCTTAGTTTGGGGCTACATGGTAGCATTGGGTGTTGGCAATCTAGTTTTTATTGATCATATATATTTAAACATTAAAACAAAATAAACCAAGGTGCAGCTAAATAGAATTTTTCGCGCCATTATCCCTTCCAACAAGACAATGACCCGAAACATAAGTCTGATGTTAGCGAATGGCTGTTACATAACACACTCCATCAAGTGGAAGCACCTCCATAATCTCTAGATAGAATACGCCTGTGGCAGGAGTTGAAGGTATGTTACGGTTAAACAACACACAACTTCCTATAAAAATGATTTGCAAAATGATCCATAAAGTATAGCAATAACTAAAGCCAAATTTATGCAGTAATCTAGTTCGTTGCCAAGATAGTTACAAGTAATTAATACGGCATATGGTACCCGAGAAAATATTAAATATTGTCTAGAATGCATATGCATCTATTATGTACATATATATGTAGCTGTATCGGTACTTTCTTCTTAAAGAATTGTGCATTACTTTGGAACTTTATTTATTTTTTGTAAATTATATTTGTTTTCATACGACATTATACCGGGGTGATTTAGTTAACCTAGAATATATAATATCTCGATAAATACGCATCAGAAAAATTTGCCGAATCGATATCTTAATATCTCCGTAATGGACATCCATTAGTAGCAAATTACGCCCATCCCCACACCACCTGTGGTGGTGAAGGACTGGCGGCAAATTTGAAACCTTAAATAGAAACCTATTTTTTATCGCAGATTCGGATTCTACTTCGAAAGCTGCGTACGATTTGGCCGAAAAATAATTTTTCGATTTGCGACAGATGGCGCTGTAATTGCAAAAGAAAATGTTTGACGTTTGCTGATTGTTATTTAAGATTTGAATTACATGTTATCGTATTAAACCTAAAAAAAAGGATCTCTCTAAAAACAGTAACTGGAGAAGATAATGCAATTGCTGTATTAGCCACAGTGGTTTATAAATCCCATACCAGTACACGAGAAACGCCTCACGATTCCGGATTGGAGAATTTTAAAGCACCATAAATATAATCTTTACCACGTATCTTTGCACCAACATCTTAATGGTGTTGATTTCGAAAATCAACTAATATTTTGTCGGTGGGCACGGAAACAAACACAAATGAATCGTAATTTCTTTCGTTGGGTATTGTTTTTTGGCGAAGCAACTTTTACAAACCATCGAGCTGCTAGTCAATATAACATGCTCTATTAGAATGTTGAAAACTCACACTGGCTGCGTCAACTTGAGCATCAGCGTCCTTGGTCTATCAACGTGTGGTGCGGCATAATTGGTGACAAACTCATTAGCCCCACATCTTTGAAGGTAATTTAAACAGTGACATGTACTTAGACTGTCTCCACAATGAACTGCCACAGCTACTCGAAGACGTAAATTGCGAAAGTGTGACAGAACATGTGCTTCCAACATGATGATTTTCCGGCGCATTATTCAGTAGTAGCACGCGAAGTACTTAATCATGATTTTCACGATCGCTGAATCGATAGAGCTGATCCAATAAATTGACCTACCAGATCACCAAATCTGACTTCGCCAGATTTTTTTGTGGGGATACCTGAAAAACAAAGTCTAGCAAGAAGTACCAATAACTCGTGGGGATGTGATTGATCGAATCAGGAATGCATGTGCCCATATTACTAGAGATATGCTTCTCGTTGCGTACAATCATTTGAAACGCGGATCTACGAATCTATTGCCGTTCAAGGTCATCATTTCGAAGATTTGCCTAAGTACTAAGAGGCGAAGGTACTCACGTTAATCAAGCACTTCGAAGGGCAATTTTTTCTGGACGATACGTATTTTTCGAGATATTATAAATTCCAGGTTAAATGAATCACCCGGTATATTATTATCTTACATCCTATTAAGTTTACTAGCTTGTACTGTAGTATAAACTCTCAAATTAATGCCTTGGTCATTATGTTTAAGTTGGTCACTTTATGAATATTTTTTTCTCTAACTGTAGCCAATAGATAATTTTTCGAAACATTTTTATGGTTTTTGGTTCCGTTTACAAAATTAGGTAGCCCTGTACCTTCTTTGTGTGACAAACTGTAAAAATGTAACATGGGTCTAATTCAATTTCCCTGTAACGTACATCTTCCTAATTAGCAGCTCCGATCCGAGAATCCATTCAGATCCGACGCGAAATTCATTATAAATAATAAAGCTCTCATAATCAAACAAGATAAATAATAGTAATAGAAGCCTAATAGCGTAAATATATTCCCGTTAATCCGAGATGATGCGAAGAACGGTTACGCGTGGGAATCTTTGGACTTTGTTCCACTCGACGGAGAAAATGGGTTGCCTTGTAAGGACGCTACCTTCGAGCAGATTCTCAACGGCACGCTACATACGCGGCAGTTGCGAACACGCCGCAATTCGAAAATTTCTCTTCGACCGCGTCCGGCCATCCGTCCTTGTTTGGCTTCGAACGGGCGATACGCTTCAACATACACGAAATACATTCACAAATATATGCATACAGTACGTGCGTGTTCGCAAGCGTTTTAGCCGGCTTAAAATATGTAAGTCAATAAACGACAAGTATCATTAAGACGAAAGTAAAACTGGCTCCGATCGCTTATTGATACTTTGCATTCTTAATTCGGTTCTCGTGATTAGATAAGTTCTGAATTTGCGAATGGTTTCTTAGAACATTTTGCAACGATCTTTGTCGGAAAAGCCCCCTTCTACATATATAAACGATTGGAATTTCTGTTGCATATTATTGCGTCCACTTAAAACATAATCGCGGTTTGATCGGTAATGTAATAGCGCGAGAAAAGAATTTTAATTGAGAAATATAAATGTACCTGCATGAACATATATTTACGAGCCATAGTCAAATTGATTCTGCAAATTGGATTCCAATAAAAGGTTTTATAAGAATCTCGAATAAAATTATTTAATGTTCTTAGAATTCTACTTGAAAAAGCGAATTGGTCACTGTTCTTGGTACTGTATGGTGTATTTTACGAGATGCATTAAATTTAAATATCCGTTAAAAAATTGTCAAATGAAAATTTCAAAGTCTTCCATCTTAGGGGCAAATTATTAGGATTTTATGCTTTCGTCACAGTGAAAATTGTCCACCTACTGTTACAGGTTAATTTCTTGAAAACTCTGGTTTAATTAATTACATATTAATATGTGTACTAGGTCATTCATTACTACTTTTAACGATACTTATTCTGTTGTTCATAGAAAGCACCCGTTTATTAGTTATATCGAATTATATTTTTTGATCATTGCTTGTTTGAGTTGTTGTTTATTTAATATGGTGCTCTATTACGTTCAAGTCCAGCGATTGCGGTGGACTTTGAAGAACTTTTAGACAGTTGTAAAGTAGCCAGTCTTTTACAAGACCGAAGTTATGCTTATTACTCTGATAAAAAAAAAGGTATCTAAAAGTACCCAATTTTTCTGCATTTTCTTTGATATTTTTCTTTAATATGTCTAAATATTGCCATT
This sequence comes from Trypoxylus dichotomus, assembly GCA_023509865.1. Taxonomy (NCBI): domain Eukaryota; kingdom Metazoa; phylum Arthropoda; class Insecta; order Coleoptera; family Scarabaeidae; genus Trypoxylus; species Trypoxylus dichotomus. Next base: position 60,867,269 of record CM042076.1, on the reverse strand, counting down.
TGTCCATAGTGCCTTCGATAAAATGAATATTACCAACACCGCCGACGTGCAACCCCACAACATTGGTCAAATTATTTGGTTTCAGTTATTCATTCGATTTTACACATTTACTCGCCCAGCCGATCCAAATAAATTAATTTTTGCTGCATCTGCATATAAAACTTTTTCCCAGGATGAGATATTCCTTCCTATATACTCCTCTGCGGATTCGACTGTTACTTTCGCATTTTCGTCGCTCATATACAGTCCATTTTTCTGCAACACCCTTCCCATATTTTCGGGATGAATTTTTTTTCCCAAGTATTGTTCCACTTTGTTCGTTAGTTTTGGTAGGCTTCTTTCGGAACCTTGTTTATTTTGTTTAAAATCCATCGTTCGTCCCGAAATTTCGATTTTTCTTTTGAATAAGTTCTGCGATGGTTGGATATCATCATTTTATCATCATTCCATTTTTTAATATACACTAAACAGTTATATGGTTTTCGCCTACAATTTTAGCGATTTTCCATCTTTCTACAATTTCACTATTAACGTCGAATATCACAACTACTTTGCCGTTTTTCCGATTCCATTGCCAAAAAATATTTTTGAAATATGTATCTACATACGCAGGAAAATGTTTGAGAACACATTATTGTAGTAACTAACGTGAGACACGGGAGTTTTTCTCGGGGAACTACCTATTTTTGCAACTGAACTACTGTCTCTGAGCAGTTATACGGTACTTCCTTGAATACGTGTTTCTGTTAATTTAATATGAACTCAAGATACAATATTGTTATGTGTCTGTAAAATGTATGTACTCTACTACAAAATTAGGAAACAAATTTTGTCACCATTGATTGTGTAATGAAGTATAACAGGAAATGTGGGCCCGCTACTACGTAGACGATTTTCACTCTAACTGACTGTGAACTAAACTTAGGAGGGAAAGCAAACTATATTCTACTATACTCCTACAGCGAAACAAAAAATTCGCTTTCGCTGATTCAATTAATAACTGGTTCACCCAACTAATTTTTGTATTTGATATATTCAAACTACACGAACGTTTAAATCAATGACGTGTAATTGATTGCATTAATACTATTAATAAACTAGTGGTAGTTCATTTAATAATCTTTTAAATGTTGCCTAAAGAATTTAATCCTTTTGAGATAAACTTTAGAACAGATTTACCAAATGGTGATAGCAGGTTTTGAAAGAATACATTTTATATCAAGAGTGAGATTAGGTTTAAATTGTGAGCAATAATGTAATTGCTTTGAATACAAGGAATAAATATATCCATCGCTATATTACATGTAAAGCATCAAAAATATCCCACCTTAATTTAACTAACAATAAGTAAAATATTCCAATTTTCCTTGGTACCTTTCTTCCATAATGCTGATATCTTTGTGAAATCTTTCCCCCTGTTCCTAACTAACATCACGTAAGTTTTCTGAAAAACGATCTCAGTGACTACGATGGTAATGAAGTTAGTAAGCATTTGTTTTACTAATTTATTACGTATGAGCAATAAATTTCACCTTGGTGTATCTCAAAAACTACAGCTGCTCGGAAGAAATGCTAGTTATTTTTGGAATCAGGACATCAGAAATACCCTAAATCAGTTCGTATTTTATAGGCCCCAGATGTTGGGTGGTGTTATCTTTCCAGATTCAAGCAATTTGCCGTCCTTTAAGACAACAATATGCCAATAGTTGAAAACGTATCAAAAAAAGATATCAATTCATACTTGATAATGACAGTAATTGGACATTGAAGAAAACAGAGGACAGTAAGAAAACAATGGTTAGCACAGTACAACTGCGTAATCACGCAATAAGTAGTTTATAAAGCAAAATTATCTATAGAAATCTTTATTTCCTTCTGGTATTTGACAATGAGTATTTGAATCTGATTGTTGTATGAAGTGTATTTGGCAAGTCACTAGATCTTGGTTTCGAATCGTTTCTTTCGCCTCATCCTTCTCAGTTTTTTTCTATCACATTCAAGCGCGCGTTTTATGTAATAAATGATAAACTCCCACGTGAAATAACGCGGCGTAAACGTGTTATTGGTTAATGATCCTTTTCCTGTGGACATAATAATAAAATATACCTACACACGCTAGAACATATTAAAATGGTTTGAGTTCAACATATTTGTTTGCAACTTTCACAAAGTACGATACTAACTTCGACCGATAAATTTACTGCATTCGATTATCCTTTTTCGGAACGTCCCGAACGTAGTTTTATTAATATTTCGCTATTTACCTAAATCTTAGCGGATTATTAGTCGTTGACGTCAGCCTTTATATTAGCGTATATGTGCTTGTATCTCTTTTTCTTTCTGCATCTCCGTTTGCATTCTCGCGAAACAAGGCAACGTGCAGAGGCGTAGGAAAAGGAGACGCGAACGACCAGAATACCGTGAACGCGACGAGGTTGACGAAGAAAGGATGTGCGCGCCAGATGCCACATGACACCATGAGAATGATGGGCTAGAGCGAAGTGAAGGAGAGTATTGCTTTCGAACGGTGGGAACTCGGCTGTTCTGTCCTTGTTGCACGACCGTTGCTTAAGGATGTAGAAGAAACTGTAGCAGATATATCGGGGAATTATTTGTGTAACAATAGTGGTACAGTACGATCACCACCTACACTTGATAACGAAAAACGCTGCGTGAATTGATGGATGTACCGACTGGAAACACGAAAGCAGATGGATACCTCTTAGTACATTGATCGCTGAAGTGGTTAATGATAGGTTATAATTTTTTACGAAAAGATTTTCGGTATGTTTAAGTACGGTTTGTGGAGGATCCTTCTTAAAAAAGAGAAGTGCAATTTTTTTTTTTGATTACCTCACGCATTTGTGCTGAAGGAAAGGATAAACACAATCATTCTTCGAGCTGTTCTGGACACGTTTTATTGCTTTTCGTGACGTATCGCTGGTAAATACTAAAGCAGATATAACTGTTTTCAGTAATATTAACAATAAACACACGCAAATTATAAATATACATAAATATTTCCTTTACAAAACTAAACATTTCTTTAACACATGTGATGTATGTGAAAACTAATGATGGTGATGAAAATAAATTCGTTGGTAGTCTGAAAAGCTCTCGGCTTGATACATAGATGGCGTTAGAAAGTATGGGTGTTGGGAATTCCATCTCTTATACAAACACATTTAAAATTTTATTCGATCTGTCCATTCATTCGAGTAGTACCAACTGTTTAATATTAAAGTATCATTGATTTTGTTGAAATGGCAAAAATCAATACCGTACAGTGATATTTTATTTATTTTGAACTGTTTAGCATCAACGAAAAATCATCCAAAATTGTTTAAAGTATATAAGTATACATCATCTTTACACTGTGAACCAATGGGCTGCTCTTTTTAAATCTAAAAGGCCTGGAAGATGATCCGCAAAGGTTGTCCAAAAATTTCTGCAACACCACAAATCATTTCACAAGTTTATGATGTGGTGTTAGATGACCATTTTGCAAAAGTGTGTGAAATAGCTGAGGCCGTACGCATCTCAAAATAACGAAATTGCAATGGGATTTTAGACAACTGCTAATGAATCCACCACTATACACTAGATGAGAAAGAATAGACGAGACAACGGATTAAAGGTAAAGAAAGTCCATCATAGAAAGCTCGACAATTTCAGCAGGGAAGGTCGTGGCAGCAGTTTCTCTCTGGGATTCCAGATCGATTACACCGCCCGACAAAATAAATAAAAAATGTAAAATACGAACTGATTTAAAGTATATCTGATGTGCTGGTTCCAAAAATAACTGGTATTTCTTTGTAGCAGCTCTAGTTTTTGAGATACACCACGGCGAAATTTATTACTCATACGTAATAAATTATTAGTAGAACAGATGCTTTCCAAATTTCACACGTTCGGATGTAACATGAGCATCAAGATGCATTACCGTCACAGCCACTTAGATCGTTTTCCAGAAAACTTAGGTAGGCATTATGCAAGAAATGCAGCAAGGAAGATTGGATACCCATATGATGGCCGATTACTGGTGGAATTTTCAGCGACACTCTTCCGGTAAACCTGACGCAAGGAAATCTTATAAGAGGAAATTTTTAACTGATGATTGATAGCTGTATACGTATATTTCTCTGCTAAATGAATACCTCCGACCAATTTTTTTTTGTTTCAGGTAATAGTTGTTAAATAATAATATTTATAAAATTACGTGCATAACAAAACATTGTATCTAATCTTGGCGAATTTTCCCTAAATAGGGCAGAAAGAGTGAATTTCGAAACCTAGATCTGATAGAACAAATTTGACGGTATTTTTGGATTAGAAACCCCAAAATTGCTTAATTACACTTAAAAAATCCGAGGCACCAAAACGTGCCTTGGTCAGTGTTATCTTCAGAAAGGTAAAATAATTAACTCCGAATGTTATTATGTTTATGTTTTGTTTTGTGTTTTCAGTTTCTTCGGGCGCAGATGGTACCTAATTAGCGTAGCATCTGTCTCGGTAATAACTATAGTAAACAAACGTACTTGTTAGATATTCCGAGTGTCAGTTTATGGTTGTCATCATGTTGGTATTGCTCTGTTGATTTTGTAATGAGAGTGCGTTGGAGTTCAAAATAAATTATATTTTGCACCAGAATGTGCTTCTATAAGTACACCGTTTAATAGTTTAATAGTCCGTAAAGATTATTTACGTAAATATAAATGCTTTAAAACAGTTAGGCGTGATGTTTCAAACGTAAAATCAACATTTTCCTGTTGCGAAGTTCACCTCAACGTATATGCGTTCCTACATGTGGCGTTGCTTCTAGCAGGATCCTACTGTAAACATAATAGAAACGGTTAGAACAGTAGCGTCGATAGTACGAGGTATGACTCAGAATTAATGAGAATGATTAGTTTCATTTCAGTGTTTAATTGAATGTATCTACAATTTAATATTGTTCCTTTCAAAGTATGCTCGTTTGGAATGCACACAGCGTCCCCATCGAGTTTTCCATCCCTGATAACAATTCTTGAAGTCTTGTTTCGTTAGACTGTTTAGAATCTACGTCGTGGCTCTTTGGACATTGTTTATTGTTCTGTAGTGGGAATCACATGGAGCCATGTCTGGACTGTAGGAACATTGGAATATTTTTCTCTGCCTTTGGAATGTACACAAGGTCTCCATTGAGTTTTCTATTCGTGGTAACAATTCTGGAAAATTTTCTAACCGACAACGAGCTGTGACTGGAAGCGTTATCGTGATGCAAAATTCACGGAGATCCTCGTGTACAAATAATTCTTACCGCAAGGCTAAACAATGAATTAAACCTTTTAACGCGAGGTTCCTAAACGTTTGCTGAAGAGTTTTGCGTGTGATACCTGACATTGCCAGCTCGTGGATCTTGCATTACGATAACGCTCCTGTCACAGCTCATTGTCGATTAGAGAATTTTTGGCAAAGAGAAACATTTCAGTGTTCCCGCACTCGCTCTACAGTCCAGATATGGCTTCATGTGATTATGTTCTTTTTTTTAATGCTTAAGGGGAAATTGAGAGGTTCTCATTACGCAACAATAACCAACATCCGAAGAGTCACAATTCAAATTCTAAACAGCCTAACGGAACAAAGACATCCAGAATTGTTACGAAGAATGAAAAACTCGCTGGAGGCGCTGTTTGCATAGGAGCAATGTTTGAGGCGGACAATATTAAATTGTAGATACATTCAATTAAATACTTTAAAACTAATCATTCTCACTAATTTTGAGAACTTTGTTTCTAGTCTGATATTGTTTTTCTTAATACTGTATGGATACACAGATTTACACATTATTCATATATTATCAATGAGATATTAGAATAGCTTATGTCAAATCTGTTTACACTAAATTTTAAACTATTGTTTTGATTTAAGTCGGCACGATCGGCTCCGTGTCGTGAAGTATGTGTCCTTGTGCTCTGCCTTTCATATTTTTTCGATTCTTATTTTTTCTATTTAGTGATTAATACAGGTCGGTTGAATGGTTGACGTTTTTATTTTAGAATTTTTTTATGTGGCTAAATGACTATTTGTCAAGGCCAAAAGTTATTAAAAGAATATATTTGTTACATATATAATATGTTTAGTAAATATTATAAGATTTCAAAACAATAATTAATACTTCTTTAGTTATTTATTTTGATATTCACCCTAAAAAAAGAAATAAAATTGTTGTTAGTCTGTAGTGCTTTAAGAAATCCTTTAGATTCCACTGCGAGCAAAAATATCCGTTAAGAGAATCGAACTAAAATATTAGAAGTGACAAAGTCACAAAAGCTCGATCAATGAAATGGCTGGATTTTTATTTATTAAATTTTATACAAAATTAATCATATTAATTAGAATGAATATGTGACAGGTTGCATGTATGTACATGAATTCGCCCTTAAGTAGAGTAGATTTTCATGTAAGGACAAGATCGTATTATATGAAATTTGATAAAATTACATTTCGCGTTAAATTACTTCATCCGTCTAATTTTTGCATAACACTTTAGCAGGCTAGTAATACGGTATACAAGAAAAATAATAATTTTGTACGTGATATTGTTATATCAAAAATTCTTTATAAGGCCTTCCATAAGCGAGCTGACTAGAAAAATTCCTGTAATTGATGATTATATATATTTTTATAACTAAAGAGAGGCCAGCAAGACATTATAAATTAAATAATATTTCATTTTACCGTTTTAATACCGGCTTCTTTTCTGAGGAAGTTAATAGAAACAGTTAATTAATTTAGTTTTGTCAAACGGTAGAGGTCCATTATTTGGGTTAATTTGCTTTTAAATTTTTCTCCAAGCGCGGGAAATTAATCTTGATTAGCGGGAACGGTAGTCATCTTAATGACTAATTTCTTAGCATTGTCGGAGGACAGAAAGTGCGCAGGAATTCGCGAAAGAATGGTACGTATTTATGTACCGTCGTACAGTTAATCTTTTTTTTTTATTTCTACGACTACTCAATTATTCTTTAGTTGTTAGTTGGAATGACTCAAGAAAATGCTAAACGTTGCTATACAATGTATACAAAGCTTTGTCTTAAAATCATATTCCTATTTACCGCTATTTCGTCGAATCGGTTTTTGTACGTTCGAGATTTAACAGCACAGTGCGAATATGGTAATAGCAATAAGCGTGGCGTTATTGAATCTTACCGGGCAATAGGGAGATTTTCTCGTAAAAAAGTGTTAGCGGATCTGATCGAAGGTGGGAATTAGTTCAATAAAAAAAGTTGTTTCTTAATATCGTATCATAAAAACACCTACGGCGAGCAAGATACTTTGCAATTGCTATTCGACCAGTGTACAATTATGCGGTTGTTGCAGGGATTACAAGAAAAATCGTTTAGGAGAATTTAAAATTGAAATTAGCAAAAACACAAGAATAATAACAAAAAAATACTAACTATTCCTTTTTTTGCCAATTTGAGTCGGCAAATATTATACCGCAAGCCATTAATCATTTTTGTCATTTCCTCAGATGGATATATTAATATCTGTTATAATATAATTTTAGACGTAGTTAACTAAAGTATGTAACTAGCATGATATTTAATATCTTTAAGAAATTATCTGAAGAAATGTTTTCGAAATCACTAATTTTACGAGGGTTGTCTTTTAATTTTTGCGTATAGAGCCGGAATACAACAATAGATAGCTTTTAAAATCTATATTGTTTTTCAAAGTATTCTCTACGAAAATCAATGTACTTTTGCATGCGCTCGAGCCAACTCTGCAAGCAGTTAGTCCACTCGCTTGTTGGTACAGATTGCGTTTTTAAAGGCATCGACTGCCCCTTCTGATAATTGGAACCTTTGACCACGCAGTCCGTTCTTGATTTTCGGAAAGATAAAGAAATTAGTGCCGGACTGTACGGTGGATGGTCTAACAATTCGACGTTTTCTTGTGTTAATAGATGAATTGTCTCGCGCGCTGAGTGCGAAGTTGCATTGTCTTGTTAGGGGATGATTTGTCGTTCGGAATTGATTTTTCGAAGCTCAGCGATACAAACAAATAGTAGCGAACAAATAGTTGTATACAAATCGACAGTAACAGTTCTTTGATCTTCAGGAGGAATTATTGTTACATGACCTGCTTCCTAGTCAAATCGTTTTGAGGTCACTTCGAGAACGAATAACTTTTGTCGGCTCTTCTTCACCTTGAAATACCCAACCAAAGAACTGGCGTTTATTTTCTGGCTCCTATGAGTAAATCCGAGATTCATAATTACTGACGATGTTGTACCATGCCTTCAATTAAATGGGTATAATATGGAACAGTAATGTTTTCCGAAAGTCAAATTGTGACAAGTGGGGTAAAGTCAATTTATTGAAAACTTGTCTTATCAATTAGATTATTTATTATTATGTTGATTGTACTATGACAGTCGTCAAAGTTTAACTTTCGAAAGATATTACTGTTCCACAAATTTAAATGAAAATCATAGGTTACTCTAAATTGGAATTTAATTGAAGGCATGGTATATGTTTTTAGAGTTTCTTGCATTGAAACGGTTTAAGGTTTTTTGAGACCAATTCACCTCAGCTCCTTTCTGCCGATATCTGGTGCAATATAATATAATTTGAATGGGGCAATAATAGTGTTTGTTAATGTAAAAGAGTTTCTAACCTATTGTAATACCATTTTAATGCTTGCAAATTATATGCATATATTCTTGTTGTTTTTGCTTGTGAGGTATATGAATTTATGTGCCAATAAGAAAAATGTTACCAAAATGATCCATTTCCATTTTGTATAGGAAAAAATACCGATGAGGGTACAAATCATTCGCAGAGTATGTTTAGATTATAGTGATTATATATTATATTAATTATAAAAGAAATAGCTTGAAACTAATATTAATCCATCTGCTGCATGTTTACATCGTCCAAACACATCATTTGACAGTAAATGTTGTTATTTCATATAGTTGTTCTATTAATGCACTGCTTCACACACAAATATTTTAGTTGTACATTCACTTATGTCTAAAATACCACAGCTAATCATATGTTTGGCGTTAACAATAGATTTTCCCTCAGTAATGCATCTACAAACAAACATAAAAATAACCAAACAGATTTTTGAAAAAAAGCACATATCTTTCATCCTCGGTAGCTTCTAAAAATTTGCAAAAATAATTAATTATTGCATACATACTACCCAATTAAAATTTAATAATTATGGTTAAAATACTCGCACATTATTAAGGACAGAAATGCTGTATAGTTTTAAAAAGACTGTTGAATAAACGCTTTCATTTTGACGCGACAATACAAACATATTTCAATATGTTAAAATCAAAACATATACATCACAAGCTAATATAAGTAAATAAATTCTGTTCTTCTGTTTAATAGCGCCAAAATGTTTCTGGGGGTGGCCCTCGAACGTAATTTATGTGAAGTCTATTCCCCCTAGAGATAAACAACCTATATATATATATACGTTTCCAGTAATAACTGTTACTGGAACTAGCCCTAAAACAACATTTAATGCTACCTTCGTAAGAGTAATACTTCGAAAATATGGCAAAATAAGCTATTTTGTAAATGTGGGTACCTTAACAAATTTTTCTTACAAAGAGATAGTCTCTACCCCAAATATATTTATTACTGTAATGATACATTTCTAAATAGAAGTTCTCACGCTGACATATGTTGAATATGAGATTATAAACACACATAAAAACAAAATTAGTTTTCATCTATTTTTGTTTTGTTGTGTAGTTTATAGTTCTAAAACTATAAACGGAGTACATAAGCCACCATATTTCTTTCTAGGTCATCTCATTTATGAACAATGAAACGAAAACGTCCTACATTACGAACGCATAATTACATTAGATATACGACGCCTAGCAAAACTGTAAAATATTGAATTAAAACTTTTATTGTGTGCTTACCTAAGAGTAATAATAAAGCGTAGCTTTTTCGAGGTTGCGTCCGTACCCACGCTACTTATTTACGTTTTTCTTTGGCTTCGCCTTTAATTCCATGTAAAGCTTTAAGAAGGCGGAAATGGATGTACATAGGTATTCACAATAGATGATATGCCAATCGTAATCAAAGTAACCATTTTCTATTAAATTTACGGTGTTTATAGATTAATACAAACATATATGTATATGAAATAAAAATATAAGAGTTTTATCAGAAAATTTTTAAATACACAATAACGAATATTTTATTGTGATAAGTAACACTTCTCTAATTGGTCTGTACGTATATAATCATCTAATTAATAATAACTATTTATACCTGCATAACAAAGCTTAGAGGCATTATTATTATTGTTGCGGATGTTGTTTGGTTATTTTTAGAACATAGTTATCTAATCTAAAATCCTTACCTCCTAATTCCGTAGATTTGAACCTGTGTTGTTTTATTAAACTTCAAAAGCTAATTTCAGTGAATGCGCCAAATTGTAGACCCTAAAGAACATCCAATATTCCTTATTATTTCATCGTGTTTAGTCTTCATATCCATTGTTGGATCTAATTATACGATGTGATACCTAAACATTCACAAAATTTGAATCACGCTTCCATCCAATTTAATGAGACGGTATATTTGTTTGTACTAAATTAATATGGACGAATTAGTAAAGGAAACATTCGGGAACGAATCTTTGGACCGAATATAAACTTATGACTCAGTTGATGACGATAAAGCATCAACTAGCGTTATACCAGAAAACGATCATCCAAGACACCTGCAACATTGCGGAATTATCGTATGGTATATAGCAAGACATTTTTTTGAAGGTATTAAACATGAGACTGAGATGTTCTTAATTTTACAGAAAGTAGTCATTCTTTTTCAAAGGTCTCGATTATTTTGGGATGCCTGATATAATAATCAGAATGTATACTCTATTTTTTAATTCGGTGGCGTGTTTTTAAATTGAAGCGCCAAAATGTAGGCTAGCTGTTGGTTAATTTTCGGCAAAAATTACACTAGCGATATTTGATATATTGCCGGCCGCCATATTGTTACAACAACTAATTGACGTTTAGATCATGCACTTTTCAGAGTGCGTTTGGATTTCATTTTTCTCCCTAAATTTGCATTGTAATAATAATTACCTAACCACAACTTATGTAAAATCCTAGCTAGTTTTAAAAGTGCTGCCAAAAAAGTAGCTCTGAAAGATTCCATTGTGTAAACGCATCTTTTCATTTTACTCCGACGAATTGAAAAATAGAGTATAGTAAAGTACCAACTATTTGGAAGAAATTAAAAAGTTATTGAAACGAATTTTAAATTAGTAAAAATTCTTATTAAATGGCTTATATAAACTAGAAACAGCTGATTTAGTTAACGGTCATTGGAAATTTAAGATATCTATGTTCAGCTGATTCTTGTAGTAGAAGTTGAATATTTACTGTTACACTTTCCTATGACACAAAACTACTTTAATTGTTATCTACCAATTGATATATTGACATTAAGACACAATTTTGTGTATTGAAAAATTCGCAGTGAAATGTTAGAGCCGACGTATTTTCAGGGATCCAAGTCGAAAAAGAATTGTGGTTATGGAGTTCTCGAACCCAAACATAATCTAGGTAGCGAGCAATAAGATTTCATAACGTTGTTTTCATATTTTCGAGTGAAGCTGCAGTAGTTTAACATATTTATGGAAAATAAAAGCCTAAAAAAATCGTGCTACCACGACTGACTCTAAAAATGTCTGTTTACAAAATTAAATCGCTTTGATACGCATCCCATAAAAGGAATATCACTTTTCATTGAGTGAAAGTATTTGTTGAAAATATTCCCCATATGAGAGCTAACAATCTGGTGTAAGGTGCGGCCTGTTCTATTCTAATTAGCAACACGTACTGATATTATTTTTCTGGTAAGTCACAGAGTTTTAAAATAAAAAGCGACAGGGGAACATTGGGAACAGCCATATACAAAAAGAATGACATATTCTGTGAAGAATACATCGCTCATATCCATGGTAGGTTATGCCATAAAGCATCAAGATAGCAAGGTTTTATTATACAACGATTGCAAGTTCATAGTCAGCTCTATAAAATTCGACATACGGAGGCTCCGTAAGAGATCGAATTCATATTTCTTTCTTCAATGGCTTTTCCTTGATGACTTGTATATTTAAACGTAATTACGACGTTTATTAATTTCTAAATAGCTTAATGGAACAAGACTTACACAATTTTTACCAGGAATGAAAAACCCCCTGGAGACAGTGCATTCCGAATAAGTATACTTTGAAGGGGATAAAATTAAATTGTAGATACATTCAGCTAATCATTTTAAAATTAATGATTCTCACTACTTTTGCGACATACCTCGTACAGTTGACTTGCGTATATTCTTAAAATGATAAATGCTTAATCCTTGTTAATTAGAAACGCGTAACAGTTAAACAAACACAATCAATTTACTATGCAATGCGTAATTAACATTGTTGTAGCAAGTAATAAATAGCTAGTTTAAAGATGTCTCATGCTGGACACTTATTACTAATTAGTAACTACAACTATTAATCAGTAAATTACCAGAACGACTACTCGTCTTGTAAATTTGAATTTGGTTTGCAAATATGTGTTTCTAGATATCCTGTTTGATATATTAGCTAATTACATATCCATACCTATTTATATATTTAAAGATTAATGATCACAAACTAAATTAATGCTTGTGGTTTTATTATTGTGGAATTTAAAGTGGTTACTTTAAATATTTCGTTATGATTCATAACGCTAGTTTAACTATTCTTCAGGAAGATTGGTAAACCGCAATCTTCATAGGCAGAAAATAAATCGTACGGACGTTACTAAACATTGATAGATACAAATATTTAACTTTTAAAGTTATGAGGTTAGATAAAAGGATGTCGGAAGATTACAAAAGATGTAAATGGAAAATATGTGGTTGTAAACCAGACAGATATATCAAAATCAAATAAGAAACACAAAGATAGATAATTCTTTTCGAGATTACAAATATGTACTAACAAATATAAAACGCAGGATAATACAAAAACAGTTTGTGTTACATTTTTCTCTTTTAGTTCAAGTTTATGGGAAATAGATACTTTAGTTTAACAAAGTACGTAAAAATAAATACACGCTAATGTAGAAATAGTTATCAAACTTCAGGCTAGACTGTGGATTCCAGTTTCGTAAAGCTAGCCACCTTCTGTTACATTGTTCGTGTTATCTTTTAATAATTTTTATAGTTTTGAAATAGATCAATTATTTTAATATAAGCATTAAACTTGCCGTGGTTATCCTCCAACCTCGCCAACCCCCAAGTGACATTTTCAAATGAAAACAGGAATTGAGCAATCCATGAAACGATGGATCTTGTAATTCCTTATTCTGTCATGTTATATTTTCTTAGTTTCCAATTAATCTATGCAAAAAAAAACTTCATCTTAAGGAAATGTTATCATCGCATGAAGTTGTTGTAACCAGCAGCACTTTCATGATCAACTATTCTTGCATGATTTTCTATTGTTACTGATTAGATCGTTATCATTGAATGTACACTGAAAGTCCTAGGACACGGCATCAAGGACTCTTGGATCTAGTAACCCGTATCTATGCTTACTAGTTCGCCTCTGTATTGCTGGTTTTTTGGGATTTAGAGTATAAGAGAGATAACATAGTTTATGTATATATATATATATATACACATACATATATAACTATACATTTTGCACTGTGATACACAGATTAAAGGCTACCAGTACAGCTGCATAGTGATAACTCTACTCATTTTGCTCATACAATCTCACTATTTCAATTCGTCTTTATTAGCACCAAGGAAAGGTAAAACGAAGTGGCAAATTCGAAATTCTATCTAATAAATTCAAATTGCACAAATACTGAGAATATTTGTTGATACGAAATAAAATTGGTATCCATAACAAGTTTTTATTAATATTGTCGAGTACGTTCAGAAAACCTTAAACACTGGATGTTTCTATTTGCAAAATTTAAGACCATTTGAATAAATTATTTACACAGTCGGGTTACTGAGATCACCTGGATGTTTAATACGGTAACACTTTCTAAAATTTCTTCAAAATGCATAGTTCCTTTTCTTAATCAAAAAGGAATTCCTGATTTTTAGAAGAAATAATACGAATAATATTGGAGTATCTGATAATTATTTGAAGGTACACATTGGAATGGTAATTATTATTTATCATATTATTAATATTAAACTTAATCGCAGTAAATTATGGTAATAATAGTGATAATAGTAATAATAATATCTACAAGAACAAACCTTTAGTTTCACTTTAGAAGCGAAAAAAGTCGATTTTAGAACTCTCTACAATTAGTCAGATAATTAGAACAACTTTCTCAAGTACCAAAACTATATTAAAAAAATCACATCCAATCTTCTACGCTTCAATATATTTAATTGCAAATTAGATATAATTTTACAGATTCCCATATAAGTATAGTGCACTTTTGCTTTTATATAACATTTCTACTGAGATTTGTTTCGTACCAATCCACACGTAATCTAATTTTAATGTTAATTGCTGCAGATACATAAATTCATTATTCGCACTGTAGACATACATACATATATACAGGGACAGTCAAATTGCTAATAAAGTTTCTACAAGTTGTGAAAATGAGTACAAATCTTGAAAAACACATGCTTTTTGTAGGATTCTATTATACTGTTAGAGATATCAAAGAAAACTTTAGATTAATTTTATAGGCGACGACGAGGCTTATTTTCGAGTTTGCTTTGTGAGTAAGGATCACGCTAACGTTGCATTTTCTTTAATAAAACACCTATGTATTTTCACATATTTATATTTGAGGCTATCGAGTATATGCAACCATAGTAGTAGTTTTTCTATAACGTGCAGTGTTGCCAACTTATTCCATAATTTACTAAAATTTGATTTTTTGGATACCTAATTTAAAATTAAACCTCAATATCATACATGTCATCAGTTTCAATACATTCTTCATTTTTGAGATTGTAAGTAAGATAGATAAGTAAGATTGTACGTGTTCGTAAGCTTATCGTATCAAACAACGCTTTATAGTCCTTGGAATTTCGAAAGAATTTGGTATCAACTATCGAAGTTCTCGGCTCGTTCGATTCTGATTGAATGAGGATCAAATGTTACGGGTTATGGGTGTGCTATTACACCCTAATTCAAATCGTGCGAACATGAAATGGAGGAAGAAAGGCAAAAAATATTTATAAACGCTCGTTTGACTGCGAGGAAAGTGTTGGTCACGCTGTTATTAGTGGATTTCTAACAGACATCGAATCGTCTGCACAACCTACTACTCGTGCCTCCTAAATCAAGGCTTCAATATCGTTGCAAAAGCCGAGATTGTCCTATCCGCAAGATGTTGCTCTTCGGCGATAATGCCAGACCCCACATAGGTGTCCACTTCACAGTCTAGACTTATGATCAAGCGATCTCCACATGTTTAGACACCTCGACGAAGTTCTAGAAGGCGAATAATATGAGACCAACGATCAAGTGGAAATGTTCGTTAGCAATCAGACCAATTTCATTCAACGAGAACGGAATGAAAATGCTATTAAGACGTTGGGAGAAAGATCTATTATGAGAGAAAAAGGCTATGTAGAAAAATAATTTGTACCAATATAAAATATATTTTGTCTAAATAAAATGCTCGTTTATATTTAATTGATCTTCGTAGTACATCCATGGAAGGAGTTGTTTTGGACATATTGCATAAAATTCGGAGATATTAATCATATAGATTTAATGACATGTTTAATACACAGAATGTTCCATTTGAAAAAAATTAAGTTGAAACACATTTGGTAGTATAGGAAATATTGAACCAAATAACTTTCTCATACCTCGTATATCCAACAATTCGATTTAACGATACTTAACAAAGAAACATTGGAAAGCTAACGTATTTGGTTGAAGACCATATGTACGTAGTATGCACATATGTGTATGATGTGATGATAGATATATTAAATTGCAGTCTGTACGCTAATTATTAGTTATTTTCAATACGTAATGTTTCATTATTTCTTTATAATTAACTAGGTTATAGATTACGCACTAGATTTACGCTATTGCATCTATGAAAATACTTGTATGTTCTCTTGAACTCCATTCGAAGCAATAAATCGTTCGTGTTCCATCTGATTTATTCGCAGCTATGTAGAGATAGAAACAGCCAATTATTTATTATTAACGCTACAATTAAAAAAGAATTACGTACGTTGTGTAATACATATATCCATACAAATCTTTCAACGTTAGTTGTTAATTTGCTATGTGTTTTAAAGTAGACCAGATTATAGTACGTTAAGGAAACATTTACAAAAAATAAACATGCATACATTCGTGTGTATGTGTTTATTTAGTAAACGTGACTTAACATTCTTTGCCCTGCTTATCTGTCGGAGGAAATGTTTACAGTATTCGAAAGAGAGGCGTCAGATCGGAGATAATGAACTTGCGATGTGGGGACAACAAAAATTGACACCTTCTACCCAAAAATTTGTAGACCCCGATAAGAATAAGCGCCTATCATATGTGTATGATATACTTCGGTTGAAGTTTGACGACGTGTTGATTGAAAATAGTGTTTTGTTTACGTTCTTAAAATGTTAGTTTTGGACATCCTTTTAATATATTATTATGTACACCGATTGTGAATAGATCTTTTTATGTTTATTGTGGGAACCAGGATATGCATTTATAGTCATGATTGTGGTATTTAATGCATAAAGATCTTCTACCTTGTAAGATGATTATCAAAAATAATAATTTCTTACTAAGCAGCCCGGTATGTTTATTCATGCCTTCCTGCATTGAAGTTCCTGTTTATATTCTCTATGAGCTAACATTAACTTTAATTCATTTGATTGTGTTTTACGTCTAGCATTAGTTTGTAATCTTCTAAATGTCTTCGTTAATGTTTTGCTGATTATTGATCCCCAGTAAGAATCTTAGAGCTTATTGATTGATTAACTAACAATGACGTAATTTAAGAAAATATCTATAATTTCACGATCTTTTTCAAGTACGTATATTATTGATATTTACTATTTTCTATTAGAATAGCTTACGATTATTTTAACTTAATCATAAGATATCGAAACTTAGTAGATATCACTATTACTTATTAAAGTTTAAAGTACCCCCTTTGCCATGAAAGGTTTATCTAGGTTTAAAGTAAACATGTTGCTAGATCCATATCAGAGATAATCACTTAAAGTTATAGAAGTAATTCTGGATCGTTTTTCATTTTTGATCGTGAGTGATCCAACGGGGTTATAAGCTATTTTAGCTTGTAAAGTATTCTATGGCCTTGTTACTGTATGTCTTTGCCCTAAAGGGTGAAGCACCGTTAATTATTTTCTCAATGACCAATGGTGGCTCGGGAGCGTACCGAACTCTGTACTTGTCAGACGTTGATTTTGAACGCACGATAACCTAAGTTACTAAATTCAAGTGCCCTCTAACTATTGGATCGCCGAGCCGTTGATTAATCGCAAATATTAGGGTTAGTTCTGTCTGGTGATGTAGTTCAGTCGTTTGTGCGGAATTATAGAAATTTCTTTAAACCAAAGGAAACTAAACTAACATCCCATATTAATACTAATATTAATATGAATATAAATACTAAACCACCGTTGACATTAGTAATGATAAAATTACAATTTTCTTGCAACTTCCAACGTATTAAATTTCCGAAAAAATATCGGTCTCGGAGGACTTGAACCCATAGAGATGTTGGGTTCAAGTCCTCCGAGACCGATATTTTTCGGAAATCTAATATGTTGGAAATTGCAAGAAAATTGTAATTTTATCAAAGGAAACTACTTCAAATACTTATTTTTTAATACATTATTTACATCATTCTAAATTCTATCTACGCATTCTAGAAAGAATTTTGACGATTTTTTTCGCATTTTTTTCAATTTCTTAAATATAACCATCGTAAATTTTTAAATTAACGTCCTGATATAACCGAATAAACAACGGAGAAGTACATATCAACCAAACTAAATACGAGGATGGTATAATGAACACATGTGATAAGGAAGACAACCCAATTGTCTTGCATTTAATAAATTTATTTCTCGACATAACCTCTTTGTGGCTGTTATACACTCATCCAACGATGGTTCAATTTTTTAAGCCATCCAAAGAATGGGATTTAGTATCAGCAAACAGAAGTACATTGACTGTCCACAGGTATATAACAGACTTTTTACATCATGTAGTACAATACGCACAAGTAATAGGCATTCTTATTAATGCACGACCCCATGTAGAACTAATCGTCCGGGCATACCTTGATGAGGTTGGCATGCTAGTTTTAGATTAGTCTGCGGTGGGTTTAGACAGGATTCCTATCGAGAATGTATGGGACTATCTTCGCAGAATGCTACGGACCCAACATGTTCTGTGAGAGTGAGAGAATTTAGACCAAGCTTATATAAGGTTAATTGAATCCACGCCAAATCGAATGTGGGCGGTCATAAGAACCAGGGATGACAATATTGAGTATTAAGTTACCATTCTGTAATTTTATAAAAATTTAAAATATGAGTTTTTCTTTTCATTTGGTCCCTATATTATTTGAATAATCATAACAGTTGTTTCTTGGAGTATATTAGGATATATTTAAAGTTCCTTCAGTCATAAAATCATTCTTGTGCTACAAAAATGATTTCTTTTAAATGTGGATCGCCCCCTCTGAAAGTAAACGGTTACTACTTTTTCTCTATTTAAAATTGATATAATAATAAATGTTTAACAATATATTATCTATTTCATGGTAATCATAAGTATACAATCTGCGGCTTCGAATAACAATAATCCTGTACAATAAAAAATATTTCGAAGATCATTTAATGCCAAGGCGGTATTGTAATTTTAATGTGTAAATTGTCTTTACTAATTTATTTTTTGGATTTTTCTACTGTATAGCTTAAATTTAAAGGCTTACTAAGAAACAACATTGAACAAATCATTCAATTTTTCGTATTGATTCTTAAAACATCACCCGGATCTCCTAGATAGAATCCATGGTATTCTTTTCATGTAATTCTATTTCCTGTTTCGTTTACCGCAAATATCGTATTGTTCTGGGTCACATAAGGTTGATTTTTATCATACAAACAACCAGCATAATGCGCGCATCGAAAGAGGAAGTTAAACGGGGCACGTTTAGGCATTTATTGTTTACATGACTCTTCACTGCATGTGGACGAATATCCGAACTTCCTTATTACGGTTCTACGTGAGAGCGTTTCATTTAATCTAGCAGTCGAAAAAACTGCGTAATTATTTTTTTGTGCGCCATTAAATTGACAATTATGTCAATTTGAGCGAACGGTGGAATGGTCGGACAACAGTACAGTAAATATAAAACGATCCTTCATCGAGTTATTTTTATTTCGGTTGTATATTAAGTTTTTCCGGCATATGTGCGCATTTAAAGAGGAAAAGTCGCGTCGCGGATGCAGCTTGTTGGTTTCGAGATAGTTGCGGTTGAAGACCAGGATGCTTTTGTTTGGTATACGCGTAATATTAGTTTTGCTTTCAAGTTTGCCAGGCTTTAAAAGAGTCAGATCTTACGCTAATCAAGGTTTTCAAGGAAAAATGGCGTTAATCATTTTTACGCATCATTTTGAAAGATTTATATCCGTTAAATCTTAGAAAGTATTTACATTTTAATTGCATTCATTTAGTTTAAATAATACATTAAATTGTCTAGATGTGGAGGCTACATGTGGATCTTTGTTTATTTAAAAAATGAATCCTTTGGACTGACGCCGTGTTACTCAATTTTTGTGGATGTAAAATAGCTATAAAGTAATAAGTGCTGGAAATATGTTTTTTGAGTACATTGCTTTTTGTCCCATTTCGCACTGAAAATGAAAAAATTAAAGCACAACTATAAATAAGACACACATATATTTTTAAATAAAAATAAGAACCGCATCATACATAAAAATAAGTAGAACTAACTTCTAGGTACATAAGAATGATCTATTTTCACAATTAAATATGCACTACTCGTCATAAGTTTGATCGCAGCTAGCACATTGTGTTACACTATTTTAAAAATATTTGGGGGAATTCATGCTAGTCTTCTGTGTGGCATATACAATTTAATGATGATAATATATATTCATAACAATAAAACTTATTTACAAAATCCATTCAAACACGGAAACAATGTATTTTCGTATTAAATTTTATGATGGCAATAAAGTAATAATGCGTTAATAGTAGGAAATTCGGGATGAATGCGCTAGGTTCTATACACAAGCGGAAAAGACTAAGTTGGGCAAAAGCTCACGCAAAGTGGAGTGCAAATGATTGGGAAAATGTGTTATGAAGCGGTGAATCGAAATTCGAACTATTCGGAAGTAAACTTCGCACGTTTGTTTATCGCCGCGCTGGGAAAAGAATGTTAGGGCAGTCTATTTCAAGAACAATTAAGCATGGAGGAGGAAACACCATGGTATGGGGTTGGTTTAGAGGCGAAAAATTGAGAAATTAGTTTAAGTGATGAAAGAATGACAAAAGATGTGTATTTGGGAATCCTAGAAAACGATACGGTACCAATTGGATGTGTAGTAATTGGGGAGCCCTATCCTTAATGGAGTGACTGTCACAGAGTCCTGATTGCAAACCCATTGAGTTCTTGTAAGATCACTTGGATCCTGAGGTCCGGAAAAAATCTCTGACTGGCAAACCAGCATCCTGGAATGCTTTCCAAGAAGTATGGAATGCTATAGAACAAGGATCTCCAAGCTACGGCCCGAGGGCCAACACCAGCGTGTGAGAACCAGCAATCCAGTTCATGGCTCCCCACAAAATGGCGCTACACTACTGTAACGTGATTGAACTACGCGCATAATTCATAATATCATGATGGTATAATGAATTTGGCCCTTGCAACTTAGTGGAGGAGTGAGTGTGGCTCTTAGGGTAACAAGTTTGGAGGCCTCTGCTATACACGAATCGTATTTGGAGGGATTAATTCTAAGGATGCCGTATATCTGTCAGATAATTATTAAAACAAGAGAGGCTTACCTTGAAGAAACATTATAATAGTCAGTATTTTATTATACTATATTATTTTGTTAGTAAAACATTTTAAGTTAATCAGTAAAGTTTGCTTCTTTAATAAATCTCTCGCAAACATTATCTGTTCAGTTTATTTTGTTTTTTTTTTATTGTATAGTGCGATCAAGCTTATGACGGGCAATGTTATGCCAATGAACAGTTAAATGTTTTCTATTAATTCGTATTTTAATGCACCAATTTTGTTGCTATTTAAATATAAATCATTATTAATCGGATTTAACGATAACGCTTTTACCATGACAGTTAATGTTATAAACCTATTTTCAGACTATTCGATTATTCTTAATAAGAAATGAAATCCCAACTCAAGTCATATATATGTGAATAAGGCCATTACTTTAATTTTGTTGTTATTTGTTTATGTATTCGTGCATCACCAGTTTTAAAAATTACACAGAAGCTTATGTTTCTACTCTTAACCTTTGTGCGAGTGTCATCTGCGGTAACACTTACAAAGTATGTCATTCTTTGATATTAATACGTTTTTGTTTTATTGTTCTTTCAATATGCGATACACAATCTACACATTTCTTTTTCCGCAAGTTAATAATAATGACAACAGTATAAAATTAAATATAATTACAATTCTTGCTCTCTCCAATGAATAAATCAATGGTGATAGATATTAAATAATTTATGCAACGAGTATTGGCAAGATAAATACTACAATTATCACATATTCCCCTCTTTTATATTTCTCAATAACGCCAACGACAATAAAGCATAATAAGCGGCGAAAGTAAGGATTATTCAACTGAAACGGGTGTTAAAATGACCATAAAAGTCAAGTAGTTTCAAAAAATGTAACGTACGCCAACGCCGTTTTCAGCCTAAGGCGTGATCATACTCAAACGTGTACAAAACGCTGCGGTTGTTGAGTGAAGTTTAAAAGAACAATATGAGGGAACCGACGTAAATATAGAACTGTCATTTTAACAAATTGTTCGGTCGCCGCAAGCTATCGGCTAATGTCAGGCTGCATTACACGGTACATAAGTTACTATTTGTTCGAAACAGTAATGCACATCTAGAGAATAAAAACTACTGCAACATTTTCTGACTGCCTGCAGAACATAAACGTCATTTTACAAAAGAATACATTGTCCGATAAATTGCACATCTTTACATGGTATTCTATTAAAGGACTCTCCATTGATAATAAATTATCCATAATGCGCTGGTTAAATTTATGTGCCTATTATCTAGTGCCTTTAATATTCTTTCTCCTTAAAAATGCGAAACAAAGAGAAAAATGTGTATAATAAAAGATTCGTTTATTAATATAATACATGAAAAGTCAAAGAAGCCAATAGACACACTCATCACTATATATAGGGTGGTGGAATGGACATTGACGTTTTTTAGAGAATTATTGCAGTTATGCAAACAAAATTACCCAGATCAAAAAAGTTAATCTTTATTGCACATACAGCTGTGGCCATATGTATTCGCTACTCTCGTTTTGAACGTGTTACACGAATATTATTGTATTTCTAAGAAGCAGGATCGATGACCGACTTAACTAGGTACCTGGTAATGAGGGTTTAATGGTTTATTGTAGGCCATTCTGAGTAAATTAGAAAATAGAGGTAAAATTGTAATTTCTGAATATTTCTTCAGTCTTTCTTAAAAGTTGTAAGAGTAAGGTTGAGCTAGTTAGAGTGAAGATATTGTGTCTGTGATTTTGTCTGTGTAATACGATAGTATACAGTAAAAAGTAATGCCGAAAACACGCGAATTGACGGAGGTAGAACGAGGACAAATTGTGGTGTTAGAAAAGCAAGGGTTGTCGGTGTCTGCTATTGCCCGACAAGTGAAATGTGCGCGATCGACAGTTAGAATGATGATAAAACGATACATAGAGACTGGATCTTTGACAAACAAACCGAAAACTGGTCGAAAAAGGAAGACAACTAGCATATATGAGCGAGTCTTAGAGTGGATGTCTTTGCGAGACCGGAAAAAAGGGTCTAAACAGCTTTCCAGTGAGCTTTTCCGGCTACATAATGTTGCTATTTCTCCTCGCACGGTTAGAAGACGCCTTCGTGAATTAAATTTAGGTGGATACAAAGCTCGACATAAACCACGGTTGTCTCCGCAACAATAGAAAAAGAGACTGCTGTGGGCTAAAAGTCACCGCGACTGGACCATTGACAATTGGGCCAATGTTATGTGAACGGATGAGTTAAATATTGAGGTAAGTAATACATAATTATTGTATTTGCGGTATTCTGTATTCAATTCCCGGTATCTACAGTGTTTTTATTCTTTTTAATGGGTTCCAAAATGTAACAGTATTCATGTTTTTGTTGGTAGCTTTGTGGTAAACCTAGGCCTCAATACGTGCGACGCGGGCGAGGAGAGGCCTTCCATCCAGACTGTATCATCCCGAGTGTCAAGTTTGGGGGTGGTAGCATAATGGTTTGGGGTTCCATGAGTGCAACATGCGTCGGAGAACTGTTCGTCTGCGAGGGCCGAATGAACAGTCGGACGTACATCGACATGTTGGAAGAAGTTCTGGAACCGTGTGCGTTAAAATTATTCGATAATGATGAGCCAGAGTATTACTTCCAACAAGATAATGCACCGTGCCATAAATCTCGCGAAGTAATGCGCTGGTTCGAGGAAAATAACGTGCGGGTCCTGGAATGGCCGGCACCATCCCCGGACTAATCGCCAATTGAGTATTTATGGTACATTTTAAAGCGAAATGTAGCTAAATACTCATCTACCACAAGGCAATGCTTAAAAACAAAAACATTCGAAGAGTGGAATAAAATCACCGCTGAACAGTGCTACAACTTAGTGAGCAGTATGCCTCGACGGTGATAAAAGCCCAGTGAGGAGCTACCAAATATTAAGCAATATCTGTATATATCTGTATACACTCACAATGAAACATTTTCATCGATCAATTTTCTTTTATTTCTTATATATTCGTCGGAATAAAAAACAAAAAAGGGTGGCGAATACATATGGCCACAGCTGTATAATGTAATTTAATAACAAAAATTATTTTTTTTAATAAGATTTGTTAAATGGCTATCACGTTTTTCTAAACATTCATGAAGTCGTGACTGAAAACTCTCTGTAACGCATTGTAGCATTTCCTGGTTTTTCACTTTAGTTTTTCGAGTAATATTGGCTTTTAAAGCTTGTCGCGTTCGAGGAATACTTTGGAAAACCATAGCCTCTAACGAACTTCATAGACGAAAAATCGGAGCTAGTCAAATTTAGTGACATTGACGGTCAATTTAAATCACCATGGCGGAATATAAATGGTTTAGGAAACATGTTTTTCTTGGAACAGCCATGCAAATTCGCGCAGTATGGCGCTCTATCTTAATGGAACCATAAGTCATTATATTCTACCCCACGTCATTGCAATTCAGCAGGCAGCAAATTTTGGAGCATCTCCAAATAACGTTGATAAGTTACAGTCATCATCTTCTTCGAAAAAGTACGAGCCTAATAGTCCGAATACTGCTACATCGCACCACACGGAATGCAAAAATTCTTCGTAAAATTGTGGAAACACATTATTAAATGACGATTGACGATTGCAAGGACTGTGTGGATGTACAATTCACAGGTATAGCAGTAAACTCCACTCACACAAATTAATTAATTATGCGGAACGCAGCGTTTCGAGAGCACGCGGGCTCTCATTGCCAACCGTGTTACCGACTGTCGGTAACTGGTCGGTTACTGCTATACATGTGACATTATTAAATTATTTTAAAACATTTAGTAAATCAGTAAAAGTACTAGTTTCGATGGATACTAAACTGCATTACATAGGGATTCATTTAGTATATTGCTTGTACCCCCCCCCCCCTCCCACATTATTCATGTTCGAACAGTGGCGTTTCAAAAACCGTCAATACCCATTGCACCACCCTATTATCGCAAGGTTCTTTATTCAGTTTAAGTTGATTATATTTGAAATTAAAATAATCATTTAAAAAGTAAAGTTCTAAATCAACCAGAAATGAGTAAGTAAATAATATAAACCCTTCTTGGTTCGACTTAGTCTATGAGCAAATATTAGAAAAAATTAATTTCTTCATAGCAAATTGGCGTTTTTTTTTAGCAGAGACATTCATAAACATATATTGCGTAGACTATTAGCATATTATTGCTTTGATTGAAGTTTAGTTCATAAATGGTCGTAATTACTCGTTTCTGAGTCAAGAAAATCTTATCATTACCGCTTGAATGATACTATATTTCATCCTGAAGTAGAAAAACGCATAATACATATTCCAGAGAACAGAGAGGTAACAAACATTCCATAATACCATTGCAAATCATATTATGTGTAGTTAAATTTTTAACGTGAATCCACCAATTTGTATTCTAATCAAAGTACACCTCAAACATTTTGTAAATTCTGCTATATTATAGGATTTATCACTAAGAATTATCTTAATGGGATTAAGAAGTAGAACTTTTCAACACGTTTTCCACGTATACAACACCAGTTTATTACATTCATAGAACAAAAAAGTTGTTGGCATTCACTGCGCGAATGATGTAGATTATCTCCCTATAGGAGAAGATTCATATCGTCTACATAATTTACAAGTAAATGTTCAGAATTTCTTACAATATTATATATGTCCTTTATTTAGATAAAAAATAAAAACCTTAACATACACGTTGTGCTATCATTATAAGTAACGCCTCCAATTTATTACCTATTTCAAAAATAAGATTTCTTCTTCACTTGTCTATGAATACCATACAGTTGCATGTTTTGATATTAATATCATACAATCGATGCAATTAAAAGCTTTTCTTAAACCTAGAAATATACCACGTGCTAATTTATGGTCTTCTAATATTCGAATTACACTGTTTCAATCGATTTGTCTTTGTTGCTGTGTTGAAATTCATTAAATATAGTCGGAGTTACTATATGTAATGATAAAAACACTTATCTACATGTAATTCAACTTCTGTAAGTCGAATCCCTTTAATTCAAAGTTTTTCAGTATTTCATTTGATAGGTAAAACTTAAAGACAATTAAAAACATTAACACTTAGTGTAAAATATGAATTGATAAAAGATGTGGAAAGCTATACCAAAAACAATGCTGCTAAGACATCTGCTTATGGGTATGGGTGGGATTTTTCATGGGACAGATAATCCGAGGAAAGAAAACGCTAACACGCGACTCCAATAAGTACATCTTAGTTTGGTTGGAGTCCTCTTCGGCCCATGTTGCTCCAGTTTCTTCCTCCCTAGGAACATACTGTTCCTCTTCTTAGCTATTTAAGTCTTCATCTTGAAGTTCCTGACTATCTCCACTAGAAATTTCCTCTCTGCTCAAAATCACCGTTCTTTGCACAGCCAAGAGCATTCTTGGCGCTATCTTGTGCCAGCAGTACACACGTGTCTGCCGCCTAGAACATAGCGACACAAGTTGGTACAGTTTCCCAAATTTCGGATCCCACCAACAGCATGAGTAACTGTATTAGCGGCTTTATTTTGTATTGTTTCGTGGGCAACTTTTTTCGATGTAGAAAACTGATTGAAAAAATGAAGTTGCTGAAAATTACAGAATATTAGTTAGTACATTATTAACGATGCTGAGAAATAAAGATGACACTTTAAGAAGGATGGAAAAACACAAATTACAATTAAACACAATTAAAATAAAGATGCAAAGATCTGGGGAGATTTCGGAAACCTTAGAATAACAAATTGGAAAGCAAAAGTAGAAAACGGCACATGACCATCACACGCACTTTTAATCTATCCCAACAAATAGATTGTAAAACTTTCTCGAAAATTCAACGAAACTCTAGAAAGACCGTTTATAATAATAATTGAATAATTTTCAACTAAAGGAAAACCTTTCATTGAAATATCACGCGAAATCTTCCTGCAAGAATGAATAGTTTTTTTAGAATGCACTTAAACAATCAAGTACTTCTTCGTAACTGCAATAATACGCGGTTAACCGCAGTAGCATCTAATTACACTTACCTTCGGGGATTATGAATATTCTTACAGCATTAACGCATCACCGTCTTAATTTTTGTGACTCATCATCATTAACACGTCGTAAGGCAAACGTAATCTCTTTAGATGTTTATGTTTCATACTTCTAATAAACTCGCTGTTTAGTAATAATGTTTCTAATATTCTTCTTTATAATTTACCATAACATAAACTTTGTATCCTAATAATTGCGCTAAGGGAGATAATTTAAAATAGCCGTATCCCTATTAAATGCGTTTATGTAAAACTCCACGAGATCTCAGTCGGCGATGGCATCGATTCCTAGTATGAAAGTGCTAACAAAATAATAAACAACCGACCTGCTTTTTCCTGGAACAGGAATCGTATAAGCTCCGGCTAACGTTCAACAAACACATGGCGAACAATCCTGGCACGAACAAGCGAACCTTACCGAGTTGAAGATCTTTCAAGTTACTTCTAATATACAAACTTTTTTTGTAGAAGCGGTGTATTTGTACTTGTCATTACCAATAAACTGTAGAGAAGACGTGAAATTTACGTTATTTATACTCTATAACAACTCTGTGTTTTTTGAAAGAAATAAGAGAAGTTTATTGTTTATAGCTTGTTTTGTTTTCATAAACGTCACTTCCTAAAATTCCGATGCATTTTTTCTTAACTGTTGCGCAAGAGTTGTCTATAAGGAAAAGCTTTCTTGTTAATTAAGGTGAAATGAAGAAGTAATTGTTTATTGCGGTTTCGTGCTGTAAGGATTCTATTAAATCTATATATATATAAGTAGCAATAAAATAGTAATTTAATTAAGTAATGAAATTAACCATGAAATTTTGCTTATTTGTAATCACTTTGTTACTGGAGATATAAACGAATTTTCTCGATTGAGAAGAGCCTACACTACACATTGTCACTACACCATTGCTCACAAACATCAACAGTTGGTTAGTTAAAAGTAATTTTTTAGCGTATCCAGTACTACCTTCGTAATTCTTTCACCAGTGAACTTTTCTAATCTTTTAGTAGGTAATGACGTTTTAACAGGATCTAGAACACGCCCCATAATTTCAAAATAAAATGATTTTTTCGATCTCTTATTTCGTCGACAAATAACCACAGTTTTTTATCTTTTACATACATATGATTCTATAATACTCTCCATGACGGCAGCTCCCAGTCGAGATTGTATTTATTCTACAACTGAAATGGTTGCTTACCGTTGCTCATATCACAGGCGATTATCATCAACAGTCAAAAGAAAAACATGAAAAGCGATCTAGGTGGCGCGTAAGTTTTCTTATTTTGGTGCTGTTCGCTCTTTATGTGATTTTTGTAGTCGCGTTTGTTGCAACATATTTACGGTTTATTGCAAACTTTATAGTGCACCCCAACACCACTATAATTAAATCGAGAAACTCATCAATACACTTTCGCACTGCGTAACTTAATGGTTTTATTTTTCCCTTCCGCACGTCCTTCATAATCAATTGTTATACGTCCACCTTATGTAAAGGTCCACTCACCACTGATTTATAATTCTACGCTTCATCCGCTTGATTCCATTGCACTGGTAGTGGCGTTGCGTACTCAATGCGACCGTGGCTCGCGGAAAGACATCCCAACTCTAGTTATTAATCTCAACTCATACTGTAAATTCATGGTTATTCACTGCATGAGAAAATATTTTCGAAAAACCTCTTAGGAACTATTGATGGCTAAGCATTCACTAGAAATGTGAAATAACTGCTTATACTTTCAAAGGTTGTAATTTAATTTTTCTATCTTGCCATCAATGCTGCGTTTGTTCGTTGATTCTAGTATGAGTGTGACATTTGTACATCTGCAGTGCCTCAAACAAGCAGTAATGTTCCCCTGTTCTTCTTTCAGAATTATTTGTTTTCTGCAAAAATGGGTAGGTTAACGCAACTAAAGTAAAAGAAATAATGGAAATCATTCAAATTGCAGATGCAAAATGTAACTGATTATAACAGTATATACGTAATGTTATAATGAAGTACTGCTTATATATATTTTATCTCTTCTCAACATAAATATGATATAATCTTAGTATCCTGTTAATTAATAAGACGTCTATCTGGTAGGCAAACATTTGTATTTTTGACATATATTTTCATCTCACTTTAGATCTGATAGGTCAAACAACATCTACTTATTATTATAAAGGAAATTAGTGACAAGGGGATAAGGATCTTTTGGACAGATATTACATTTTATAATACACCTCAATTAGTATCCGTTATCTAGCATTCATTGCCTTCCACACCACATTCTATTGCTTTTTATGCAACGATACTTACGACGTTAACATTCTTATTCGCAACACCCGAAAGGAAGAGTTCGATAGCTCCGCTTTTTTAAATCTCCATTTTAAATCACGACTGTTGGGTCCGCATGTCTAAAGCGCACAGATGTCTTCGACGGCTTGGAATCTCGTTCTGGTTCGAAGCGATCTAGATGACCATGGACAACTGCCGTTCTGTTGCGAGCGACGTTTTTACCTTCGCGTTGTAACGTAAAACCGCATCAGACACAGAACGATATCATAATAGAATTCGTGAACCAGAATTGTCATGAGTTATTGTCGTTCTTTCGACATTCCTGGCTATCTCGCGCTTAACTTGGAAAATAGCTTATAACGGGAGAATTATAGCTCCATTATATTGGAAATCGTGAGAGAACGTACGTAACACTCGAGATGTACGAATGGATATATATTCCCTGGTACACAAATCAGTGCAAGTGATTCTTTTCTTAGCGGCTACCCAATAAAATGCGACTTTCTCTCTTGAGTTGTCTCCGTGTAACAGAATGTTGAATTTTATATTCGAGTAAGGCTCCAGCAGCTGTTTTAAGTGGATACGTTGTAATGAGTGTAATTGTCTGACATTGTGTATTGCGAAGATATAAGCGTATAATTATCGCTTTCATTGTCCGCAACTAAAAAAATGGAATCGATTAATTTTTTTTAGTAAGGATAGCATTACTTTCATGTTAAAATAAATACCAATGCGTTTTGGAAAGAAACATCTGCATTATTTTGAAAGCATCATTTATCAATTGATTCCAAAAATTCTTCAAAATGATACGGAGCAACGGAAAAATGAAAAGCTACATGCATGTGTGTGATTAAAATTAGTAGGAGAACTGTGCCATTTTTTATTTGAACATATGAATTATTTGGTGTTTGTAAAAGTTGTCTACCATCACCGATATTCGTTAATAGAATCAATATGGTTTCTATGCTTTGATGCATTTTTTAAAACTAGTTATAGAGATGAACTATAGGTACTATGCTTTCAGAAACGTCTGGAAGTTGCCGAATTTGATGCTAAGATGTTAGGTAGTTCAAATAATTTGCTCCCTAAGACTCGGCCACACAAATAGTTAAAGCGCTTAGGCAAGCAGATGTCGTAGGTTCGAATTCTATTAATTACTATTAATTAGACGTTGGTTAAAACCAAGCAAACCAAATTTATCAGTACATACAACTATAGCTCGGAACCTCTTTTCTAAGATATTTTAACACGCACATGACAAGTACAAAATTCTGCTTCAAAAACGTTAATCCATTATGACTACCCTTACGAGAACGACCTGAAATGTTTTCGGAATCGACAAGAAAACACGGTATTGCTGTGGTGTTTTATTTTTATTTTTCTATGTAGTCTCATCGAAGATCAATACACTTTTCCTCTGCCTTCTTTACTTTACTCTTTCCTTCCAGTGATTTTTTCGGGTTTAGGAACAGGAAAAAGTCGCCGGGGGCTAGGTCCGGTGAATATGAAGAGTAAGAGACTAATTCGTAACGCAACTTGGATACGACGATGCGGGATGAATGAGCCGGTGCACTGTCGTAGTGGAAACGCACTTTTTTTCCGCTGCAAGCGAGGCCATTTCTCCTTCAATACTGCATTGAATCGGGTCAATAAATCTCCGTAGTATTGCCTCGTGATCGTCCTTCCCTTCTGCATGACCTTTTCGAACGATGGAACGGTCTTTGCTTTCTTCGTAGCCGATTCGCCCGGAAAAGTCCGCTGCTTCGACTGTTCCCTGATCTCCGGTATGTAGTAGTGAATCCAAGTCTCATCTACGGTTACGAAACAGATGAAAACATCCCTTGCATTGCGTTGGATCCTGGCCAGCCACTCCTCCGAAACGATCACCCGATTTCGTATTTGCTCCTGTGTTAGCAAACGCGGTACCCATCATGCCGAAAACTTTCTCATACCCACAATTTCATGTAGGATATGGCCATCGCATTCTTCTGAGATGCCTGTTGTCTCTGCTATCTCTTTCAGCTTCAATCGGCGATCGGCTAACACGACATCATGAATCTTGATCGACCATTTCATCGTTGGTAGCGGTTTTTAGGCGTCACTTGTGCTTGTGCGGCCACGTTTGACCTTGCTCACCCAGAAGCTAATGATCGAAAATGATGGAGTACATCCGCCATGAACCTGTAGCAAAATATTTCAAATTTCCGTGGCCGCTTTTCCAGCCATACAGAAGTGTTTTATCACTGCACGAAATTTTATCCATTTTTACGAAACCGTCTGACTTGCTACACAAAGCACACTCTTAAACAACAACTGTTGATAGTAGACGTCTGAAATTTTGACAGTTGCCATAAAAAATGTTGCGCCTGCCGGCCAAAGAATCCGTTTCACACTTCATGCGCCATCTGTTGCCGATTCCGGAAACATTTCAGGTCGCCCTCGTAGGTCTGACTCAAGTTAAAGAGCAGCCGAATAATTAATATCATTTCCATTCTACAAATAACCGTATTAAAAATACCGACAATCTCCAATATTCCAGTGTTGAATGCCACATTCTTTTAAACATACCGAGGTTCTCTTGTGGACATACTGCACGGCGACATATACCTAATTACCACTTAAAATAAAAAACAGATGGAAATTGGAATTGCGTTTATTAAACTACAATGACAGATTTTAACATCACATTCCAATTATTTAATTACAAAATTAATTTACTATCGTCATAAAGAAGTCCATGCGTAATAAGAACCTGTTCGGATGCAGATATTGAAGAAGAACTGGACAAGGTTAATTACCATGAAAGAGGCCAAGTTATTATCTTCTGAAATAAACTCGATTTTATGGTAGGCATACACCGAGATAAATTTTAAGTGCGAATCTGTGAAGGACATTACTCTTGAATTGTTTGTTTTAACATGCTTTATAAAGTGGATAGACGGATTTGCAGTTTGTCGCAAATTGATAACAAGATTATTTAATAACTCAATTAAAGGAATTACTTAATAATCATAACAAGTAGAACTTAATAGAGTTACCACTGTACAATTGTTAAATCACTTGAATTATAAGGTCTGTCTTAAGGAATGTTATTTTAAATAAATAAATGTGTAATGCTTTTAATTATTTTGTCTAAGATTATTGCTTTGTATGCTGCTCTCTAATTAAGCCGATTTATTACAGTTCACATATTCAAGAGTTATTTTATTGCTGGAGCCATTTCTGGACAACGAATAAGTACGTCAACTATAGTACAGTGAAGGTAACATATTTGGTGTGTTCGAAAATTAAAATAAACATCTTTGCGCTGTGGTGTGGTATGCATTTAATTTTTTAATCTCTGTTGTTATGAGTGAGAAAGAGGACATAACGGCGGTAAAGAAAACTTGAATTTGCGCTCTCCTTAGTATGGAATTAGCTCCAAGGTTGATCTAACACGAAAGATTGTGTTTCCCATCCAATTATGTCAAGAAATGCCGAATTAATTAAAGTAAACATCTTTGGAACGAGTACTTCGCCACAATATTATGGCAAGAAGAAATTCCTGACCTAAATCTAATAGAGAACCTAGAAATGTTTTGAAGATGTTGTTTTTACGTTTCACATACGGAACTACCACATCTTTTAGTGGTCCTTATTTAGTCACGAATCATTGTACTAAAAACTTTTAATTATAGCTACAAGTATTAAAACATAGAACGTCTCATTATATAAGTAATATAAAAGTAGCTTAATGTATTCAGGAAAAAATTCCAGTTTAGCATCCTTAATTTTTAAACGGGACAAATTGTATATCTTAAAAAATTCGAAAAAATCTATTTTAATGAAGTATGCTCCTAAACTGAATAACAAAAAACAAGGTATATCTACCTCAATTTATATGAAAGGTATATGTATTTCATTGTGTTTATTGGAAAATGACCGATTTCATGAATTTACAGACATCTTCATACGAGCCCTCAAATACGAGTATGCAGTTTAAATGCTGTCTGTTGTACAGGGTACGAAAATAGTGCTAAAGTGTTAACGTCGAGTTTTGCTATTGTTTTAGGCGTTCGATTGTTATTCCATTGTTTCTGACGCGAAATAAGGTCATTTACTATGGTAGTATGATGTGCACATGTGGATGAGTTTATTCATGCATAAATTATGTACAACTGGTTGCGTTTGTGTTAAGGTGATCACGGTTGGATTCCTATGTGGTTTTAATTTTCGAAAATGTAATTAAAATGCACCTGCCCTTTTTCCCATAGGTCCCGATGCGGTTGAAATAGTAGGGAATGTTGAAGTTAAAATTTTGCATACTTAGCTGCTTATACGACGTATGTATGTATATATACTGTAATTACTTCAAGAATGAATGAAGGTACTAGCTAACGTTGATATGATGCCGCATTACCAATCAGATGGATAGATTTCTCCAGAAATACATTCAATTGAAATATTGCCAAAGTTTATAATTTTCTGTGCATAACCAGAATTCTTAAAATACAAAGTATTCTTGAATAATAGTTTCATAATAATACGATAAGGAATTGCTTTAATGATATTAAACGCAGAAGACACATAGAGTATATTCCATCCTAATGGTTAGTGTACTTGTTGGTGTAATATGCATTGTTGCAATTCTAATCTATTGGGCTTTCTATTGTGTCCTGTGTTATTTCGGGATTCCATTTTTTCTTGCCATTTGCTGTTTTCGTGGTTTCTTTTGAGATGTATTGTCCGCCAAAGATAAGGAAAGTGTTTTGTAACCATTATAAGCTACAAGATATAGGAGCTCTTAAGAATTTTACCAAAGAAAAAGGCGGAGGTCATTCATTAATATATATTCGGTTCCTAACAGAAAGTAAAAATTTTGAACAATTGGTGGAATCCAAAATCCCAGAGGAAATTCCCCAAGAAGAATAAAGCTAACAGTAATTAGCATCACAGAAGAGACAATCCTAGGGGTAGGTTGTATGGAATTACCCAATATTGCTTTAGGCTTATATTTTTCAATGATTATGTTAGAAATATACACAGTTTCTTGAGTTTCCTTGTTTAAACCAAACCTTGGTATTTGAAATTGGCGTTCATGGGAAAACAGCAAAAAAGCATAGAGTATTAAACAAATATTAAAACTGAAGCCATTAGATACTTTTACCAGAAATGACTTCATACCGGAGACTTCGTTAATTCTTTCATCGAAAACAAAAGATTGCTATGGGGAAATGAAAACAAATTCTCAGAAATGGTTTAACTGGCAAATATCGAATTTAGAAGAACTGTCGATAATCATAGTGGATAATACGAGCTATCATTCAACTCTGGAATGCAAAATGCCCTTGGATTAAAGAAGTAATAGAACAGTGGCTCGTAAATAATATTACGTTTGAAAGAACTTCGTATAAGAAACATCTGCTTTAGTTGATGGCAATGAACAACACATGAAAGGCACATATTGTGGATGCAGTTGCGGCACAGCTTGGTTATAGTATTGTCACCTTTTCATTAGGTATTATCCAATTGGAGCATTTGCGGAATCACAAAATCATATTACAACCGACACATTGGATGGAGTGAATACCTCCGAAAACATTTTTTGACACAGTGGATCATACTGAAAAAGTAATTCAGGTGTTGTAGAAATAAAAGGTTGGTTTCGAAGGAGAAGAAATTTCAGAATTGGTTATTAATCTCCTTGAATTTGGACTAAAATTTAAATGAGCGCATGCGTAATACCACGTAACAAAATAATTTTTTTTGTCGTGGTACCAGTAAAATACAAACTGATTTAGGGTATTTTTGATGTACTGGTTCCAAAAATAACTGGCATTTCTTCCTACAGCCCTAGTTTTTGAGGTGAAATTTATTACTCATACGTATAAATAGCAAAATCAAAATAATGAACTAAATATTTAGGAGACCTAAATTGTCGCTCGGATGTAACATCCTACCTATTCTATTTTTGCCCTCTGTTTTGGCTTCAAATATCCTCTTTGTGATTCGATCTTCTTTCATTCTGTGTGGATGTCCAAGCCATCCCAGTTGTCTCTCTTCTATGACCACTTCTACTGGCTTGATATCCAGACTATTAGTGATTGTCGTGTTTCTGATTCTGTCTCTTCTAGTTACTCTTTCTATTCTTCTTAGGAATCTCATTTCCATGGCCGTAACTCTGCTTTTGATTCTATTCGTGGTTATCCATGACACACTACCATATGTTAATGTTGGTCTGACCACTCTTTTATACACATCTGTCTTTATTTTGTTTGGTATTTCTTTTTTATCCGAAACGAATTTCTCAATATGTTATATATTTTTGCGGATGTCCCTATCCTCTCATTTACCTCTTTCTCTATTCTCCCATTGTCTTCAATGATTGTTCCTAAGTAGTTGTAACTTTTAACTTGTTCCAATGCTTTTTCCCCGATTTTGATGCTATGTTTTCTTTCTTCTGCTGCTATTATCATTGTGTTTGTTTTCCTTGTGTTTATCTCCATGTTTATCTTTGTTAGTTCTTCTTGGTATAGCTTCAAGTTTTGCTATAATGTCTCTTCCGAGTGTGCTATCAGTACCATATCATCTGCAAACATTAGTTCCTGAACGTTAATTGCATTCATTTTCCAGTTTCCTACTTTCATATTTTTTCCTTTTTGTTTAGCTTTTTTAACAGCGTCGTCTATTAATATAGAAAATAACAATGGGCTCAATACGCATCCCTGTTTTAATCCAATTTGCGATTCGAATTCAGCTGATTCTGCATTGGAAGTTCTCACCTTATTCTTATTGCTTTTATACAATGCCTTAATCATCTCTATCATTCCTTTCTTTAAACCTCTCCTTTCCAGGCTCTGCCTTACATCTTCTCTTCTTACCCTATCAAAAGCTTTTCTAAGATCTATAAAACATATATGTATTTCCTTTCCTTTCCCTATTAATTTTTCTCCTAATTGTCTGATTACAAGTATTAAGTCCTGGGTGCTTCTTCCTTTTCTAAATCCATGTTGAGTATCTTGTAGTGTTGTTTCCAGTTTCTCTCGGAGTCTTGTTTCTAGTATTCTTGTCAATACTTTTCCTGGGATGCTAGTTAATGTTATTCCTCCATAGTTTGAGCATTCCTTAGAGTCTCCCTTTTTGTATATGGGCATAATTATTCCCATATTCCATTCCTTAGGTATTTCTTTTTTTATTATAATGTTGTTTAAGAGGTCAAGTAGTTCTTCGTTACCTTTGTCTCTCGTATATTTTATCATTTCAGCTGTGATTCCAGCCTCGCCGGTCGCCTTTCCTAGTTTTAGTTTGCTAACTGCTTCTCTGACTTCTTCGTCGCTTATTGGTGTGATACATTCATCATCGTTTTTTGTTTTATGCTCTTTTTCTCTTATGTATCCGTCTTGTTTTATTTTTGTGAATTCTTCAGAGTACTGTTTCCATCTTTCCATTATCTCTTTTTTCTCAGTTTGTATATTTCCTTTGTCACCCTTTATATTTTTCAATATCGGCGCCTTCTTCTGTCTCAATTGTTTTATTGTTCCGTAGAATAATTTTTGGTTTTCTCTATAGTTATCTCTCAGTTTTATTCCTCTTTAGCTTCTTTTCTTGCCATTTTGTATATATTGTAATCCTCCTCTTTTCTGGTATGCATATATCTGATCCATTTATTTTTCTTATCTTTCACTTTGAGTTGTATTTCTGCTGTCCTCCATCTGCTTCTTTTTGCGTACGTATTGGCTATTTTTGTTATTCCACAGCTTTCCTGTGCCGCCTTTATCATGTTTTTGAATCATATCCATTTGTCCTCTGTCCCTATTTCGCTTTTAGTCTCTTGTTCAAACAGTTATCAAATAGTAATATTTAAAAAGTTACGCACGTAATAAAACATATCTAATTTTGGCGAATTTTTCCTAAATAGGGCAGAAAAAGTGAATATCGAAAACTATATCTGATAGAACAAATCTGATGGTATTTTTGGATTAGTAACCTCAAATTGCTTAATTACACTTAAAAAATCCGAGGCACCAAAATGTGTGTTGGCCAGTGTTATCTTCAGAAAGGTAAAACAATTAACTCTGAATGTTATTGTAATCTTTTTGAGTCAGTTAGATGTAAAAATACGCGAGAAGACACCTGTTTCGAAAAAGACATTTTTCCATGAAGACGACGCATGCGTTCACTCAAGTGTTTTGCTATTGACAAAACACAACCATAATTGGTTGTATTGCTTAATTACACTTAAAAAATTCGAGGCACCATAATGTGTGTTTGCCACTGTAATATCAATTTTATATCTATTCTTATATTTCACTATTCATTGCTAATTAATGCTATGTTAATTTTCACAATATAATTATAAAAATTTATGTATATTATAAAGTGTGGTACTCGCGTAATGTTAGTTAATATATTTTTATGTTACCTATATCAAGTAAAACTAAATATGATGCATGAGAACTTGTACTCTGACCTTTAATGTTAAAATAGTAAAAACCATTCAGTAATATTCTTATATTAAAAATATAAATAAAACGAATACGAATTTATTGAAGAAATTATTTAGTTATCCTAGCTGTGCATGTATGTACTTATACGTTTCCTTACTTATTTCTTTATATAGTTTCGACAGTTTTATTAATTGTTGGATTTATATATTATAGAGTATTCTTCACATTTCAACTACCAATTACATAACCTAGCACGAATTATGTCAGATAAACGCTGCAATTTAGTATCAATCATAATTTGAAGTTATGCTAAATATGCGACGCGTATTCACTCCTTAAATTATTACATTTCAGTAACACAGTGAAGTAGCTTGGCATTACCCATTAAATCAATTGCTTGTAACTAATTTCGCGATTCTTTTTGTAATTCCTAATAATTCCCTGTTATTTTTTCAGTGGTAGGATGGGAATTCCCATGATTTTAACACTACCTATCCATGCAAATGTACAGTTCATAAATACTCGCAACCAAAACTGACAAGCGTGTTGATAAATCATAGCCACGGTCTGGTGAACGATGCGGTGAGCGTTAAGATTTTTATTTTCTGGTTGATGGATGCTACAGATGAAACATCGAGCAGATTTGTACAGCACAGAACTCCTTAGAATAAGTAATTACGCTTTTGTACACAAAGAAGTAATTTTTTAATTATCTCGAACGGAATGTGTAGATTGCCAATTTTTACAACCCGTTTATGATGTACGTGCATAACAAGCTTATATCGCGAAATATTTTTGAGAAGATTAATTTTGAACTTAAATCAATCTACAGATCACTAATTTAGTTTAATTCAAAGTAGCTTGCTTTTTTTGTTAGTTATAGAAGTTCAGGAAATAATTAATGAACTTACGGAAAAGCATTTATGTATATTTTTAAGGAAGGTTTCTTACAAAATGTGAAGTGAATCATGCTTTAATATATTATACATTCACATCCTATTGCAATTCGCTTGCCAAGCGTAGACCGTCTGATGTACTTAAAATGGCGACATGCTTCAAATCACCCCGAGGTTCTTTACATCTCTACATATGTATGTGCATTGTTGGGTAATATTTTTCCCACTGTACACATGTAAGAAATAAAAAATATATATGCGCACAGTACGAAAAAGCTGAAGTTTAACATATTTCTGATTAATGCGTCACGGTAATATTTTATTTTCCGAATGATAATTAAATAAGTATAGCAGATTATAATAAGTATACAGAGGTACTTGATGTAATTACTGATGTTTGTCCCAGAGGTAGGTTTTTATGTAACACCACGTGTATATATGTATTGTAATGCGACTTTCAACGTGTCCTGCTTTTTATTAAATACATGTTTTTTTAAATGTCTTATGAGTTCATTAATTAACAGGAGAAGAGAAATCAAAAATATCTCTGACGTAAAGGTTATATTACAGGAATATTTCCAACTAATGTAAAAATTATTAAAAAATGTTAGGCACGCTCACATTGCAAGTAACAGAACCTAAATTCAAGTTAGCTAATACCGTGTTGGATACGGTACGCATACTAAGTTGTCTAGTAACCAGGGAAATAGAGAATTGGTTTTGGTTATTGATATATATAAATATAAACGAAATTTCACTTCAAAAGTTACAAAATTCCTCATTTCGGTTGACAAATTACGTAATATCCTGGAATCGAGGAGAATACTATTTATCCTTTGGAAGAACATTCAACAGTAGCCTGGAGCGTACAATCAACATACGTTTTAGAACTTTAAGAGCCATTACTACGAAGACTACAAAACTATAAAATTGCGTGTGTAAATAAAGAATAAACTGAAAAGTATCTTTATTTTTTGTGAGTCCAAAATTTAACATCTTAGCCTTTTCTCTTTAAGAAAAAGGTAAGCAAAACTATCCCATAAGGAAAAGAATTACTTTATTTGAAACTAGTTTTACTATTACATTTCCTACCCCAGCACAAGCCAGATTTGAGATTCCTCCAAGTTAACTTCCATA
This sequence comes from Trypoxylus dichotomus, assembly GCA_023509865.1. Taxonomy (NCBI): domain Eukaryota; kingdom Metazoa; phylum Arthropoda; class Insecta; order Coleoptera; family Scarabaeidae; genus Trypoxylus; species Trypoxylus dichotomus. The sequence goes on along the minus strand of CM042076.1, from coordinate 60,827,365 downwards.
CTTGGAAATTGTAAAATATGAGATCTAATAAGATCCTAAGGTCAATAATATAAAATAGAAAACTCTGGATACGTATTTCAGTAACTCACTTGGCATCCTCCATAGAACCTATCAAAGGAAAATATTGTTTAGTGTTAATAACAATTCACACCTTCACAGCTCCCACTAATTACTGGTGGCATCGGCTGACCATGAGTTATTCTTACGTCTGATAATGATGGCACTTTAGAACACGTCTGTAGTTTTTAATAGATCATCAATGAAATAACACTGATTTTCTAATTGCTAACTGAACCCATATACCGCACTATTGATTGTCCTAGCCCAGTATGTTTAATTAACTTACACAGTCATTTGGCATTTGAGATGCTGTGTGCGACTTTGCATGTCTTCTGGCCCAATTCGGTCGTCTTCTAATCGATGGATCACCAAGTGTTTTTACCAGAAAATGATGACTTTCAACCTTTTTCTTTTAATTAAATAAGAAAAGTAATGCGTGCCGCAAATATTCTTTTTCAGGTACAAAACTCGACATGATCACTGAACGATAGAGCAAAGACTCTAGTTTTTAGCGGACTCAACTTGTGTGTGTTTGTAGTTTAAATGTCTTAGCTAAATCGGAAAAGCTTATGCATACACCGGGTATTTTCTACATGTACACTTATTTATTTCAGTTGTTACTACTGTAGTAAAGAGAAATCGTTTTCTGGCTTCTTTATATATGCGATTATTGTAATTTCGTGGATCTATTAACGATTGCAAGGACTGCGTGGTTATGCAATTCACAGGTATAGCAATAAACTCCACTCACACAAATTTCTTAATTATGCGGAATTAGTCGGTAACACGGTTGACAATGAGAGTCCACGTGCTCATAATTAATAAGTTTGTGTGAGTGGAGTTTACTGCTATACCGTGGCTATAATTTAATTGCCAATGATTGTAATTTAAACAGCTCTCTTTGTACACAACTTTCTTTATATAAGCAAATGAAGACAATAACTTTAATGTAATTTTAGCCCTTTGCTTCGATATGAACCAATTCATGTTACAAACAAGTGAGAAAAAATAAAAGGGGGATACATCATCAGATATTACAGACGGTCAATAAGAGAAACAGGCCAAACGGCTAGCCACCACGACGGCATTTCTTCTCCATAACACAATTCGACCTTACAAACAATCCACAACTCTTCACGGCAGTTGCCCACATCCTCGAAACCTTGAGTGTCATTGGAATTCACTTGGCCGTATACCCTCCGATCCGTTCCCTCCCGCTGCTGTGTCTGTATGTATGTGTTCTGTTGTTCTTTCGGTTCGTCCGGATAAGATCCGTCCGTATATGTGGCGACCAGACCGCCGCGCTACGCGGTACCGTCGAAGTTGAAGGTTCTTGCCCTTCCGCTACTCCGTGATGCTCCGGCTATCACATCTGTTATCTCCTCCTTCTCTGGTCGCGTCGTGTGTACAATATACACACGCACACACTATAATATATCTCATCACCTACCGCAAGGAATAACATTTTCATAATGCGGGTGATATTTGAACCGTATACTATTATATGGATCCTTCTGGCGTTATTATTGCTCCATTAGAGATAAAATTGTCGTCATTTAATGATTACTATTACTCGAAACTTAGATGTAAGCTGTTGTACTCTTGCTTGGAATTTTATTTTTTTTGTAGATAATAATTAGAAAAGGTGCAATTTCCATACAACTCTTAGAACTGTTAATTATAATATCGTACGATAAGGGTTTCTGGTTTGTTGTAAGAGTTATTGGAAATCATTTGATATAAAATGTTATACATAAAAATTGTACTGTAAGTTTGGTTTTATTGTATAATCTACACCTCTATAGCAATTTACATAACCTGTAAGCACTTATAGAACACATTACAAGAACTGAATTGGTTTGAACCAAATAAACGTGCTTTCCTGATACTTGAAAAGTAAAAAGCACATGGAAAATTATAAATTTGAGGTTACTAATATCATTGGCATCTATTTACCTAAAATATTTTAACGTGTTTATATGTATTTTAAATATATAACAATAATAACATGCGGTTTATTAGCACAATATAAATAAATAAATACAAATACATTATAAATAAAATATATAAAATATCAATAGAAAAATATGCCAGTGAATTCAGGATCAGCAACTTAGAAATAGCTCCTCTTCCTCCTGAACTCAAAGATGACCTACATACATAAAATGAATGAAATATGACAGCGAGTCATGGACATCCACAAATAGAATTAAAAGCAAAGTCATGGCCATGGAAATGAGATTCTTAAGAAGAATAGAAGGAGTAACAAGGAGAGACAAAATCAGAAACACGAGAATCGCTAATAGTCTAAATTTTAAGCCAGTAGAAATAATCATAGAGGAGAGATGGGATGGCGTGAACATATACGCAGAATGGAAGAAGATCGAATAACAAAGATGATTTTTGAAGCCCAAACAGAAGGCAAAACACAATAGGTACACTCTGAAACACCTGGTAAGGACAAATATACAGAACATTAGAAAAAAGAAGTATGGGATGGATTGAAGCCAAACAATTGGTTCAGGACAGGAAGCTGTGGAAGACAAAAAAAGAGAATAGTAGTCCGACACCGCATGGTACAAAAGACGAAGGATTAAAAAAAAAGAAAAATATGTGAATGAGTGCAGGATCAGCGACTTAGAAATAAGCAGCTGCTCTTCTTCTTGAACTCGAGGCTGATCTACATACATAAAATGAATAAAATATATCTATAACGACTTAACTAAAAATTTAAAAATTGAAATAAATATAAAAATGAGGAAATAAAAGGAACGCAATACTAAAGACAGAAAGAAATAAAGAAAACAAAAATATTGACTAAGTATATAAATAATAGCGCTTACGCAACTGACAGCAAACTGTATTGGCTGTAAGTCACAAATGTCCAAAGGAATTGCATAATAACTAGAGTTGTTGTTTGGACTATTTCCATCGTTCGTTGAACTTGTATAGTCCGACGTTTCGGCAGTCTGTCTACTGCCGTCTTGAGGGGCGCCCTGAGAAGGGCTGTTGCTTGCCAGAGCAATCATGCTTCAATGTGCTTCAATGAAGCATGATTTAACGAACGATGGAAATAGCCCAAACAACAATTCTAGTTATTATGACAATCCATCGTCAACAATCACGTCAAGAGACAAAGCAATTGCGTTAAGGTATCTTAACAACATTATAAGTGAATGACCTTTTGAACATCTCTAAGCTGTGAACTGGAGGAGTAAATAGGTCTTTAAATCTCAAATTAACTTTATGAGCATCCGTTCTAAAAATAATCTTACGATAGAGATAGCTAAGTTTTCTACGATAAATTAATTTGTGATAAAAGAAAGCAGAAGAGAACTCTGCTCTAAGTGACATGCACAACCATCTTGCCCACCCCACAGTGTGAGATATTCTTTGAAACTTACGAATGCCGTAAATAAATCTTAAGCAAGAGTTTTGCAATCGCTAAATTCCGTCAATGCTTTTCAAGCTGTTATAGTAAACACTCATGCAAAAATTAAATCTTGACAAAAGAAGAAATTCGTGTAATGATTTCCTTAAGTTTGATCTAAACAATGGTCGGAGAATTAAAACTCAAATATGGATTTCCAACAAGTATCGGGCGACTCAATCGATATTTGCATCTAAAGTTTCTTTGATACAGTTGTGGATATTTTTGTACTTAATCTCCCAAAATCTTCTACAAGGTCTGAAAGAAAGAATGAAAAAAGTTAAAATAAGAAAAATTACAAGTTTTTCGTATCAATTTGTATTTTTTTACACCCTGTACAAACCATTCTACAGAAAAATGCCATTACTGTACTAGTTAACTTTGTAGTTAAATGAGATAATTTCTACAATAACTTACCAATAATCTGCAGAACTGTTGCTCCGTTCGGGTCTATTTGATCTCAGAGAAAATTTAATTTGAAATACATGGTATCTATGTTTTAAATTTTGTTCGTAGCAGCAGGATTAAATGTTATCGACTATTTTTACGATTTTATTATGTTGTTAGAAAGAATAACAACCAAAAAAAGTATCAAGAAACTATTGCTTCTGCATCCAAAATGTATGGATTTTCTTCCATACTTAAAATAGCGCAAGGTTTCAGTACGTCGCACACTTCCGCCATATATCTACTAGATCTTCTGCTCCTTTGGCATTGCGCAGTGAAAACCTAGTTCTTCCTTCTTTTTTGGTTTTTGTTACCGATCTACGCTCTCAGTTAAGTATAATGAAAAAGAAACTATTTCTGGTTATCATTTAATACAGCAGAACATCAAAAAACATTGTGTTATTAATAATAATCACAACATGAACGTTGTAAAATGTAAAGTTGTAACACACTCACGCAAATTTCTCCCGTTCCTATTTAACTACCAATATAATAACGTTACTTAGTATCGATACTCATCATTAAGAAATCTGGGTATATTATTTGACAGTAAACTAACTTGCAATGTTCACTTCAATTACGGTACAAACTCTGTATTAAAAGCTCTTGGGTTTATACTTAGAGCATCGAGGCAATTTAAGTTCATTGATGTAGTGATGAGTAGTTTGGTAATTCCGTTATACATTATTTGTATCGTCACTTGTAAAAGTACAGCCGAGTTTCTTAAGTACCTCCATTTTAAGCGAAGTGAAGAATATGCTACACAAGGTTTAGATAACATTACCCCTGCAAGCAATTTTTACCTGTAATCTTTACAGTTGCGATATAATCATGTAGTTTTATAAATAATAATATTGATGCTCATAAACTGCTAAACTACGGTATATTTGGTATGTGTTACCATCATGTAACACCGGTGTGTTCATCTATTAACTTCACTTTAAATACTAACGCAACATTTTAATTAAGTCACCGATTTGTTCAACAAGTTGAATACAAATACATATTAGCATTAATTTTTCACCTCTTTCACATATGTTAAGTTGTATTTAATTTTAATTAAATCATACAGTTAACAATGTACACACCAGTTTTTCCTGTTCTTTAAATGCATGGTAGTTAAATACTAACAGTTGTTCTGAAATTAGAACCGTCTGCAAAGCAATGAAGTATTAATTATTGTCACTAAAACCTTCGGGATATCTAACTTCATTAAAATTATTAATATTTTATGTGGATTTAGTAATAAAATTTTCCAAGAAGTTATAAAATGTCGCAAATAAATTCTTCATTTCATGTGCTTACACAGATAATAAGAATAGTGTTATATGAAATCGTTTAATTATTTATTTTTGATGTTTCCCTGAAAATGCTGTTAATAAACACTTACCTTGCGCGCTTGGTTATTAGCATCGCGGTCGCGGGTTCGAATCTTGGAGCTGTTTCTCTGGGTTGAAGTTTTCTGTGTTTTCCTCACATCATGATGAATGCCGAAAACGAATATTTTAAGACGTATCACAAGTGTAGGCGTAATAATTCATGGTTGTTAGGGGCACGCAAAGGCACAAATGCGCTAATATCCAATATGCCAAAGGAAAAAGTAAATTGCATTAATTAATCATTTGTTTTCGCTACAGTTTTGGCTTGTTTTAAATTAGCAGAAAAATACTTTTTTTTTGTATGGAATTGATAAGAAAATACTTTAATTAAGTATATGAAATCTAATAGAAAGTTAACATATTTTTTAAAGTAAAATAGTAATACATTAAACATGGGGAACTCATCATTACTTATAATCTTGAGTTTTAATGCTAAAGTGTTGACTTTTTTAAGATTAAAACATTGTTTGTCATCTAGATTGTATAAACCTTTAAACGACAAAAAATGTTGCTTATAGTAAGTAAAGAATCTTACATAAACTTAAAGTCATATACAGAATTTAAGAATGTAACAGTATGTAAGATTTAGCTTATGCTATAATAGCAACAGTAATAGAATATAAGGTGAACACCTTATACATACATCTTAAATAACCAAGTTCGTACCAAATTCCTTACATAACAGGGAGTTATCGACATCTCAAAATACTTTGAATGAATTAGCTCTATTGATATTGGCAATCCATTAAATTTTCAAATCTTTCCAATTCGTAGTTTTTCAGATATTAGCAAGAACCCATCTTCTATTTCACTCACGTAAGATTTATTTGACTCATGTACATATGAGCAAAGTGAATATTGTCAAGAAAATAGCATTTGCCATGGACACCCTTGCTTTTATTTTCTAACCGCTCCCCTGTTACCGCATTAGCTTTGCAGCGATTAATTTAATAAGTCCATAAACGCGTTGCTCGTTCCCGAGAGCCAATCGGTACAATTACGTCTAATTAGGTTGTTTAATTTGGTTCCTCAATTCGAAATGATTGGCGCTTCCTCAACGCTACACTGTCGCACATAAGCGTCATTAAAAGGAACTTTATTGTTTCGAACGTGGTGCGTTCCAGACCATTGCTTTCAATGAACGCTTCCTTTTTAAAAAGAAGGAACTGGCGATGATGGAGGCGATGATCGCGGCGCCGTTCCTTCTTCTTATTGCGTCTCTTTGAGCTTCGTCCATCGTTGTTCTCACATCAGTTTAGAAGGAGGATTTAATTCCTTCGAATTATATAATTACTTAGATGACCTGTAATAAGTAATACTGTGTGAGGAAAAGGAAAGGATCCCTGGTGTCGAATTCGGATCTTAATGAAACTTGGTAGGTAAGTAGAGTATGTTGGGACTTGAAAATATTTTTTTTTGTATGTACTGAAATTCAAACACCTCCTACAAAAATTCACAGATTTTCAGTTTTCTTGATTTAATTCTTAAACGAAAATAGATGGAACAAAAAATATTGTGCCTTATTGTGGTATATACAAGGTGTTTTATTTAAGCGCTACTCTCTTATGCTACAGCGGATCATAGTAATATGAAAAAGAAATTAACGCAATTTGTTCATCTTTAACATCCTTTGTTGATTTTTATTTATAAATTAAATTGAAAAAAATTGCTAGGAAAAAAAACGAAAACGTCACGCAATATTTATTTCCTCGATAAAACATAAAAACAAACAAAAAACATAATATTATAATAAATTAAAAATTTTAACATTTTTCTCGTCGAAATAACTACCTTTGGCAGCTTATTAATACGTCTCAAACAGTTCATAGCATTCTAACTAGTAATTTCGTAATTATTTCATGGTCGGTATTTCTTCATTTCCTTTGTCGAGTATCCCATAAATGTTTAGATGTGAAAGCTTCTTGCCTTACTCGTCTGTCGAGTTTGTCATATAAGAGCTCTTTCGGTTTCAAATCGAGACTTTGTTCTTCCGATCGTTATCGTGCATAAATATGAAAATTTTCCCTAATAATCTTGTTCCTGGTGGAATTGCATGCTGTTCTAGAATATCTCGGCACTGCCAATTTTCTTAGAAATTCTATTAATTTTCACGCAATTTTTCCATACGGGAAAGTGAATAAAAACTATTTGCAAGTTAACCCTATCCTTCATTTCAATCCCCATACTTAATTGTTTATGCTGTGCTCATTCAGTTTCTTGTATTTTGGAAAATACTTAACTTTAAAATGATATTTATTTGTCTATCGAGCATTCTCCAGCATTTAAATTGAATTTCATAGATGTTTCTGGAAGTTCACTTCTGTTATTGTATTAACGAAGGCACCTGCAAGTTAACTGCATCGAATTAAGTATGCCGTAACCGTAGAATACTTAGCCACACTATCTAATATTTCATTAACATTGTAGTTGTTTAGATTAGAGAACGTTACGCTGAAACAAAATCTGGGAATATGACGAATTTAGTTATTAAAACAATTTAATACGAAATTATAAACAGAACTTGCAATTTTGTGGAATATATAATCTGGTTACGCTTTCTTTTGTCATTTGATATATTTTTCTATAAAAAATGGAATAAAATGATACACCATTACGAATAGCTGTTTATTTATGCTGTGCTCATTCAGGTTCTTATATTTTGGAGAATACTTAACTTTAAAACGGTATTTGTTTGTTTATCGACCGTTCTCCAGCATTTAAATTGAATTTCATAGTTATTTCTGTAAGTTCATTTCTGTTATTGTATTAACGAAGGCACTGCAGGTTAGCTGCATCGGATTAAGTATGTCGTAACCTTATAACACTTAGTCACAACGACTAATAATATTTCATTAACATAAGATTATAGTTTTCCAGATGAGAGGATATTCCGCTGAAACAAAATCTGGAAATATGACGAATTTAATTATTAAAACAATTCAACTTGCAATTTTGTGGAATATATAATTTGGTTACGCTTTCTTTCATTATTTGATGCTTTTAAAAGAAAAATTAAATAAAACGAAACACCATTACGATATCTTTATCATCCCACCGACATTTATAAACGCCACCTCTGATCAAAATTAAGTGAATTATGCATTTAACGTCCACACTTCACTTCTATTACCGTTTATCTCGTCGCGAGAAGTAAATTATCCAAATAGAGATTATAATCGCCGATTCCGGCGCTTTCAATGACAACTGTCGGCGCGTCCCCGTGGCGTTATTGGGTAATTTTTTAATTTTTTAAAGGTTACATCATCGCATTATAACTTCAATGCGTGGCGTAATTTACGTAACTAAATGATTCCATTCTAGGAATTGTTTGAGGAAACTGCGGACGCGATTATAAATCTTCTATCCAAATAAAGTTGAAATCAATAATGTAGCATATTAATAGCTATTTCGTGATTTTCGAATAATATACAATTATCTTGACGAAAAGGGATATTTTGAAAACGTTATTATTGTAATCGTGAAACGAAATGGGATATTGTTTAGATGAAAGACGTGATTACGTCATTCTCTTTTGATGATGATACACATAATGGCAACAAAGTTAATTTAAGTATACAACATTACCAAATTATTGTTGGGTCATCAGGGTGTGTCAAAAAAAATAACAGTTTCATTATCAAAAACTACAGTTTGTTTATACAAAGCATGTATTGTTATTTCAACTACAATATTCTTTCATCGAATATTGTCACCTTTTTTTAGACAATACCTCTTGCTGGTTATTAAATTACGATTGTTACTTTAGCAAGAACCCATATTACAATATTCTAACGCCATTTCAGAATACGTATACACAAGGAAGATCAACTACAAGAGCTCTATCTACATAACCATCACTAAAATAACACAAGCAATATTTGAAAAAAATGAGGTAGCCGAAGTTTTCCTTAACCTATTAAAAGTATTTGACAGCATAGATCATAAGATTTTACTTGTGAAACTAGAAAGAATGGGTTCCAGAGGGATTCTACATACCGTATTGAAATCTTGCAGAATGCAGTGCGTGCAAGTAAATTCTAACGGAGAAAGATATCAGTCACGTTGACTATAAAATCAAAAAGGCATTTTGCAGGGTTTAATATTAGGACCATTGCTGTTTACGTTGTATATGAACGATCTGCCAAAAGTAACGTAGCGTTTTATTTCTTTGTATGCAGATGGCACCTGAATTATTGTTAAGGTAATATCAATGCGTTGGAAGGTTAAATTACCAATGTTCTCACGAAAACAAACAATTGGTTCAGTGAAAATACTATAAAGCTCAACATATACAAAACAAATATAATAAAGTTCGCATTTAAAAGGAACGTTTCAAAGATCAACACATAACATTAACTAATAACGCAAAGTTTTTGGATGTATTACTTGATAGCGCATTATCCTGGAAAGACCATGTACATGTGCTTACTAAGAAACTATCTAGAATGATATATGCTCTGCAAATGATATCAAGTGAAGTTCACGTTGAAGCAGCGTTGTCAGCTTACCATGCATATGTAGGATCACGGCTATCATATGGTATAACCTTCTGGAGAAACTCTGTGGATACTGACAGGATCCTCATCCTCCAGAAATCCTCCATTCGAAACATTTTTAATCTGAAGAAAAGGGAGTCATGTGGGAGTGTGTTTAGTGCGAACGGACTACTTACCTTACCCACGTTATATATTTATGAAATTGCAACGAAGTGCTTGCGGATACGGTATGAGCATCAATTATAACACTCGGGAATGCTAAAGAGCGACTCTCCGTTTGCCACAAACAAAGTATGCACGTATTCATAAGGGTGTAGGGATACAAACAAAAATTTATAATGGCCTATTTTGTGAATAGAAACAATATAATGTAAAGGATTTTAAGAAATATTTAAGAGAAATATTCATTCGTAGATGTTTGTATAACCCAAATGAGTTCTTTTTCTCTATGCAAATATTTAAATACTTTATTTTGAATTGTTACTAAGTGAATATATATACACTACCGCTCAAAAGTGTTTAGGCACCCATGTTTTCATGGATTATTCATATAGTATTATGTTTACCAAAAAAACATTATAATAAAATGAAATACGCATTTAAAATGCAGTTCAGTAAGATAAACACCCATTATATCGCATAAGGTTTACTATCATTTACCTGCACTTGGTTGGATTACCATAAACTGTTTATTGCGGTGCAATTACAATAACAATCCCTCTGAATTTACTGGGTAAATTTAGTGATCTGTTAGATTGTAGGTAATAATGTTTAAATGACCTTCCTAGAAGATTATATTGAAATCTGTAACCTATGGCCAGTTGCAGTGTGGTATTTACTCTATTCACGTTGTGAGCGAAATATCGTGTGATAATTTCTTAAAATGCCTTCGCGAAGAGGATATTCGTAAGAAGATCTGCGGGTGAACGTGCCAGAGAAGAGTGTATTTCTGCTATCGTGAAGCATGGTGGAGATTCTATCATCATTTGGGACTGTTTTGCTGGCACTAGTGTAGGGGACATTGTGAAAATTGACGGTATATTAAAAAAAGAAGACCACCGCGAAATTTTGGAGAACCACGCAATACCTTCCGGAATTCGAGTTTTGGGTCAAAATTTTATCTTCCAGCAAGATAATGCCCAAAACATTCTTCTAAATTATGTAAAGACTATTTACGCCATTTAGAAGAGGAAGGAACTCCAAAAATTATGGAATGGCCTCCCCAGACCCCCGACTTGAATCCAATCAAGTTACTATGGGAAGAACTAGATCGGGAAGTACGGAAATCAGCTCCGACATCAGCTACTGACGTGTGGAACAAATTGCAATCGAGTTGGACCTCAATAACACAAGAAACTCTGGCAAAACTTATTGCGAGAATGCCTAGATTGTGTGCTGCAATTATTAAATCAAGAGGAGGTCACATAGATGAAAGCAAAATTTAAATTAAACGTTTTAATTTTCACATTTATTTAATATATTTTTATTCATGTACGTGTATCTGTACATAAAAAAAAATATTATCAACACTTTTGCTGAGTTTTTATACATTTTTGCTCTCAGTGAGAGTGCCTAAACACTTTTGAGTGGTAGTGTATGTATGTATATATCCACAATATTTGTACTAAACCAGTACCAATGTTGGCGGACGCATTTATTATTATAACACAAAATTTCACTTGAAAATAATTTTCAAATAGCAACACGCCCGAAGGGGTAATAAACATATATTAAGAATCAAATACATACATTCATACGTATGTACATATAAGAACTACACATTTTATACTTCTTTTACATGACCTTTGCTAAACGATTATGTTAGGAGTGGCGACTGGTATTGCTCTTAAATGACACCATATTTTTTTATTCCTCGGTTTTTCCTACCTCAATCACAACTGTCAGAATAGAAGCAAAGTAGTAAAAGTCATTATAAATAAAAAGATAATCTGAATTGATTTTAGATTGATTATTTTAAAGTCCTCACTTATATAGACGTATACAACGTGCAATTTCAATAAATAGCAATTTTTTTATTATTACAAATTCTTATTGACAGTATTCTAAATATGTATCAAGTTTACTATTAGCTTTAATGCTCAATGAATAAACGTCGTTGAATGAAGGAATTCCACACGAATCGCATGTTGGATCGCTGTTTACGTTTTACCGCAGATTTTATACCCTGTTGCATTACTAATGAGTCTCGAGACGATAAAATCTTCACATGCAGTAAATATTAATTTCATCTTACAGAGTTATTTGCGTACACGTCAGTAATCGTTCTTCAAAATAAACGCACTAGATCTGTTAATATGTCAATGTTAAAAGTAATTTGGCATTCGCTCAAAATTGGAGGGCTCTTCCGGCATTAAAATAATACATTCGGTAGCTTGGAATTTGCAATTACAATAATATAATGATATAAAAAAGTAGACACTTATCACCCAACGTAGAACTAAGTAGCACATCAATATTACACGTGATAATTATCGTCCCAATTAGAGCCTCTCTCTATAGGCTTATATTTAGATTATTCTCTAATCAGTAATTGGTATTGCGGAAGTAGGATATGTAGTGGCGCCGGTGGTAGACACCGATTTATTAATTTAACTATTTCAAATCAGACAGAAACGATTTGGTGCGACTTATAATGAACTAACGGTTGTTTCTGATATTTCGTGAAAATTACGTATCCCGATATTAAAAGTATTTTTTTGGTTGGTTTTAATGAATTGTTATTGCTGCGATCATAGCAATATACAAGCGTAATGGTCATTTTCTTGGAGACGGGTTCGTAGTGTTATCGACGACTGATTTATTTGTTAGTAATTCAATTTATCATTATTGTTCTGCTTATTGAAATGATGTGTACATTAGTAAACGATGTGGGATGCATTTATTATGAGTCATAAACATTAATTATGTTAAGAATTTACGTATTTATGTACACCGGAAGAATAAAATAACCGCGATTCTTGCGAGTAATATTTGCTTTATTACGCCTAGTAGGTCTATTTTTATTTATTCACCAAGAATCGATTCTCTTACTTTATGTTGGAGAAAGCCGGTATTTACGATAAACCTCAACAAGGACAAAATACGTCACTCCATTCTCTTTCCTCGCGAGCACCACGGTTACTTTATTCTCTTGCTGTACTTGTAAGGTTTTTATTGGATTTTAAATTTACTCAAGTGTTAAGCTTTTGCACATAACAAAATAAGAAAAATGAGAATATTTTGAAACGAAAACTTTGTTTTGAAGAGGTACAAACATATTTCACTAATTTTATAAAACCAGAACAGAAACTTATTTTTAATAAGAACCGAAGAAATCGAAAAACAAACAGAATTAATTAAACCTAATAAAATATAGTAATGAGTATGTTCTATCTATGAATTGAGTTATGTTTATGTCGTTTATTGTGAGAAATTGACCCCGTGAGATTTTACCTCGACTTTACTAAAATTACAGCTGAAAATATCAGTAGTGAAAAAATCAAAACCAAAGTAGTAACCAAAGATGCAAAAATTACTAAATAAGTTAGAGTTACAATTGATTAATTAACTTATTAATACAGCTGGAAAACTATGTCGGCAAACTAGTGTCGCCCAGATGGGTATACGCTAAAATTTCTAGGAACCACCTGTTTGTTGGGGATGTATACAAGTTACAAAAACAATTTTCCGATTTAATACTGGAAAAAATAATACATTCAGTGTGCGTGATAAAAACAGTAGTAAATCCGATTTGAACAATAACAAACTCCGATTATCCGAAGATGAATAAATCTTGCAACCTATTAAATTTACTAGCTTGTACTATATAATAAACTCACAAATTAATACCTAATAAATTTGGTCATTATGTTTAAATTGGTCACTGTATGAATACCTTTGCTCTAACAGTAATTTTAAATATTTTATGTATTTTGTTTTCTGTATCGGTTGGTTATTGAAAGCTATATTAAGATTAACTGAATGTTTACTCTCTAAGACCGTATATTCTGTTTTCTTGAAGCTGAGGTTCCTGCCAAAAGAGGAACTTACAGAATTTGAATCAAAAATATGAGTCCAAGAAAAGGTACGTCGATGTTACTAAGAACGCTACATTTCTAACGTGAAATAATAAAGAGGTTTGTGAAGCAGTTTCAATTTTCGAACAATAATAAGTCATAAACTCTAACGATGCTCGATATAATTACCAAATTTGTGGTTATTAATAAAAAATTCACAAAATATTTATACCTTTGTTAATATTTAACGAAATCACATAGTGTTAAGAAAATACCGTTCCTGTCCAGTTTATTAGGACCACCTTATAAATTTAAGCTTTTGTATGTTTCCAACAATAAACAGTGCAGCGAATCTCTGTTTTAATAAAAAAAAGGTACCCACTATAAGTACCGGAAGAGCGTTTTGCGGCAATAAAAGCATCGCTACTAGTCGAGATGATCGACGTATCCTGCAAGTAGCAACTGAAAACCGTGCAAAATGTTTTTATTTGAACAATGCTTTCTCGTTAAAGATCGTCATCTGAACGGTTTAGTGAGCCTAATGTATTGAAATCGGAGAAACATCCTCTGTCAGTTATGGCATGGTCCTGTATATCAGTCGAAGGTGCTGGACCACCGCGTTTTACCAAGGCACCATGCATCAACACCAATATAAGCGTATATTGGAGGAAGTCTTGATGCCATATATCAATGATTTAGATCCGAATGAAGGCTCTTACACATTCATGCACGATAAGGCACCATGCCATATAGTCAAATCTACCCAAAATTTTTTGGAAACGCACGCTCTGCCAGTGTTACCTTCGCCGGGAAATTTTCCCGACCTCAATGCAATTCAGAACATGTGGAGTGTTCTAAAGTCACTCCTTATTCGAGAAGAAATCCTACAAAAGAGGAATTAGTAAGAAATATTGAGGATGTGTGGCAAAGTAACGCTACAATTAGACATACCATTAACGCTTGCATAGACAGTATACCAAAAAGAATAAGAGCAATTATAAAAGCTCAAAGAGGCATTACAATATATTGGTCATATAGTTGTGACGACGTCTTTAAACAGTTCTGAATAAACTTATGCTTGCACAATACGTTTTTCATTATATATTTTAACAAAATCGCTATCTTAGCAAGCGGACTGTATCCAATTTAAAGCAAATGATTGTAATTCTTCGCAAACATCTACGCATGCAAGTTATCTATTATGGTATGCACAATCATGATAATATAGACCACAGACGGATAAAACAAAATTAGTTCGGTTTTATTTCACGCTTTGTGAACAAATTATGGATACATGACTACCATAATGAGTTAGCTATTTCCACATAGATGTAAAACATACACTCATACGCTTCAGATCATTAACTTCAACCTTCCAAATAAACGCAAATCTGAATTTAAGTGTTAGGCGTATAAAACGTGATTATATATGCTCCTAATAATGCGATTTTTGACTCAGCTGCGTAAAAGCATAACAATAACTATAATAGTGAAGGTGCTAGATAAAGTAGGTGACATATATTACGTGGTATGGAAGCATGCAGCTATATTTACGTATTATATATAAGTAGACTTTATTACGTAACGCCGGTGCAGATGACGGAAAGTGCGTTCACTCTAGAGCATGTACCAATTTGATGTTTGCGTCTAATTCGTTCCAGTATTCCGTTTATTTGTTTTCGTTTAGAAGCCCGCTTGTTTTGGCCGTGCGGATGCGTCCGCCAGTACAGTTAAGTGTGAAGTTGTTTGTATCGTGCTGTTATCATAGCCGTAAACCCATCAACGCACTTGTATTTCTCAAGATAATGGCGCCTCTTCGGCTACCGTAAAGTCTCGAGTATTGAATCGTTTCCGATACGAACCTAAGATTAGGTTCTATATTTTGTCTTTATATTATCATACCGAGACGATTCATTCAACGTTTGGGTATACTGTATTAGTGAAAGAAATGTGATAGTTTTGAATCCTAAGGTTTACTCAACGAAATTTCAATAGTTGCATATGAACTTTTGAACAGAATATTTGGTTTTCTTAGTATCTTCGGCAAATTATGCATTCAAGTTAATGCTGAACTACAAATAAAAACAAATGCAAAAAAAATAACATTAACTGGTAACTCGAAACAGCGAAATTTCCATTGGTACATTCACATAAAATAATAATAAGTAAAATAAATATATAAAAAATGTGTAATTCTTTCTAAACCTAGTAGTGAGTATCAGATCCTCTATTCAAAATAACTTCAAACATCTGGATCTTCATGCTGCCTATCAATTTGGACAATGTTGCAATAGGAATATAATTCAAACATCACCTTAACGCAGATTTTAGTTATCGGACGCAATTCTATTGCTTATTATTGACAACACCTCTCTTTCCAATATTCCTCAAAGATTTTCAATCAAGTTCAGATCGGGCGGGCGAGCAGGCTATTGCAATAATTTGATTTATTCTTGATGAAACCATTTCTTTGTTTGTTCACCAAAGTCTATCAGAACCATTTCTAGATTGTTGTATATAAAAATTAGAATTTACTCGCGTACAAATAAAACATAGGCGTTTTTTGCTATGGGTAAAATCCGCCTAAGCCATTACACTACTGCCACCAAAACTTGGGCTCATCGCAACTTCAGTGTTCTTGTGCAAATCGTACCAATAATATTTGAAACCATCAAACTCATCTAAGTTAAATTTCTTCTTGTCAGAAAATATGAGGTTGTTCCACTCATGACCCATCCATATGATCTTGCTCAAATTTCAGTTTTATCTGCGTATGTCTCTTTTGCTCGTGGTTTTGAAATCTTTTTTAACCACCGGAAATTTTTACTGCCGGATAAAGCTTGTTGTACACGTCTGTTTGTTGTATAAATTTAAAATCGCAGAACTTCATTCTTGTATGGGATTGTTTTTCTTTAAATAGAACAGGGGACCTTGATGGTATAATGAGGAAGGGGAATTATCGCGAAATATTAGAAGAAAATGCTCTACCATCCGGACTACGCTTAATAGATTGGAAGAAAGTATAATTTACTTTATGTTTTCCGGCGTTTATTATTACTTTTTCTTTTGTATACACATGTGCACTAAGTTGTAGATGAGTAAATATTTTTCTTATAATTATCTTCTTTAATGTTTTGAAGCAAGGGTCAAATTTTCCATGAAATAGGAAGTGCCTATACTATTATAAGCGGTGGTGTATGTATAACGAATTATGTATATATTTTGTCAATTTATATAGCAAAAATATACCACAGTGTTTTAAAGTAACGGACGGTATAGATACAACATAGATTGATGGGTAGTAAAAACATACACCTCAGACTACTACAGTGATTGTGATTAACAAATAAACAAACACGTAGTTATTCTTTTGTAGGCTGCGCGTGCTAATAGCATCATTAATGTTAACATACCGCTTGCCACGAAAGCATAGATCATCAATTCCTATTATTATTAAAAACACAATACATTATCAATAACAAAAAACATGTTACATGTTCAATATATATGTTGAAAGAGAAAATAAGTTATACACTCAGAGTTAAATGGTGGTATAGCACAGCTTTGGCATGCGTTTTACTAGATTTTTATTATTTAATATTTCTGTGCTAATTTTAATTCACCAGATATGAGAGTACTGATATAAATGCTTTGCTGAACTTGAACTCCGCTGACTTTGTGATTATAGCGACTAAATCATATTCTCGATGTCTCTCTCTTCTTCTTTCTGTTTATAAAAAGTGTTTGCAAAGCTTAGAAGTATTTGAAAGAAAAACAGATAGAATGATATATTGCTCTAACATTTCTTTAGATTGTTCTTTTCTCAATACTCCTTCGATTCTTACCAAATTTCCCCGTTCATTCGCAAAGAAGTATCCTCAAATCACCACCGAACTTCTCTCGTGTCTTGCAAATGTCGAGAGTTTGTTCCAAATTTCCTGTTTAGATGTCCTTTGAACAAACATTCATCGTTAATCACAAAAAACTGTGAAGTTAGATTCGTCGCTCCAAAGAACATTCATTTTTTTATGTTCCAAAATCGAATTAAACCGTTTTTCTTATTTCATGACTTTCTAAGAATTCACACGGCAAAAGAGATTTATATAAGTTAGTAGTGTATTGGTTAAAACCATAGTTACATTGCTATAATATTGGTTTTCTCGAATTTTATTATTTTTCGATAAGTGGTCTTAGTGTTATGAGCAATAGTGTTTGTAAGTACAGTGAGCTATTTTAGTCTTGTCTGCAGATATCCAATAATGTACTGCACATTCTCTTTTAAAACTGATATTTTTATCAACTCTTTAGTACCAAATATAGGTATATATTGGTGTGGACTTCTGGTGTTAACTTAGCTACGATATGAAACCCCTGAACTAGAACTGAAGAAGCAAAGTGTTACTTATTAGTAAGGTTGGGGAAATCTTGGGTATGAAAATTAACCAAGTATTTAAACTAATCTATCTCAGCTTCTCTGCTATGCATGCACGTATGTCATATTGTTTACACTGTAAAATTTTTGACAAAGAAAAAAAACAATTGACCATCTTCACATATAAAAAGAAGTTCTCACATTCTTCAGCTTAATTAGATTTTGTCAAGGCGAAACATTTGGCTAGTCCTGTTTTACATTTACATACTACTCTTCATGAAACTGTTAAAATGTTCTTCCATATAATGAAGTATAAACACATTATAACGCGCAATACGATGTACCATACGTCCATACACAGCAGAGAAACTGATGCAGATTGGTTCAACGAACTCGATTTTCGTATCGGTCTTGCATGTGCGCGAGTCCGGAGCTGGCGCGCCGAAGATTTAGCCAACTCTACTTAACATACATCATTCAGGAAGGACATAAATCACATTGTGTTGTTATAATTACAATAGCTTATATTGAAAGAGAAAATCAATTACAATCAATAAGAAATTCATTGTTATAACTTCTCCTACGATCTAATATAAAAACGATCGTTAAAAAACCCCTAACCAAATCAAATTTCCACTATAACTGTAAGGTTCTTATTAGATTACAAACATTTGGTTTTTAACGTTGTATATAAGATTTGAAACACGACTTTAATATTTTTTATTTTTCATTATTACTTTACTCACCATTAATAATATTAGTTCTGCAAACTGCTAAATATTTTTCGAAATTTACTCAACGTCTAAGTTTGCTTTGAAACGCGTCACCGTAAGAATTACCGAAGAAACCGACAAAACCTATCGAGCAACGGTTCTTCGCCTTGGAACACCGATTGAAATTCCACGATCTTAATATTAAACGGAAGCATGTGCATTCCAACGTTTTAATTTCTTAAATCGCCCGTAGATCAAGCTCTACACGCACACAGGTTCGCCATAACTGTTAGATAGTTACTACGCTGTTTAAATACACTGTAATGATACTGGATACTGGCACTGGACTATTACTACTAGACTAATAGTGTTAGTAGAGAGGCGTATAACGTATACTTACTGCGCGTATGGTATTCTTGCTGCTATGTATTACGTAAGAGAGAACCAATCGCGGAAATTGAATATTTCCTCCTGGCTTAAATTTATTGTCTTTCCTATTAGCAAAGTATGCGACATTCTGACTACAAATTTATATTTTATTGGATTATGTATACTTGCGTATATTCTTCAGAAGAATCAATTGGTAATAAGAATATTTACTACTTCAAACTGGTATTGTAGATCGTAGTCTGACCTGGCATTTCAAGGAGGTGTTATATACAAGTTTGGAAAAATTCCTGTACGTCACTATTGTTTTTCCATCGTGGGTTTCCTGCTTAATTCTCGTCCATTCTATTATGTCTATCTATTAGTCTATTGTTCGCCATACGGCACACATGACTAAATCATCTTAATTGAGCTTCCATAATTGGTTCTAGTTTTAAATCTTGTGTGT
The DNA here is from genome assembly GCA_023509865.1 of Trypoxylus dichotomus. Taxonomy (NCBI): domain Eukaryota; kingdom Metazoa; phylum Arthropoda; class Insecta; order Coleoptera; family Scarabaeidae; genus Trypoxylus; species Trypoxylus dichotomus. Next base: position 60,807,617 of record CM042076.1, on the reverse strand, counting down.
ATGTTTCATTATTTTAGTTTTATTTTCTATGTGTCTTAAGAACCGTATCTCCAACGGATTTAAACGAATGTTCCACTGTTTATTCATTATTGTAGGTCCAACCACGTTTTTAACTACTTCTGTTTCGATTTCTTTTAGTATTTCTTCTATATTTTCGTAACATGTGGTCTTCACTTTTCCTATTGTTCCTGTCTTCTCGTTTATTTCTCCTTATCTATTTTCCACTATTTTAATATTGTAGATACGAAATATTTAAAATAGTCGGTCTTGTCTAATAGTTTTCCTTGTGATGCAACATTAATGTTTATATTTTCTTTTAACACTGGCGTTGCTTTTGTTTTCGCTACGTTAATGTTCAGATTTATTTTCTTAAGTCCTCTTTCCAACATTTCTAGATTATACTATATGTTCTTTTTCGCTTTCGCTAGGATGCTATGTGATCTACAAACAGTAGTTTATTTAATTTCTATTTCTTCCAGTTAACTTCAGTATTCCAGTCATTACTTTCTAATGTTTTCTCGTGCCTCATTTGTAACTCCAGTTAAAACAATTGAGATCAAAATTGCGTACGCTAAGCATATATCGTCAATAGATTTACAAGGCTGCTCTTACAAACTGGAGAAAATATTTTGTGTTTGTCTCCTTAAATAGTGTAAAGTGATGATAAAACAACTAGGGAATACGCAATCTATGTAAAGATGTATAGATTTCGTTGGTAAAACTACTGATATAAGAATGAACAAATGGTTTTTAAAAAAGAATTAAATTGTAAAAGCTTAGATGAAAATTCAAAGATTGTAAAGACCTGATTCGTTTTAAAAAATGCGTCTAGCCTGTTAAAGTCAAATTTATTTTATTGAGGATATAAAATTTAATAATTTATTGTTTAGGGGCGAAATGCGTGTACTTAAAATGTTTTTTAACTGTCGTTTTTATTGGTTAATATGATTCCTCTATAATTATCGTAAGTTCTTTTGCCAACTTTTTTATAACTGCATTCAGTAGTTCTGATTTCTTCTTTTCTAATGTATTTATCTGCATCCCTGGAGTTTGCTGGATTCTCGGCTCTTTTTCCAATTTTGGTCTTTGTATCGCTTTCGTTTCTTCTTCCCGAATTTGTTGTATTTTTTCTACATGGTTCGTGACACAACTTACAAGCTATAACATACATCATAGGCGTACAATAAAGTACTGCAATAAATAATTAGTAGTAATTAGTAATAATCAATCTATTTTATGTTATAAAATGTTTCGTATAAGAACTGCTACTGGAACTTTATCTCACGGGACTGGTAGCTCAGTGCCGAGGTCCGGGGTTCGAACCCTAGAGCTGTTTCTCAGGGTTGAGGTTTTCTGCGAATTTCCTCCGTTCATGGGGACTGCTGAGAACGAATATCTTAAGATAAATCCCACGTGTAGGCGCAATCATAGCTAATGGCCGGCCGATGCCTCCCGTAATTGGTGAAAACTGTTGGGGAATGGCGAAGACATGAATTATTATTATTAAACTGGGACAATCTCAATGTTTGTTTAATACACAAGCAATTTTCTCATAATTTATAATATATAGCATTGTTTGCATTTCATCTGCGTACATAATTGCACTACTATAATATTAAACATTAACCGTTATCAACGCAACAAAACCTGGAAGATATTTAAACCTAGGAAGTTACAGAAGTCATCATATCCAATAGAAGATTTCTGCGATGCCCATGGAAAATGAATCTGTATGTATGATAAACTCAGCTTGAAATTATTGTATCTAGTAACAGTATAAAATACATTGAATACATTATACAACATTTATATACGTATATATTTTAAAGAACTACTGCAACCATATAAAAGTAGTCCATAACTTAAATATATTGCGTACAAGTAATTTACCAAAGCTTTAAACGTTGTTTTGTGCATGTCCTAAACTAATTTAATTTAAAATATGAAATTATTCTAAATGTTACTAATCAGTTTTTCTAGTTAGAAAATTGCTAAGAAAAATAAATGATTTGGGCATGATTAGTAACCCTTCAACAAATAAAGTTTGAGTATACAAACTATACGTCAATCTCTTTGAGTTTGATAGTCGGTAAAAATTTGTTATATCTATTAGATTTATTTTATAAGCTGTGCTAATATCGATTTCACCAGAATTATTTACCAGTTCTATAACTATTCTAACGTGTTTTGTTTTAACAATTTTTTGCTAAGAACATATCCATATTTTTAATTTGTCAATATAGTTTGCTAATTCCAAGTTATGTATAAATTATATATTGAGATAAAGTCAACATCTGAACATTTTTGATAATGCCGGATTCTAGATGTTAATTCTTTACTTATTTACTTACAGCTTACATTTATTTTTATTGCATTTCGTTTCGATTCTAGTTAATTTCTAAAATATGTGTAAACAACGCTATATTCCGTCGATGTTTAAATGATACAAACGCCTATTAAACAAATAAATATCGTCATATCCTTTTCAAACAGTCTTACGAAAAGGTTTCCGCCGCGTACTCGGAGAATAATAACGCGAAACTATTTTAATTATAACCTCACTAGGCGGATAAACTTCCATAAAACAGTTATTCGAGCAAATCGTCTCCGAACAATGCGAACAAACAAAACTCCGGATTGTTGCGAATCGTTTGGCCTTTTCAAAGACGTTCTCCTAGTTCCGGTGCGCGACGTATATAAAAGTAATTTCGTTAAAAATCAAAACCAAACAGCCCTCTAGTTAGATAAGAAGCCATCGAATGATCGAACGCATATACAGGAAGACAATTTTTTAACTTAGCTTAGAGGATGTGCGCTATTAACGGAATGCTAATTAGCAGTCCCGAGTCGATTAGGTTGCGATCAATTTACGGATGTGAAATGCTAAAGTTGACGTTTTAGACGTTGAATGTTCACATTGACAACTGGAATAAGGACGCTGTAGTAAAAGCGAAAAAGGAGTGATTGACACAATTTCATTTGTCTATAATTATGAATGGTGACAAAACACTTCTATGATGTATCTTATAAAGGAAACAACTGTCAAAGAACACTAATGGATGTAATGTTAATAGAAATGTCAAGGATACATGTTCCTGTTGACACTTGCTCTTTTTTTTTTAATAAGTAACGAGTTTATACAAATCCGGAGTCGAAGTAACCCATGGAAATTTGAAGTCTTGTCTTTTTTATGTCATATTTCCGTTTGCAAGTAATTGTAACATCGCTTGAAATTTCATTAAAAGACCGTATTAATTAACAGAAGTTGGGCAAGAATGATCTTTTGAAGGTAATAATAATTAATTTACAAGTTTATAATTAAACGTTTTCATATTTTCGAGAATTCTTGCTAAGCAATAACATTTCTTCATGAAAACTGTGAAAGAAACTGCGCATCCATTGATGATTCATATGGAGAAAATGCTAAATTGACGGAAATAATTAATTTTATAAGCAAAAGATTTATTATTTTTATAATGATAATACTCTCTAGTTATTGTACTAATTTAATATTAACATTGAAAAAATTATTGTAGAAGAATGCTTTCAAATAGTTTTAAAATAGATTCGTGTACTCCTTCAATATTTCCTTAAAATAGATATAACGTACTCGTATATTGTATAAATTGACCACAATGATGAAATATAGAAAGATAAATTATATAAGAACCTTCACCTAATCTTACCATATCGATTTTACAGTATTTAGCTATTTCTAGTTTCATTAATTTTCTCTGTCATGTTACCTTGCAGATCTGTATAACAATTCACTGGTATTTGATAATTAATTTAAGAAGGAGCCATAAAAGGAAATCCCATGGTATAAGATCACAACAAGAGAAGAGAAGGTTTTGTCATGGAGTTAATCATTAAAGCTATTTGGAAACCATTCAGAAAATACTACTCATCGCCGATAATCAATACTAAGGATTTCTTATAAACAAGTTGTATGATTTGACCCATAATTTAGTTTGTTGAACGAGCATTCGTATTGAAGTTTTTAGTGCATTAGTGGTCACTTGCCTAACATTATCAATCGCTTCTTCTGTCCGGACTTCTGGCAGTCTTGTTGTCTCACATTACTAGTTCGTCGAGAAATTTGAGCAATTCTTTTAAGTATTCTGTATTATAACCAAAAACAAGGTCAGAAAATACATGCATAATTGTTTTTCGATCTTTTGACTATTTCAAAAATACGATTCACCATTTAAATTCAAAAATAACAAATACTATTTTTGACTTCAGATTGACAATATTTTACATTTAAATTTTAACACAAATCATAGACTTAAATTAGGACATCATGTGCAACATCTACTTGACTTCGGATTTTTCTGAACACCCGATATATTGTAATTTGATATATCCATTTTTATTCGACGTTTGTTTCTTATTACAGTAAGATCGTATAAACGATACAGATGAACAATAAATCAGCTTCAAATTGGAGCTGCAAGAAATGAGACGGTCATTTCTTGCAGCTATCACTTCATCCTAAGCAATTAAACTGTGTTCAGTGGAGACCCTAATTAGGCAGCTTTTGTTAATAAATTCATATTTTTCTAAGAACTAATTGGTACATACTTTAAGAGGATAATAAATTGTGTTAACAGTTCAAGTTTGCAATGTTATTGATTATATTTGAAATTACATGTCTAACATATCTTTTTCTATAAAAATTTTATATATAGGAAATTAGGCAATATAGAGTACTTACAATTGTAATAATCAAGGCTCCAAAGATTACGTTAAAATATTATTGAATTAATAATTTAAATAAATTTTAAGTTAACTTTGGATAACTACAAGAGTTACTTTTTAAATTTATAAATAAATGTATAATAGAACACAATTATTTAAAACGTACAATATTCTGATTTCAAATACAGGTGCAAAAGTTGCTGTATGGTAATGAAACATAACATCTTCTAATTGACTTCCTGCTGCTTTATGGCACGCTTGCGTTTTTTACCGAAATTTTCAGTAATATTTCGTTATAATTGCGACTGAATAAAAAAATAACATCAGTAATGATCAATTATTTCTGTATTGTTAGCGTAAACTTTTTGTTCTTAATAACCAAAAAGAATCCGGAGGTATTGAATTACATGATCTAGCTTGCTGATTAATGCTTCCACTTCCAGAAATTATTTGATTCTCACATCGGCAAAACCGCGTAAAAACGTTTATTGTTTCCGCGGTTGTACGAGTTGTGGCATCATCCTGCACACATACTATTGACAAAACCACACAGCATACTATTGACTTTCGCACTTTCCAATTCGTTTACAATCACGCATCGATATCATGCTCCAGTAACGATAACAGATAGTTACTTTTATGTTGTAACGGTTTTTCCAGCATTTTCCGCGTATTTTCTTCGCCCCATTATGTTTGCTTACAAACCACCCAGTTAAAAATATACCTCGTTCCTAAAAATAACTTTATTCTATGGTAAAGTTTACTGGCTTTATTTCTTGATTTTTTCTGTAAACCTTTAAATGAAGATCATTATGCAAAATCCTGAATACGATTGATGTTTTTGGATTCGCCATAACACTAGCACTTAGAGCTGCAATATTGTTTTCATGGGTTAGACTTTGTGGCTGAAAATATTACCCAAACCTAAATAAATTAATATCATCAACAAAGCGATGTTTCTAAAACCTCCAAAACGTATTCAAAAATTTTACAAGCTGCGTTCCATTTTCTGAACCACCAAAGCCGGTTGTTACTCCATGGGAGACTTGGCTGAAAGCAGCATTTTATTATTCCGAGCATATTCGTAAAATAAAGTCTGTAGTGTAAAACTTTGATCCTAAGAAGGCGACTGCTATAAGAAAAGTCAAGCAAACTTTCTATATTCTGACGTTGGGGCGGATTTACAAAATGCGCCAAACAATTATAAGACACTACTTGAGGCAACAGAAAAGTTTCAACATTAATCATTGTTATTAATGGATACACCACAAATACTGAATATCGTACAGACACAGATTTATAATTTAAGTGACGTAAAAAATGCTGGTGTCGTGAATTTATCAGGGCTTTCAATAAAGATTTAGATTTTGCCGGATTGAAATGTGTGCTAACTATACCAATGCTCCATCCTTAGATGGCGAACGCTTGTTTTCTTCATATAATAACGACATCAACTACAGAAACATGTTGTCAAATGTAGATGTATAACCGAGCTCATCCGATTGATACCGCTCCTAAATAGGAGGCTAATTTCAGAAATTACAACGTATAACCCGGTGTTTATTATTATCATTTTATTACCTGGAGTTACTTACGTATTTTATTTTATTTGAATGATTACATACCCGTAAACGTTGGTACACGTACGCAATTTTCACCTCTAGTTATTAATTATAATTAAATTAACAAACAAACACTCATTGAACATTTCTATAAAAGAAGAGCATGACATTTTCCGCTATGCCTATTTTTATATTTTGTTAAGCAAATAAATATTATGTCGGTGTTTAACTTCCTATATTTTTGTCCTCAAGTTAATTTGAGAGCCCTTTCAAAAATAATTCAAATGTCCAAACTTCCGTAAGCAACAGTGTACACGCATAACGTCAGCAAGTTTATTTCTATCGAAAATATACCAATGCCTCGATTGGTACGAAAATAAAAATTTGCCAGCCCCCACGACGCAACGCTATAGATAAGAAACGAACGATAAGCGTGATTCTGCACTTATTGACGAGATAAGAGAGGACCGGACGCGTGCACACATTCGGCTATTAGCACGAGCCCGATATCGTCGAAGCTATTTACGAATATTAACATCATACAATGTATACAACATCCGGCGCACACATGACACAATTCGTGTTATATAGCCCCATTCCGATCCGGTTTCCCTTACCGATTCTAATAACGTGAATGCCTTTCTAAAACTATTCTCGCAGGAAATTTGAATTTTGCACGATTTCATCGCATCTAGCAAATTGTGGGCGAGCCTGATTTATTACATTAACGTTATATAGCAAAATTAAGCGACTGAAAGTTACGAGGGGAGAATTATTTACTTTCTTTTATTGATGTGAACGTAACGAAGGATAAACGAAACACTTCAAAAGTAAAAGCAACATATGCAAGTGCATATATGTAAACGCTAATAATAGACAATTACCCATTTGTTTGTATTAGCAAATACTCGGCAACATTACCGTTTCGAAATTAAAATTCTATACACCATTTACCAAGAAGCTGGAATTCGTAATGTAATTAAGTGAGGTTTTTTTATAACATCGTATTTTTATAGTTTATTTTTGTATAGTGTGTCTTCTATAACAAGATTAATTTACATCCTCGCTAATCTATTATTTTATCCAAGTCAGCTATTATACTACATACGAGGGTGACCTGAAATGTTTCCGGAATCGGCAAGAGATGGTACACGGAGGTTGAATTGGTCGGCAAGGGCAATCTTTTTTTATGGCAACTGTCAACATTTCAGACATTTACAGTCAACAGTTTAAGAGTGTGTTTTGTGTAGCAAGTTAGGCGGTTTCGCAAAAATGGATAAAATCGAATTTCGTGCAGCGATAAAACTATTCTGAATGGCTGGGAAAAGGGCCACGGAAATTCGAAATATTTTGCTAGAGGTTTCTGGTTGATGTACTTCATCATTTTCGATCATTAGCTTCTGGGTGAGCCAGTGGCCATATTCTACACGAAATTTTAGGTATGAAAAAGCTTTGTATGTACATATCGGAGATCAAGGAACAGTTGGAACAGTGGACTTTCCCGAGCGAATCGGCTCCAAAGAAAGTAAAGACTATTCTATGGGCCGTAAAGGCCATGGCATCCATTTTTTTGGGATTCCCAAGGTGTGATCCTCATCAACTATCTGCAAAAGAGAAGGACGATTTATTGACCCGATTCGATGCCCTATTGAAGGAGAAACGGCCTCCTTTGCAGCGGAGAAATGTGCTTTTCCGCCACGACAATGCACCGGGCTCATTCATCCTGCATCGTCAATGGCTATTTTGCAGACCTCGAAACATCCTGCTTTTCCGACAGCTTGAAGAGTCTGGAGCATCAAAAACCACACCAATACCGTGTTTTTCTTGTCGATTCCGGAAACATTTTAGGTCGCCCTCGTAACATTCTGATATTTTTGCTAATTTTAAAATATTATGAGTTGACATTAGTAAAGCAATACTATGAAATAACCTTAGAAAATCTAGCCGTAACGGCAAGCGTACACAAAAGACTGTAACTACCGTATTCATAGTCGTTCGCCTGCGTTGCGCCAGCACTTCCTCGCATACACAAAGCGGTGAAGCGTTGGCGCAATGCCGACGAACGACTATGAATACGAGGCTAAGACTACGCACCTTGGACTTTAGGGAATTACCTCCTACTTGTTTGTTATTATTTATATGTGATACGGTGCACACATAAGCGCTGCAACTGCTCAAGATTCCTGGCTTCACATTTTCCGTTAATAAACCGTGTCCATTTTCTCCTTTCTCAATCCCAAACTTCAGCTTCTATGATGTCTTCATCAACTGCTAATTGCTTTTTCCATGGTCTTTCGTAGTGCCTTCTTTGCAATTCTACTATAGTTTTTGATCGTTTTAATGTGCTTGTTTATAAAAGGTTTACCAATAAGAACGTAAAAAATTAAAATGGGCTAATAACTACATGTAATTAAATTAATATTAATATGAAACTACTGTTGGTATTATAACGATAAAGCTACGATTTCCTTGCATTTAATCAACGTCTTTAAATTCCTGAAAAAGTATCAGTCACGGTAGGATTTGAACCCCACGACTTCTACGTTACCAAAGCATTGTACTACCTAGTCCAGCTTATCCTCGCATTGAAAATCCGCGTTTTGCAACACTATGGCATGAATAACTGTTGAATAAAGTTTTATTTTTTATCTCTCATTTTCATTAAGATATCTATTTTGTTTTTTCTCTACTTCATTGTTTCTTTACTTTTATTTATAGTTATAACCGTTGCCCCCAGATACCTACTCAAAATATTCTACTTGCTCGAAACTGCATTCCTTATTATTCTTACTCTTAATACCACTATATCATCCAGTTATTTTTATTTTTTTATTACCCATTATAGTCCACATTCTCCTGAAATTTCCTCCATTTATCCAAGTGCCTTTGGCTACTCTTCTTTGACCTGGTCAATAAAACTAATTAATAAATGTTTCGATCTGATATGTGTTATGATATTTTTTGATTATATTTTCTAAAACTGCATGAGATAAGGGTGTATCGAATTGAACTCATCGTCTTGGCTTCTTAATTATTTCGATTGATCTTGCTAGTCTTCCTTCAACTTCCACTTTCTTTAATAACTTTTCAAATTTCTGCAACCCTTATACATTTTACTTCTGTCTATAAACGCATAGATTTGTTTATAGTCAATGAGCAGTATACGCAAACCAAGATTCTGCTTATATACAGTTTCGATACTAACAAAAGTGTCAGAAATGTTTAAGTAACATTAAAAAACGGGAATTCCTAAGCAACAAATCGCATGTATTGTAAATTGTTTAGTCGATTAAACATGTGCACACAGTGTACGTATACTGTAACAGCTTCTAATGTATTTTATATACGATTAGCCACATGTTCACTATAAAAAACATAACAATCGAAAAGAGTGCGACCTTCAGTTATTTCGTCCACAAGCGGTAGCTAGTTGTTACAATTTATTGACGTCAAAAACTCGATCGATTAATGAGTACAACTGGCAGTAAGTAATTCATTCTATTCGTTATCGGTCCAAGCAGATTACAAAAAAAGTGAAACCGGACTTTTGAAAATCGAATGGGACGGATTCTCTTTTTTGCGAAGTGATTTAAAAACCAATGATAAGTACTTTCGAAATAATTAAATAATAGTCGATTGATAATAGCAATAAATCTTGTGTAAATCTCAAACGCTCCGAATTTTATTTATTTTCCTTAAAACTGTTTAATAGTTTTACTATTTTATTTATATTCTGGAAACATTATTAAAATGTAATTTCTAGAATTGGACCAAACTTTTTTTGTGTATAAAACAACATTTTCAATACAAATAATAAAAATCTAAACAATTTTAACAAGGACACAATTATTTTATATTAAAAATTTTACGTGATATGCTTTGGTCTTCCTAATCTAGATCATAGCAGACGACATGTAGATCGCATGAGGTTTAGATGGTTTTAACTGTGTATAGTCGCAAATAATAATCACAAACTGCATTGTAAATAGTCACCTGAATTTGATCATGGAGTGTGATGTACAAAGTCATTATTCCGTGTGTGGTTTTACCTTCTTGCCGTTATTCTGAGTCTGCCTTATGTGTCAATAACAAATCGGTGAGTTAAATTTTACTCTTAAAACATGCTTTGTTATCGACGCTAAAGTTTCTTATTTAACTAAAAGATAAGGAGTAGCGAAGAAACGCAGTCGACATGTAGCAAGTGCATAAGCCACAAGAATGTCCTTCTCTCTCTGCCGAAACTAATGAATTGCAGTGTGAAATGGATTGTATATCTACACACTCGTTTAAATACTCCTTTCTCTGAACAGACTGGCCTTTGCATTCCTATTTAGTTTAATTTATTTAAGGCATATTCTCGGAACTTGAATTTTTGAATGAGAGAATTATTTGCGTTGGATTTGACTTGAACTTGGCATCCCAGAATAATTTTTAACGTTCCATCAAAGATACCATACCAATAGTAGAGATTTGAATTTCATTAAATTCGTAACTATTTTAGAATGTTCTGTAGATTAAAATAATGTAGTTCAAACAGTAGAATTATTTGTATATATCCATCTATTAAGTACGAGACTCCAGGGCAGAATGCCAATACTTGTAATGAGATATGAAAACGAATTAACGAAAAACATTCAACATATCTTAAATTACCATTTATTAGGATAATATCTCTCGATTGGAGATTTAAATTTCTTGTTTTATTTGCATAATTCTCCAATGAACACTGGCTACGTCAGAACCAGCACATGACATATATACCCACCTTGTGCAGTTAATACCAGATTACCAGAGTTCAGCTGACCTAGACTAGAAGTCATTAAACTAAATCCAAGTCGTATTTTCCTTCACCTTTTGAATTTGTCACCTTGCTTCTTAGTTTTTAAGTTCTTATTACCATCATTTAATATCATTTACCAGGTGTACAAGTATGAAATGTGGCTTATATTTTCTAAAGAAGGCATGTTCAAGTCGGAAGAATGATAAAAAGTGCTTTATTCAAAGTATGCCCCATCGCTTGCTATGCATTTATCCCATCTTTCGAGCAATTTGTGAATATCATGCCAGTAAAAACCTTCCCCTTTTGCTGCGAACCATTCATAGAGCCATTTTTTTCGCATCTTCGTATGAACCAAAGCGCTTGCTCAGCAAGTTCGTGACCCATCGATGCAAACAAGTGGTAATCGGAAGAAACCAAGTCTGGTGAGTAAGCCACATGGAATAGAACTTTCCAGCTGAGTGCTTCCAAAGTAGCATTGTCATAAAGAAAAATGACTTTGCGTTGCCTCTTTCGGTATTCTGACCATTTTTCAAGCAGCGAACGGTTCTAATCGGTCAATTATTGTTGGTAACGTTTAGTATTAACCATTTCCCCAGGTTTTAACAGCTCATAATAGATCACACCCCTCTGGCCCCACCAAATAATTTGTTTTTCTACCAACGCGATTCGATCTTGCGGTCGATGTGGACGGTGCGCCTATAATTTTTTGCGCTTTGGGTTTTCAAGATAAATCCACTTTTTATCCTCTGTAACTATACGATGCAAAAATGGTTTTCTTTTGCGCCAAGCGAGCAAAATGTCACATGTGTTTTCGTGCTTTTCCATTTGCCTGTCATTCAACTCATGTGATATTCATCTATCGGTCTTCTGAATCTTTCCCATCTCTTGTAGCCGATTGGAATCAGCGTGTTGACTAATGCCCAATTGCTTGACGAGTTGATCTTGTGTTTGCGAATCATCTTCCTCCAACAAATGCCGAAACCATCGGCAGTTTTCTTCACATGAAAACAAAAAGTTAATGCTGTCTGGGAATACTTTTTGTTTGGTATAAATTTCGACATATTAAACACAACAATATGCACACACTTTTCCAAACTGGTGCGCGTCTGATACTTGTTGATGACACACCAAAATGGCGCAGTGTCAAATCTTTATAGCACAAACTGCACTGTCCGAAATCCGCATTTCATACTTGTATACCTGATAGTTACATCTATCCAGAAAATTCCACAAAGCTCCTTTATCACAGGAGTATAGAAATCATAGGCAGTCACAAATTACCTTTAATTTAACTTTCAAACAGAGTTTCTTTAATTCATCCGCCCATCCACCCCTCCTCTGAAGAACATTTCCATACCACTCCACCGTTCTACCGCGCCTTTCCCTACGTAGGGAAACAAACTAATTTTTATCTTCTGAATAGCCTAACTATCAAATTACCACTTTATCTTGTTTTGTTACTATAACATCAAGTCGGCTTCCTCTAGTATCATGTCCACACCTGGTACTCGTAGTGATTTATTCAACATCGTCGCTTTGTGGCAAGAAACCGACACACAAGCATAATCATAAGGAGTGTAGTAATACTAGCATAAGCAATTCGATCACGTGCCCGTATCCTGTCCGAGTACGAACGCAATGAAGTAACGACCTCATAGGACGCCAAATTATGATAATAACGAATTTCGTCGTTCGATGATGGAACGATGAAGAGCACCGAATGAAATTCAAGTGGCGCACTCTGATCCGGCTCGCACGTACTAACGAAAATAAATTCTGAATCGGTAATACGATGTTGTCGGTAACATTGGCCCTGTGTTGGTAATTTATTCAGCTGTTAACGTAATCGTTTTTGTCATGCTATAAATAAGACGATTACAATTGTGTATTTACAAGGAGTAAATTTAACGATTTATACTGAATGTAAAGTGATATCTAGGATATTAAATCCCGTTAAAACGTGGTTCAACCTTTCAATCAATAATAAAGGAAAATTATTGATACCCTTTTGTAATAAATATGTTATGCAGATAAAACGGAATACTTACAGAAGGCGCCATTTGTCGGATGTATTCGTGAGAAGGCAAGTGAGAATATATACACTACCGTCGATATTACTTCGGACACGCAAATAAATTAAAAGAAAACGAGAAAATATTCTTAATAACTCATTTCTCCAAAACTAAACAAATTAAAGTATAAAAGTAAAAAAAAGTAATTCTTACGAAAAATAAACAAAAACTTCCTAAACATTCTGTTCATCAAAGAAACTCCCTTTTACGCGAAGAACAGCTTTCACAATCCGAGGCATCCGTTCCGGTAGTTTTTCAATGATTCTGTTTGGCATATTAATCCATTCGTCTTGTAAAATATTCTACAAATGGCCCACCGAAGTAGGGCACACTTTTCGGACCTTCCTGTCTAATTCATCCCATAACAGCTCGATGGGGTTTAGATCAATGCTTTGCAGTGGCCATGTCATTATTTGTAAAATACCATTATCTTGTTCTTCATTTAAGAAATTTTTACATATCACTGGTAAGTGATTGGGGTCGCTGCATGAATACAACATTTTTGCCGATTAGATGTTGCCCCGATGGTATTGCATTTTCTTGCAGTATTTCTAAATAACTCTCTTTTCGCAAAATACCTTCGATTCGCTTCAAGTCTCCTGTACTGGCGTAAAAAATGCAACCCCAAACAAGCACAGAACTTTTTCCTTGCTTGACAGTTAGTACTACACAATTCTGCACCATTCTTTGGCCTTTTGCTTTTCTTACAAAAACGGGCCTTGATTGTCCGAACACCTCAAATTTTGACTCATCAGTCAGTTTTATTGCAATGCGGCCGTAAGGATTTGCAGCTTTAAATTGTCTTTTCACTGTAGTAACAGAAATTTTTCTTGCACGGTCGCGATTCATTCCGGCAACGATTTCTGGTGCTGTCAGTCCCCTATGTCGCTTGCTCAGTAATTTTATACGCTCATCATCGGCATGAGTTGTTATTCTCTTACAACCTGAACATCCCTGATCCCTTAAACTGCCCATGCGTTGATGTCTCTGAGAGATATCACTAGCAGTCGATTTATTAACATGTACTTTTTGGGAAATCTGACGCACTGAATAACCTTTTTGATGATAAACAACAATTACAGAGCGTTTTTCTAAACTTGTCGGTTTTCCTCTCGGCATTTTAATAACTTAAATCAGGTTGACACAAAAAGATACGCTGTTAACATTAACGCACGCACAAGCAGGTTTATTTAGAAACTAAAGCATTTATCAGTACACAATACAGTTTCGGGAAACCTACTCCCACCCCAAAGAGTATTGTAAATTTATTACCCGCAATATTGTCCCAAAAGTAGTCCTATCTGTGGCGATGAAGATTATTCTGAAAATTACTATATTGAGTCATAAAATATAATAGGCCTTTAATCATTCTTTAATCAGTATTCTTGGAAGTTTGCCTGTACAATTAAATAATATATATAAATTTCATAATTATCTATATATAAAAGCAATTACATTATTTTTTAGTAAAGTTTACAACATTTTACTGGCTGTCCGAACTAATATGGATGGTAGTGTGCATTCACAATACACCAATACGACGGTAATTATAAAGGATGTTTCATTAAGAGCGCAAGATTTTAATGTTCAAAAAACAAGGGTTTCCTGTAACAAAGTATTGAAATATTTATTGATTTATAATGTATACGTTTGGGTATTGTCTATGAAACAAAATATCTTGTAAATGATCGTCATGGCTTTGCTGAAACATGCGTACTCTTTTGACAAAATTTGGAATAACACTATTTTATATAAGTGGCCTTCAATGCTTGGGTCGTCACGGGCCCAATAAGCCCGTGACGACCCAAGCATAGACCTGTAACTTCAGATAACCTCACAGCCAGAAGTCCAAAGGTGTTAAATCGCAAGAACGTGGTGACCAATTCTTGTCACCAAACCGAGAAATGACACGACTAGGAACAAGCTCGTGCAAGACACTCAATGTTTCACAGGCGTTATGACATGTCGCACCGTTCTGCTGAAAATTCGACTTTGTAGGCGTGGAGATGAATCGACGTCTTTGGACTTTCCGCCCCACTCTCGCGAACTGCCGTGATGTTTTCTTGTAAACGACCTTGACGATCTCATGTCGTGTGTTCGCATCACTAACCGAACTAGTATCTTCGAATTTTTCGATTATTTTTTTCACAGTAAATGAATTAATAACATTCTGTCCACCGAATATTGAACTTTTACGAATGGTGGCAATCAAACTTTCACCATTTTAATAATAATGTTTAAAAATCAGGATGAGTTGTTCTACCGTGTAATGAACTTCGTCAACTTTCGATCTGTCACGTCATAATCACGTGTCATTATGACTGTCAAACATGACTGGCAATTCAAATCTTGCGCTCTTATTGAAACCCCCTGTAGATTTCCATACATCCAAATATGTTTCAACATTAACTACAAAGTTTCCTTGTGGGTTTAACTCTACACACGCGAAAATATCTTTAAACGTGAACTGAAATTGCCTCTTTTGAAGGATTATATACACTCTCCACTGATGAATTTGTGTTGCCAGTTTTCTTTGATAAGTTTCTTTTGATAGTTTTGGTGATGCATCTCTGTCAAACTATTAACTGTGTGATGGTATTAAGACCGCATTCTGTATTTATGGAGAGATATGTATTAAACATAAATATGTGCAATTTTATTCTATTATATTTTTTTGACGGTTATATCTTGTTCTCAAGATTTATACCAATAAATATTACTATTACTATGTTTGGAAACAATACAGTCCTGTTTTAACTTCACTATATCATGTTCATATTTCATGTAAATAGCTATTTTTACGGCACCTAATTCAAATATACCATTTGTTTAAAATATCCAAATGAGTAACACGCTTCATATACATGCACAAAAATTTGTTTTCATTATATCCATAATTTATTCTTGCAAAACATCAAAGAATTCACATCTTAAACAACACAGCCGCGACCAGAACCTAGCTCTTCGTAGGTATTAAAAATATAAACGTAAATTCTTAAGGCCCGATCATATTTATGATTTCTTACGAAAACCAGAACATATTCATAAATATTTACGTTGACATTATGTTCTACAAAATGAATATGCGCAGCATCAACAGCACCGTGGAAATTGTTTTTAAAACGATGTTAAAGCAAGATTGATACTGTATGTACGATATGCTGGGTGCATCTTCCGCGGTATATCTCTAATATCTACTTATAGATAAATAGAAAGTGGAGATGACAAGATGACGATGGCGCTTCACATATGTAAAGCTCAATATTTACAGTTTGTTGTAAGCTGACACGTGTAAAATATAATCTGTGCCAGCTGTGCGCTACGGTACCTTTAAATCTCGACAGGATGTTGTTTGCTTTAGAAGAGACTGAAAGAAAGGGTTAAGATCAATTTTGTACCCTCTACGTACGCATACGAACGTGTACGTCTTTGTCGAGATGGAAGACACACTTCGTGTGTTGGTGGAAGGTTGGCTTTTTTTAGAATGAGGAAAATTAAAGGTGTTATTTTTTTCTTTGACAGTATACGTCCATTAATGTAAAATAATCTACTGACTGCAGATAATTTTCAGCAGGAAATCGTGCATATAAATTCTAAACAAAACTTTTACAGTCAATACGCATTAAATTAGGACTACTACATAATGTATAAAACAATTTTTCTGTACTACTTTATTAATACGTATTAAAATAAGTAAATATATACGTAGATCGCCTAGTATTTAATAACTGCTTTTGTTTTAATAACATTTTAATAACAGAAGCTATTTCTATATATAATTTTATTTCATCCCACTCCTTTTTATTTTTTTGTATCAATTCTTCCTTATTGGTGTATTTGAAGTAGAAATTTTAACTTAATATATCGAGGACTTTTATCATATCAGTATTCATATTTCAATACAAGTAAATGAGGAAAATGCGTTAAAATGAATAAAATAAAGCACTTATTAATATCAATATCTAATGATAAATAAATTTACTCTTGATTTTATTAAAATATCTCAATTTGTATAACTTATTGT
Organism: Trypoxylus dichotomus; assembly: GCA_023509865.1. Lineage (NCBI taxonomy): Eukaryota > Metazoa > Arthropoda > Insecta > Coleoptera > Scarabaeidae > Trypoxylus > Trypoxylus dichotomus. The sequence continues at coordinate 60,790,478 of CM042076.1, read as the reverse complement.
ATATGAAAAATGTTAACTGTACCTAACTCGCTCCCTGTATTTAAATCTGAGAGATACACGCAGAATACAAACTCAACAGGTTGTTTCAATTCAACTGTAATACGCCTGGAAACCTTTCGCCATTGAAAGTTTAAACAACATCCTCCGGAAGAAAAAATTATGTCAGGTGTGCGTGTACCTACCGTAATGTTTAAAGTTCACAGGATATGAAAACGACTGGATGCTGCACTTTAATAGCAGGCAAATATCGTTGAATGCGTTTGTAATCAGCACGTGTAGCAGGAGGCGTATCAACGTGAGTTGGCTCGATAAAAGCTTTAAATTAAAATTGCACTAAGCTATTTAGATAATTTCAAGAGTCGTTGAATTACTGTCTAATAATAGTGTATGTATCGCATACTAAGTAAATGCTTCTGTGTTTGTTCTTGCTTTCGATCTAAAGGATATCAACGTTAATGATGGTTATGTGCTAACAATATAATATTGGACGATACACATCATTATTGTAGCTTATGAAATGTGAAGACGTGTACGAATGAGGAATTAATCTTCTGAATGAATTTTGTGAATTCTATAGCTTTTATAGATACTGTATTTACTTTTACACTTACGGGATAAAGGGTGCGGGGTATTCTTTGTTCGATTGTGAATCGAAAATCTTAATCTTAGAATGTATAGCATGGCTTATACTTTCACGAACCACTTGAAAGAACCATATATTTGACGACACAATACCCGCATGTTACTGTAATAGTAAGCAATAAGTAATACTTGCTGAATTTTGCTGTCCTATCTCATATAACATGCTTTCTTCTACTTGTAAAACCACTAAGTGCAAAATAAACGGTTAACAATAGATAGATTGTGCATCCTATTCATGCATGTTGGTGGCATCAATAAAGAACTACGAATAACGCATTCATCCTTCAAAGCAGCAGGAAAATTCAATATGGGAAGGAACTAACTCAACGTCCTTATTACTGGGAATATTCAACGTTACAGTTAATCGTCGGGTACTAACGGGAACATTTTCTTGTATTGTGTCTAGAATTTGCTCTTCTATATGTATTGTGCGCATTATAAGTGAGCAAAATAATTAAAGATTGAAAAAGGGCACATAAGCACAAGAACTAATCAAAATTATGCGAATAATTAGGGAAAAAACACAGGGTATGCAAAATTATAATACTAAAGTAAAATTAAACACATGAATATCAAAATTTGATAATAATGCTTTTGGTTAAAATCACATTAGAATACAAACTTATTGCTGTACAATATTGCCAAATGCATTTTCGTGAAGGTATGTTAAAAGGAAACTTTGAAGTCAAAGAGGAAATGTTTACGAAAAGGTAGTATTAAAATTTTTTCTTTATTCTAAATTTCAACTAACTCTATCAGATATCGAACAATAACACAATTTCTGCACCCCATGTGTGCATTATAGAAATACCGTAGCAGACCCACATCCTTTCCGTTACCGGCGGAACGTCATAGAAACTAGCCCACGAGACTGCTTGTGCGTTCAAATCACTTTTAATATTTAGAGGCCGCAATTGCACCAACGAAAGCTTCATATTAATTTAATTAATAAGATCTTGCCTTTAACAGCATTATGTCTGCTGAGATATTGGGATGTATCTATCGACATTGCAACATTTAGGTATTAAATGATTGATCTCATAAGCAGTACCCTGGTTGGTATGTCGTTCCGCCGGTAATAGAGAGGACGTGGGTCAAATCCCACCGAGAGTGATATTTTTTTCGGAAATTTAAAAACGTTAATATATATATATATATAAAATATATACATGATCCACATGTTGTGATGGATGTTTTCGTGGTCACTGTATGTGGAATAACATTCCCGGGGTTCTGACCGCGTATGCTGTTGTTCCCGAAAGGGACCACTTCGACTGGGTCGAATTTTCACTCATCTACATCTCCGTTCATCAAGTTCATCTCCGATCGCTAGCCGAACGAGAAACCCGGGAATATTATTCTATATATGTACATATATGTATACTGTAACACGTTTGAGAATAGGGTAGCTGCGATGCCACAAGGACAAGAAGATGAGTGAGGTCACGTCGAAACGGTCAGGACCAATAACATATGCAGTCAGAAGCCCGGGAACGTTGTTTTATATATATGAAACAACTTGAAAGTCAGTAATAATGTTCGAATATTATCGACAATACTACATGGAACTCGTTTCAATATGGAAAGGAATAAAGAACTGGCTGTCAAAAATACTTTAGATAAAGGCTTAAATAATATATTTGTGGTCCAAGGAAAAAGATGAGATTTTTAGTTCTCTGATTATGATCCTTGCACGCTATTACATTTTTTTCTTTGTTAGTTAGGTCAATTGCTCAGTGATTGGTTACTTCAATCAGAAACTTGTTCACTAGCTTTCTCACAAAAAGTTCTGTTTTTTGCTATTGGTTAAAATTTCTTTTGTCAGAGATTTTCCTCGTTTTAGAAGAGCATCTGTTTCTTCAGTGTCTTCGTTTTAATGAAAGAACTTAAAGAATTACTATTGCCTCATAAGTTTGCTGGTGTAGTTTTGGGCTTTCTTCAAAGAAATTAATTTTTATTATTTCCTTAACAGAGAAACACAACAAGCAAAATTGAAGTTTGCGCAAGATCATTTTGGATGTAAATATTTTTAGTAAAAAGTGAAGTAATCTTTTTCAAAGTTATTTTCTATTTATATGAAACCTGGAGGCGAAGAAGTGCCAAACTTATGGAAATAAATCTAGCTATTCAGAAAACTTACACAACCTTATTTCTTAATTTGATATAATAGGAACTTCAATAAGGTTTTAACACTTATTTCCATTCCCACCATCTTTCCAATTGTTTCTTGAAAATTAATAAACGACACCAATATTCTAGATTATGTGAGAAGAAGAATATGATAATGTATACGAATGCTCAAATACAGGTTTTCAAGTTATATATACATAAATGTTAAAAGTCAACCATTATGTTACCGCTAATAATTTGGCAGCCATGTCAAATAATTGACTAAATATAGAATAAAGTTGAGTAGCACTACGTATTTGTGCACGCAATGAAAAAAAAGGTACAACGAAGGCGACTTTTGTCGTATATTCAATCGTTATTATGCTACGCTACTACTTAAAATTGTTAGGCAATGTAATGACTGCATTGCTTGCGCATACTTGTCCGTAATTAATTTGCAAAACAAATTATCGTAAATGTCGAATACGAATTAACAGACGATAAATTCCTTCAGAGGAGAGTGGATGTGTCTGAGTGAATTCTTAAAATTTCGTGATAATGTTCGCCGACTTAGAAATGTAGCTAACTAGTGCTTTACGGAGTTCTGTTCAAGGAAATATTTGCTAGTGAATGTTTCAGAATATTTGCAATGCGCTAATAATTATTTTATGGCTTAAAAGCATATGTGTTTTGCTGAGATAATTAATTTAAATATTAAATCAACTAATGTGGTTTAGCTTTATCGTATAGACAAAATTTTTCCATTACTAACGTTTTGCTTTTAAGTAAATTAGGTAAGGTGATATTTACAATTTACCAGTCACCTAAAATAATGTCAGTCTCTTCGTAAACAGCGATAATAACCGCTGTAATTGATTTTCTGCTGGAATATAGAGAAAATGTAAATTTAAAAGACGCAGAACTAAACTTATAAATCGCGTGATTTCCGGTCAATGCAATTCCCAGTTTCAGAGAGCTAGAATTAGTAATATATACTATACTTATGTTGGAACTTTAACGAAGATGTAGAAGAGTTACGCAACAAAATCAAATAACTCTGCTTAATGGACTGACTATACATTAACTACATGTCTACTTTATGCTAAATCTATTGCACTCGTCCTTTCCACTCTACATAGCTGCGCAATGGTAAAAAGAACAAAATTTATCAGCACTTAGCGATCTTACTTAACGTAGTAAGAATGTTTTCCGAACAGGAGTAACGAAGTTGAGTAAAAATTTAATGTGCCGAAATAGTACAGTATGGCTGACAACAAGTATTTCAAGAGGCTTTCAATGAATCTGCTTTACGTTGTCGAATAGTTGCGCAGTGAGTAAAAACCTTCAATGAAGGACACCACACAGCTGACATGCCTCCTCCAAGTGGCACAAATGTAGATGAGAAGCAAGTGCATGCTGTTTCAGTGTTACTGGGAACAGTAACCGAGTTGTTCTTAGAAACTGGATTCGTTCGTACCACTGCGCTTTACAATTCGAAAGAACGCCTAAAAATGTAGAACAATGCAGCACGATGAGTTTTGCATGCATTGACAGATATATAGAACTGGCAACGATACGAGGCTGAAGCCTATGAGTATGTAGAACAAGCTGTTTGCGTCGCATTACACTAGATAAAACATGAGCCAGATCCAAGGAACCGAAACTGAAACAGTAATCCAGTGAATATGAATGGCATCACTACTGGGCACCACGACGTTCGTGAGAATCCCAGCAATACAAAGTATATGGTGATTTTACTGTACGATTGTAATAGTGTTATCCTAACGCACACAGTTTCTCCAAGACAAATCATAAGTGAGTAATATTACTGTTCATTTGTGGAAAAACAGCCTACGACCGGAATTGACTTTTCTGCAAAATCCATCCGCTATTTTGCTAATGATAATGCCCGAGTGCATACTGCACAAGCTGTAGTTGTCTTTTTGAATCATTGGATTCTCATTCTCCGGATTTACTTCTTTGATTTGCTCATGGAATTCATTATGCAACAATACCAGAGATTCTGCATTCTGTAGATTGCTCTATTCGCACCATCAAAAAATAGGGCTATGCTACGTCTGTTACATCGTTGGCGATATGTTTTAAGAAGCGCAAAAGATTACATTGAAGGACAATCGAACTTAAAAAAAAAGCATGTTCATAGAAAATTGCCACTACCAAAATTTCAATCTTCGTATTTTAGAATTTTTTTGCTGATTACAAAAACTGGTTTACATGAGTTTCTGAATTCCCGGAAATTTCGCAAAGCTTTAAAATACTTGCTATGACAGCTTTGTTATTCTTGATATTCATTTGAAATGTCCTTTTTATGAAGTACAGTAGTCTCGATAACGTGAACGTCCCTTGACATGAAAAGCCAAATTAACGTGCGTGTATTCCAAAATGTGAACGTCAAGAAAATTTTGCGTCTATAAAGTGAATATTAATGAAAATATGGATTATTTTTAAACATGTATTACACAGTTAAGATAGTTTTAATACCACCTTTGCTTATGATTGGCATTATCCACTAATATTAACTTCTCGCATATTTGAATGTTGTCGCCCATGATTAGTTCACGTTATTTACCGAGACTGCGCTGTAGTTTGCCGGCCACAAATCTTCAACAACTGCCCTTGTTTACGATTTTTTAATTGTTCAAATAGAATAAAATGTCTATTCCGCATTTAGAAGATCGTTGATGATATTAGGAACTTTGGAAGGTAATAATATAGCCTATGTTTCGTTACCTATAAATCTTTCACAAACTGACGAGAATGAGAAAGATATTTAAATAACTAGTATGTTGTTTATTATAGATTTTTACAACCAAATTAATTTAGTTACCATTTTTCGATATTTTGCTAGGTTATTTTCTTTGCTTGTTTTGTTAATAATTTGTATATATATATATACATATATTGTAAGGTGTATATTTCTTTTATTGTATATAATCTGGGATCGTACTCCACGCTAATATACCATTCAATTCCCTCTTTTAATTCTTGTATAGAGTTGCAAACTGTCGTGAATTTAAATAGACTTGTTTTGATATATGTTCCCAATTAACAATGTTGACTTATTGTAACCTAATAGACAATTCTTAATTTGGGAACCGAACAGCAAATAGCACACGGATAACAGTAAATTTTACTACAACGCATTATCAGATTGTCGTTACGGTAAAATATTCTATTCTTAAATCATCGTAGTACACTGAAAACATTTTTTGTATTGTTTTTGACATCCTATCTGTCCGTTTGCGACGATTCAAGAATTTCACCTCTAACGTCGCTATACGAATGCCCCCATCCGTTCCTGTCGCTTATGGTTAGAACTGGGGTGCTATCTGATCGCCTTCGAACCTCTAACTTTCGTTCCTGATCAATGAAAGCGTTTTTGGCAAATGATTTCGCTTCTGTCCGTCTTGTGACGATCCAAGAATTACACCTCTAACAACGCGATACGAATGCCCCCATCCGTTCCTATTAATCATTATTCTCGGAATTCCAAAAACCAACAAAATAGAAACGAGATCCCATTTAATTGATAGTAGATATAATAGCATGAAGTATACATACATTGTTTTAAAATAAATTGAAAATCAAAATTTTCTCTGGGGTTAAATAGACCTTAACCGAGTAGCAGAGTTAATTTATGTTATAGCATTAGTAACACATAATAAGCAAGATGTGCGTTTAGTTTGGATAAGCGTGCATAAGAAATATTATTTCTAAATGAATTAATTCCTCATACACTCTTAATACATGCAAAGTATACAGGGTGTCTTTTAAGTAAAATAAGAAAGTATGGAAAATGAAAAGATGTAAATATATTGAACATGAATCCAAAATATTTTGGGTCGATTACGACACGGGCGTCAGAATTTAGCAAACCCTAGGAAATTCTAATATGCCGCCTATGGATGCAGAATGTGTCCACCCAACCAAACTGGCATGCATACACTGCAATGATACAGCAGAAAACTGTAAAATAATACAACATATTTTAGATTTAAGTCTAATAAAATTAGATCCTTTCATTTTTCATACTTGTTTATTCTATTTAATGGGCGTCCTGTATATAATAACGAAAGATAATTGGTAAATACTCGTAACGGATATTATATAATATCTATATCAATATTAAAAATAGTAAAATAGATGAATATAGAGATACCAGAAACTTGCTATTACAATAATTATTCCATACCATTAAAAATTGTACGCATTTGAAACGAACTTATTCAACCAAAATAGATGTCTATGAATGGCAACGGATTTAAATTATTCAATTAGAGAGGAAGTAGAAAAAAAGATTCTATATGACACAGTTCTATATTGTAAATGTACCACGCGATGCTGAGGGTGTCCTATTGAATGAAATACAACCGGAAACATGTATTTGCCGTGGATACTATCTTGTAGCGCGACTACTACATGTAACCGTACATAACTAGGGAATGAACACGCATGAATATATTCAGTTAGAGCACTTATTTAAGTTCCTATGTTGGTAAAATGTTAAAAAAGAGAAAAGCCGGATCTATATTTCTCACTTCAGACGTAAGGAACGCATAAAATTGTCGAAACTCATTTTTATTCGTTCTTAGTATCCTGTCATTGGGATAACTTCACTTTGTGTGTGCAGAAATAATTGTAATTTCTTCAGAAACTATTGGTAGTATCAATTAGTATTGTAATTTATGTATTGCTGTATAAAAATATGGTGAAAATATTGTAATTTTTTTGGCAAATATCTAGTTTTGTTAGAATAACTTGCAGCACGTAACCTAAATTAGATCTTACGTATACAATATCCCATTAATTATATAAATTATATACGTGTATATAGTTAACAACCATTATATTGCTTCTGAGTGCACTTCACTTCTCTTACTTTTTAATTATTCGCATTAATGCAGAAAAATATAGGTAAATTTCGGCCAGGTAAAGCAAAATATCTAGAAACAAAATCTAAGTATTAAAACAACACCAAATTACGAAGGGTGAAATGCCCCATTTGTTACATTTACGTTTAGAATAGAAATGCTGAAATGGGAAAGTTACTCTACGATTGGTTTTGCATACATATAATGTTCACGGCACATTCCAATTTTATACGAGACTTTAGCAACAAAAGCTAAAGGGAAAAAATACTTTCGTGTTTAGCAGGGCCTAGGTGACCAAATTCAGATGTATTGTTCGTTTTAATTTCTAGTGCGCAATTATAAACAAACCCATTACTGATGTACTGCGATAATTTTCTCATCAACCCTTGATAGTAAATACACACCTTCAAAGTTTATGTGCCAGATTAACAACATTCTAAAATTTAAGTGTTATTGCATACCACCTACTGTGCTTGTACTATTGTAAAAGCTTGCATTTCGCACTATATCTCGAAATAGACATTATAGCATAGCTTATGATCACTTAAAATATGTGATGTCATTTATCCGGTAATGAGTAAGAGCAGTTAATTCTTTCAGAGCTGCTTTCTCAGCGAGAATTCAGAGCTTAAATTTTTTACCTTCATACACATACAAAGTTCATGAGTCAGAATTACACTGGAAGCTGTTACCGAAGAAAACATTGGTCCGCAGCTACGACAAAACTGCGCCAGATCGTAAAATTTATTAGTTATAAGAAAAGTCAAAAACCCAAGATAGTTTAAAAATACATCATTTCCAGTTGAACGTAACTCATCGGCTAAAAAGTGGATGACATTCTGTATGTGTATTCCATCTCTACCATCGGAAGTTAACGTAACTCCTAGATATTTATACGCATTTGCATCCATTTTGATCTCCAATGCCCCCCCCCCTCCTCTCTCCCCACATATTCTTTCCTTAGTTTCCTGAGTATGTAATCGATGTCATCTCTGTCCTCGGCTAATATAACTTGATCGTCAGCGAACTCTAAACTATATGTATGTTGGTCATCGAAAAGCACCTCCAACGGTATACATTTATTTCTCGAATCCCTCAGTACCATCTTCACATATATATTTTATATAACGTTGGTGATAAGCAGCAAACTTTATTTGCAATGAATTCATCCCAGTAGTTGTTTCCGACTTTCGCTCTGCTTTTGTTATTTTTATATAGTTGTTTAATCACGTTTACATAGTCTGTTTGTACTCCGTTGTCCTTCATTGCTTGCCATAACTGATTTATGGGATCACTGTCGTAAGCCTTTTTCAAATCTCTATATACATATACATACGGACAAACAAACGAAATATAAAAACATATCTTCATTGCACCTACAATGTAACACATGGGCTGAAAAGTTCCGGGCCTAACAAAGAAAATACGGTTTTTTTGGTTAAAAATTAGCTTTATTCATCAACGTAACCTCCATCAAGAGCAACGCAATCATTCCAGCGTCGCTCTAACATTTTAATACCACTTTTGTAGAACGATTTATCTTTTGCCTCAAAATAGGCCTCAGTTTCGGCGATAACCTCTTCATTCGTGCGAAATTTCTTACCGGCGAGAATTTTTTTGAGGTCTGCGAACAGCCAGTAGTCGCCGGGAGCCAAATCTGGCGGATACGGTGGATGTGAGAGCAATTCGAAGTTCAATTCATGTAGTTTTGCCATCGTTTTGATTGACTTGTGACACGGTGCGTTGTCTTGATGAAACAACATTTTTTCTTTGCCATATGCGGTCGTTTCTTTGCAATTTCGGCCTTCAAACGCTCCAATAACGCTATATAATATTCACTGTTGATGGTATTTCCTTTCTCAAGATAGTCGATGAATATTAAACCACGCACATCCCAAAATACCGAGGCCATAACGTTTCCAGCCGATTGTTGTGCTTTCGGGCGCTTTGGACGAGGTTCACCAGTTGCTGTCCACTCAGATGACGATCGTTTTGATTCCGGAGTGAAGTGATGGACCTATGTTTCATCCATTGCCACATATCGACGCAAAAATTCCGGTTTGTTACGTTTAAACATGGCCAAACACTGCTCAGAATCATCAACACGTTCTTGTTTTTGGTCAACAGTGAGCAAACGCGGCACCCACTTTAAACAGGGCTTTCTCATAATCAAATGCTCATGCAATATAAAGCCGATACGTTCTTTTGATATCTTTACGATGTCAGCTAACTCACGCAACTTCACTTTTCGATCATTCAAAACGATTTTGTGGATTTTTTTGATGTTTTCTGGTGTTACCCCCTCATTTGGATGTCCACTGCGTTCTGCATCATCGGTGTCTCTACGACCACGTTTGAAGTCAGCAAACCAACGTTTTATTATTGTTTCTGATGGAGCGGAGTCCCTATAACACTTTTCAAACCATTGCTTCGCTTGAACGGTATTTTTTCCCATCAAGAAGCAGTGTAAAATTAAAACACGAAATGGTTTTTGATCCATTGTTTTGAAAATAACAAAAGTAGCGTGACTCTTAGCACAATAACTCACAAACTAATGAATAGAATATCATGAAATTTTAACAGCTGTCTTTTGAAGGTTAGTACTAACTGAGAGAAAGGTGACTGCAATAAAACTAGCGTCATCTTTGTGTTAGGCCCGGGACTTTTCAGCCCATGTGTTAGTTTAACAACAAAAATTATTTTTGAAAATAACGTCTGTTAAATGGCTACCGCGCTTTTCCAAACATGAAGTTGTAACCGAAAACTTGCTGTAACTCGTTGTAGCATTTCCTGGTTTATCGCTCTAACTTCTTGTGTGATGTTGACTTTTGAAGCTTGTTGCGTTCGAGGAATCTCTCTCTAGCCTTTAAATAATATGTTTCTTAGAGCAGCAATGGAAATTCGCGCAGTATATCTTGCTTCTCCTGCTGGAACCATAAGTCGTATTCTGTCCCAAAACATTGCAATTTAGCAGGTACAAACGTATTGCTGAACGGGTTGGACTTCTTATTACAGCTTGGCGTACTCCTTGTACGTTCTCTGGTCAACGCACAGTTTTTACTGAATCAACATATTCATTTCGTATATTTCAATTATCACGAAATCTTGTAATCTACAATAAAATTGTGTTGCGCGTGAGAATTCTAAGAATTCTAATTCTAGCATGTCTAGGAATGTTACATTCACGCCGAAATAGTCGTTGTACTTCAATGAATAATAGGCCGCAACTCGAAACCTGCATTGACTCAACAACCACATTTCGGTGGCTACTAAAGTGATAGAGATTCATTTATTTATATTCGAACAGTGGCGTTTCAAAAACCGTCAATACCCATTGCGCCATCCCGTACAATGTTATCTCCAATTAGTTTAATAATTTGTAGCTCATTAAGTACAAATACACGCTCGCAAGTGAGAGGTTCTTGCCGACAAATAATAATTTAGATAACAAATCACTCGATGAAACACACTTCTACGCCACCGCGAAAAAGATCCTCTTATACAACGCTCCAATTGCTACGGACGATGACGATGTACATATATATATACATCTTATTTAAGTTGTAACTATTACAATGCTTGTAACAGTTTGTGCTCAGAGTAAGTTAAAAGAAAATAAACACAGCTAATATACGGTTTTATGCTCTACCGAGCAAGATCATCGAGTCCTTCCAAAATCGTTCGTATCCATCGAGTCACGTAAAAGGAAAAACCGCAAAAGTGTGTCCGCAGGTGTGCGGACACACACTTTTGCTCTGCCCTTCTCTCCTTCTCTGCCTTATCCTATACGTGCTCGCCTATCAAATGCGCACTTCCGGCACTTTACTTGTTCTTGCATTCAAGGCGGTGATCCCCTAGTACGGAAAGAAATCCCTACAACGCACGACAGAGTCTGCCTTGTGTTTTATGGTGAGAAATTAACATTCATGAAAGTCTAATAATAAGTAGCAATTATTTATTATCTTTGGATAGGGCTTGTCTTATTTTTTTCTCTATTTAACGAACACTAAATTGGTAAATCAACAATAATAATCGCAAACGACGATGGACCGGAAGGGGCCGCTACTAATTCACTCAACAATCTGACGATATCCGAACATGTAGTGCATATTTCATTCTCTCAACTAATAAATCTTTGAAAAAATGGCATCCTTTAATTTCTGGATAACGCTCGTAAATACAATACTTTTCTTTATGGTCGGCTTTGTCCTATAAGCATCTATTTCCGTTTCTAAAAAAATTGTTCTATACTAGTTGGATTGCGACAAACATTCGTGCTGACGACGCCGTTGTCATTTTTTCAGACTAGAACGTCCACAAAGAGGATTTCACCTCTTTCTTCAATCCTCATCGTGAAAGATTCGTCCATGTTATTAAAGTGTTGTAAAAATCCGCCTATTATTTCTTTGTCATGTAGCCATATGCCGAGTGTATCATATATGTATGTAACTGAGGTACATATTTGGCTTGATATTGTAAAGGTTTAATGCTGTCTTTAAGCTATCGATGAACATATTGGAGAGTATGGGCATCTATTAATAGAACTTGTTTTCATTCTGCAAGTATATAATGCTTATACTGATGGATAACGGTTTCATGATGCAGAACTCAACTATAACCAGAATTAATAGCACTAATGCATTCCTAACATAAAATATTCATCAAGATAATGAAATTCATGAAATTATAATGTTAAGGTTGAAGAAAGTGAAATTTTTCCATGTAATTGGACGATTTCGCACATTTACCTAAAACCAAAGATCGGCGTGAATTTTTGACATGGCCAATACAGCAACAGACTTATCCAGCAGACCTCTAAACCAAGATTCTATTACAGTATTTAGCAAAGGCATGAAATTCCTCATAGCTCTAATAATTAGAAGATGTACTTCAAACAAGGCAATATAAGGCACCTCTGTCGAAAATATTTTTTTTTATATACAAACATAGGCTAGAATTCCCGAATCAGAGTACAAGAATGAAATTTACTCCTTGCTTCAACATAACACCGTACCTCTTCGACCTTTTCAAAATATAAGCCTGCGATATTCATTACGATCAAGTGTCTGCTAACGCAATTCACACTGCCGTCTACAAATTAAATGCCTATTAGATGTAATAATGCTCCTGCCTACAAACACTTCCCCGGGTATTGAAAATATGGAACATTTTGTAGAAATCATAAGAAAACATCTGTATCTCATTAAAACCTAAGGATCAGTTTCGATGCATTGACTCTATTAATGTCTAAACAGATCCAAGGTTGACCATTGAAGCATAAATGCCATCACGAAACCGTTATCCATCAGTATAAGCATTATATACTTGCAGAATGAAAACAAGTTCTATTAATAGATGCCCATACTCTCCAATATGTTCATCGATAGCTTAAAGACAGCATTAAACCTTTACAATATCAAGCCAAATATGTACCTCAGTTACATACATATATGATACACTCGGCATATGGCTACATGACAAAGAAATAATAGGCGGATTTTTACAACACTTTAATAACATGGACGAATCTTCCACAAAGAGGATTTCACCTCTTTCTTCAATCCTCATCGTGAAAGATTCGTCCATGTTATTAAGGTGTTGTAAAAATCCGCCTATTATTTCTTTGTCATGTAGCCATATGCCGAGTGTATCATATATGTATGTAACTGAGGTACATATTTGGCTTGATATTGTAAAGGTTTAATGCTGTCTTTAAGCTATCGATGAACATATTGAGAGTATGGGCATCTATTAATAGAACTTGTTTTCATTCTGCAAGTATATAATGCTTATACTGATGGATAACGGTTTCATGATGGCATTTATGCTTCAATGGTCAACCTTGGATCTGTTTAGACATTAATAGAGTCAAGGCATCGAAACTGATCCTTAGGTTTTAATGAGATACAGATGTTTTCTTATGATTTCTACAAAATATTCCATATTTTCAATAGCCGGGGAAGTGTTTGTAGGCAGGAGCATTATTACATCTAATAGGCATTTAATTTGTAGACGGCAGTGTGAATTGCGTTAGCAGACACTTGATCGTAATGAATATCGCAGGCTTATATTTTGAAAAGGTCGAAGAGGTACGGTGTTATGTTGAAGCAAGGAGTAAATTTCATTCTTGTACTCTGATTCGGGAATTCTAGCCTATGTTTGTATATAAAAAAAAATATTTTCGACAGAGGTGCCTTATATTGCCTTGTTTGAAGTACATCTTCTAATTATTAGAGCTATGAGGAATTTCATGCCTTTGCTAAATACTGTAATAGAATCTTGGTTTAGAGGTCTGCTGGATAAATCTGTTGCTGTATTGGCCATGTCAAAAATTCACGCCGATCTTTGGTTTTAGGTAAATGTGCGAAATCGTCCAATTACATGGAAAAATTTCACTTTCTTCAACCTTAACATTATAATTTCATGAATTTCATTATCTTGATGAATATTTTATGTTAGGAATGCATTAGTGCTATTAATTCTGGTTATAGTTGAGTTCTGCACGTGCAGCTTCCACATAATTATCGTGGAGTTTACGGACAATTTCAGTCAAATGGAATTAAAAATTAAAATTTTCAGATACATTCATAAACAAAAATAAAAAAAAATGTAAATACATAATGATACAGTAATACCTTGTTTTAGTGATTCCAGCCTCATTTTTGTTACTGTTTCCGCTTATTATTTGTATTCTGATAATTCTTTCAATGTTGTAGATATTCTCGTTGTTAGTGATGTTTAGCGAATTTTGTTTCTTATACTCTTATACCCTCCGATTGATGTTTTTTTTTTCTAATTTCTGTTATTGTTATGATTGATCCATCTACAGCGTCTGCTTTATGTCAGCCGATCCAATATTTTATTCGATAATTGTTATAGTCAAATAATGTTTACATGATTATTGTAACTTAGATGTCCGTAAGTTATTGCATAACCGTGTGTTTGTTTAACTTTCCTTCATTCTTTGAATACTTTGCTGTTATAGTGTTTTATTTTCTGTATTTGAGAAAATATGTAACAGAAATAAAAGAAATTATAAGAGAGTTAAGCGCAATGTAACATTTTTTTGAAAACAAATACTATATGTAATAACAGTATTATCTATATTAATTAATTAATGAATCAGCAATAAATAATAGCGACATACCCCATCGTCTCTAACATCTTAAAGAATAAGCTGTCATGGGTTATCATTCGAGCGTAGGTTTCTGTACACCGTGCATTCGGTAAATGTATTGTGTAGCTTAAATTGTCAACCCTGAACTTGTCGTGAGTGTGTATGCGCGCGCTCTTCCGTCAACATATGCTAAACGATCCCGTACAGTTATTAGCAACGTATCAGGTTTTTCTTCCCCCTGCTTAAACAACATCTTTCCTCGCCAATGATGCTTATCCATCTACTCGAAGCTTTGTTTCAGCTGTGGTGCCATATTTCAAACAGAAGGAAGTACACCGAATATTTATGTATCTAACAGCTAGTGAAATTGCAATAGCAATAATAAGTATATAATCAAAACGTTCTTTCCTAACGTAAAACTCGTGAATTTGAGGTAAAATAAATGTATTTCATAATAACAGCTATAACAGTTAAAACACTGCTTAGTTGTTACAAAAATTAATATTCAATCCTACGATACTTACTCACTTTATACGAGAAATATTGGTCAATGTAATTTAGATCATTTTCTTTTTATGGTAAAAGGGCGTGAAAATATCAAATATCTGGTAACCTCTGTAACGGATATTTGAGGAGCCTGCAGAATCTAAAAGCACGGTTTAGTGGTGTGTAGATAAAGATGGGGATTATTGTCGTGGAAAACGTACTCAAAAACAACAGATGAATAACTATTCAGGAAATGGCATCTTGCATATTTGTTTAGGCTTGAGCAACATTTAAGCCCGTTGGGTACCAGGATTGTTGGAACCTGTACAGAAATTCAACAAAAGTGGCATTTGTCACCAACTTCACGAGTTTTTAACTCGTTATGGCGTAAACCAGAAGAAGGGCCTTTAGTTAAAGCATCTCCTTCAATTGAAAAATTAATGCTTATTGTATTTTGGAATTGCGATTAATTTCCATGGATTATCTACCAAGTGGTATTACAATTATAGCCACAATACTATTCTAATCTTTTATCCAGCCCGTTGTAGCGGGCACTTTGCAACAAAAACGGCCTGGAAGATCGTTTTGGAAGACTTGCGCTGGGAAGTGCTTCCACAACATCAGATTCATCAGATTTGGCTGTCAGTGATTTCCATTTGTTTATCATTTTGAAGAACCTTCACTTTTACCACTTAAGTGATGCGAAACGTATTGTAATGATATGAAATACTGTCTATTATTTATTAATGATTTTTTCTAAATTTTACTAGTTTACCTATTCCAGATATTTTCTTGTCAGTGTTTGGTACACGCCGTTATTTTTTTTATTATGGTTGATGTTAGAAGTTGGAGGCAAAGTACCGTTAGTACTCCCTCTTTATGAATTTTAAGCACAGATATTCAATCTGTACAGGTTTCTTTCTAAAATTTTACAGATATCTACTTTGGGTATTCTTTAATAACTTATTATTCACAATTTTTCTTGTTTAAAAAAAAAAGAATCCCTTCAACAACACTTGCAGAGGAGACGTAAACTTTACTAAAATTTTATTATTGTTTATTATATATATAGATATTTTTTTTTCGTAAACGTGCTTTTTGTATGAATATATATTTCAAAATTTCATTCTTGAAAGACTTGTAGTATACTGTACTCACACTTTTCAATCACATTGTATAAATATGCATTATTCCGAAATTATACTTATAATCCTCAAAATCCTCGTACGACGGAAGGATGGCACGACTGACAGCATTTTCCTTTATAATCTCACAGATATCAAGTATGTGTGTACTGTGTAGCCTACCATATAGGCAAACAAATGTCTTGCTATGGATATAAAAATAAGAACAAAAAAAAAAACATCGTGTCAAAGTCAGACATGTTGGCATCGTTTCTCCTGAGAATAATTAGTTATTTTCTCATATAACTCTATAATTTTACAAAGATCTTCGTTTATATCCAGTCATAAAGTGTATCAGCTGATACTACAAATAAAATCTGGAAGTTCCGGACACATATTTTGGATGCCGAAGACCAGTCCATCTTAAAGGCGAGAAATCACGTGCGAGCGAGTATGATTTCAAAGATTAAAGACGCCGAATCTTCTTAAGTTCTTCAAAATTATTTGTATCTTTCGATCTCATTTTTGTTTCTAGCCAAATTTTCGAAACATGCCTTCTACACAGTCTGACAATTAAATAACGGAACTTTTTAGATATAAAATAAAATACTTCGGCATTTGTGTCACGGCTGCCTAAATGACTGAAACATTATCATAAAAGTGTCTTTCATTGCAGTTTTAAGTTTCAAGAACAGAATATAATCGCACGGTGATAGATCAGGAGGATACGGTGGGTGGACGATGATATAAATTTGTTTTTTAGTCAAAAACTCACGAACTTTAAAAGTTTTGTGAAGTGGTGCATTATCGTGAAATAAAAACAGCTGTTTTCCTACTGGACGTTCGGGCTAACTAGCAATCAGCATTGTCTTAATTCTTAACTTCTGAAAGTGAAATTTTTGTGGGTTTGACTCGTCTTTGAACGTCCATTATGCAGATTGACACGCTTAGTATCAGCGTCATACTTAAAGCATCATGTCTCATCATGTTATGCCATATAATGTTACCCATCTCATATAACTTTTGAATCAGAATGCAATAAGAATAACACAACTCCTAGCAAAGGATGCTGTGTTAAATATCATAATGGCATGGAACAGTTTGAAACCAACAGTCATAGAGAAATGTTGGCACGATATTATGCGTACAAAAGAATATGTCGAAGGAAATATCCCACTGAGTGAATTATGATTAAGATTACTCGGTGATGAAAGACATAATGCAGGTAAAATTGTTTTAAATCTTTTACAACATATTGAACCAAATGTGCGCAGAATCGTAAAATGCAGAAACATAGATGTGTAACTAAATAACAATATCTATTTTAAGTTCTGTATGAGGAAACCGACGAGAAAAACTGGAATAAAGTCGTTGTGTTGAACAACTCAACAAAATCGAGAGGAATTTGATTCAGAATATGAAAAAGAAGCAGATTGTATGTTCAGTACAATAGAACAATATATTTCAACTATTCAAGCTCTAATATCACTAACTGAAGTGATTCAGTGGGCTGACGAAAATGAACTAGAAATTAATTATTCCACATCACTTGCTTTGCTTAATCTACGATAAAAAAAAAATTAAATAGTGAGCTACACGAAAAATAGCGGCAATTAGACATAACATTATTTTTGTATCTCAATAATGAAAATATGTAGCTTTTTAGAAAGACTTACAGAATCTATACATACGTGCTATTATCTATCTTTCAATATTCTTTTATCCTACAATTTCAGCCAAGTTTAAAATAAATGTTTACTAACAAAAAAGATATATGTTTTCTTCTCATTTTTTCAAAATAGTGAATTCGCCGTGCAAAAATTAGTTGACTAAATCGAGACTCTGCTGTATTTATACAATGTAATTTATACATGTAACTTCGTAGCTAATCTTCTTGATTATTATACTAATTGTTAATGTTGATACTGATATTATTTTCTTTAATTATTGTAATTTTTCAAATCTATAACATAATTAAACGCTCTCAAATTGCTGGTTGCGTAGTTTGTGAGATGAAATAAATCAACTTGAAAATCATAACCATAAGTATTTGCAGTTAAGCCTGAATGTAATACCCATAATTCAAGATTTCACATGCGTTGCCGCAAGACCACCGTAAAACATTCTTTTATCTTGAATACAAAAAATTACGTAATGAAGGAAACGCAAACCACAGCTAAGTAAACAACTTCTACGGCCGTCTCGACACTTACAATCAATAAAAATAATTTCTACTCTTTCATCTCCCCCATTTCCCAGCCATAATTTATCAGCTTACAGGAGATTTTGACAAATGCGGATCATAAAACATAAGCGACTCGTACCGTCTTTCCTTTTCACGCTTCTATTTTTTTCTTACCGTTATTATTATACGAGAACCGGAAAACGATGCCGTCGTCGGCGTCCCAACGCCTCCACTGTATCGATATTACGGCTAATTCTAGGTTTTTATTCACTTGAGCTTATACTTTTTCGTGCGACACTTCACTTAACAACAACTGTTCTTCCGTTTCAATATCCTCCGTGTTTCTTCACGTAAGATAGTGCGATCCATTTCATTAGCTCTTTTCGTGTACGAAACAATGTAATGTGGCGCATTTTGTAATCTCCTTTGTGTTTGTATGCTATAACTATACAAGACTTTACTGAAAAAAAAAATGTATTCAATAAATAATCGGATAATAATCGGAATACTTCCAGCAGAATTCATACATGTAAGTAAACAGTAAGAAACTTATTTAGTATGTCCGGTATGGTCTAGTGGCTAGGATACCTGGCTTTCACCCAGGAGGCTCGGGTTCGATTCCCGGTACCGGAATCTTTTTTTTTCTTGTCTTGATAAATCGAATGTGCACTTTAATAAATTAATTTTAAAGCAATATCCTAAGTTGAATTCCGATTATGCATGTTTAATTAAATTAATATTAAGCGTTGGCTATATATATGCTATTAGAACATATATATTGCTAATTTCCAGAGGTTTATTGTGAGTATTATGATTTTAATTATCGGATTTCGATAGTTTTAAAACAAATATCTTTAAGTAAATATAGCTATGAAAAATAATGCATTATATTACTAAAATAGTCATAAAGCTGCCAACTATTTAATTCAAAAGGTTTTAAATAGAATCAATACTGAGTTCAACATTATTTTTTTCTATAAACAGCGGTAAAATAATAATAAAAACAATAAAACTTAAGGGATTACAATGCAACTTTATTAGTACTGATTAATTAGTTTATGCGTTATTTTATGCAAAATTTATATAATATAATAATTAACAAATATGTGTACTATATATCATATTGTACTTCTATATATTATGAAGAAGTATTTAATATGTCCGGTATGGTCTAGTGGCTAGGATACCTGGCTCTCACCCAGGAGGCTCGGGTTCGATTCCCGGTACCGGAATTTTTTCCGTAGAATTTCTAAAAAATGGAAACAAGTTTTTTTTAAATAATTTAACTTTAATATAATACCCTAATTTCATAGAATAATATTTAAAATAATGGTAGTAATCCTTAATCTCTTTTGTTACAGACAACCATCAAGGTTTACGCAAAATGTCTCCGGCCCGATATTGAGTATAAGACTTTAAGCATAACTTTCCAAACTACATGCCGAGAAGTTGTCGCCACCCTACTCGGCAAGTACAAAATGAAGCACAGAGACCCGAAACTTTTTTACTTAAGCATGGAGGTTACCGTCAGGAAAGCAGGTGTTAGAACGCACTTACCTCTGGACGAAGAAGCAAGACCAGCAGTATTGCAGAGTTGTCATCCAAAAGGAGATTCCAAGTATGTACTTTGTTTGGTCTCTAAATATATTTCTTAAAATTAGAATACTTATTCTGTTTGTTTCTGAGGAAAACGATTCTGTTTTGATTCTAGGTTTTCCTTACAAACAAGGCGAGGTGGATTAGTGAAAGTATACGATTCAGCTTTAAACTGCAATTCGCAATACAAAAGTTTATTGATAAGCGCGAAGACAACAGTTGACGAACTCATTGCACTACTGCTTACGTGTTCAAACAATAAAGAAAGAGTTGAACAATTCTCTTTGTATGAAGTTTGCCCGAGTAAAGAACAACAGAGAAAATTGCACCCCGACGATAGACCCTTGCAAGTGCAGCAGACATGGTTGCCCAATCTTCAATGCCATTTCTTGATCAGAAGAAATCCAGACTACTTACCTTTAACGAGGAGGAAGGTATAGATTTCAAAAACATTTGGGTGTTGACTTGTTTACACATTTACTGGATTTTTTGCAGATATTTTGGACATCAGGTCATTCCTCCTCAAAAACGGCAAACAGTTCAATGCAGCTATCGAAATCTCATATGTCCCTATTACCTCTGAAATCCCAAGAAGAAAAATCAAGTACAAAGAAATCCGATGCTAGCAACAGCCAGCTACCTAGTAAAAATTCTGGCAATGCTTCTTATGCCGACTATGAAAACTACTTTTACATATAATTCCATGTATTGTACGATTTCATGTATTATTTGTAAGTTTAACAGTTATTAAGTAAAGGAAAAAGTGATCTAATTCCCTTTCTGTTACAGATGTGTGGTCTAGTTACGTTTCTTGGATATGATACTTCCGTCAATCCAATTTATTTTATTTTAACCAAAGATTAAGTCAGTGATACATCCAAATTCGCCAACATTGTGCAGAAATAGGAAAAAGTAAACTGACCAGTGCGATTGCTACAAGCAGCCTAAACTATTAGACTACATACTACATAAGATAATAAACAAATACAACATTTAGCAGTGGATTTTATCTGTTTTGTGTCCAAAGATTAGCGTATTTAGACGCCTAATAGTATTTTTTGTGTCTCTAATGTTAATATAGATATAACGTGAATGTTGTCTGATGTTGTACGCCTTAATATTAAAATGATCAAATAATTTTGCTATTTGTGCAATGTTTGTTGGACTTTTGTAAATTGTCTTAATTTTAATCTTAAGTTATTTATGAACCAAAGAAAAATTAGGAATTAAATTGTACATATTTTACTTTATATGTAGAGAAAAGACCAATAAATGTTTATTCTAAGGACAATGCTCGTATATTATTTATCTATTGGATTTGCTGAATATACTTCTGTATTATACAACTTTACATTCCTTATAATGTTACTAACAAGATTTTCAATTTAAAACAGATTGTTGTATAAACTAATTTTAAATAACTCTTCTTTTAAATTCTAAGCTTATTTATTTCACAAAAAAATATTCTTAAATATGTTATAATCAAATTGAAATGATGTTGTGCCATCTATTCTATAGTAGACTATATTTCGAATAGATTGCTTATATTAATAAATCTATTCACATATAGATGGCAATACATACTTGTATATAGTTCTATGAATAACGTGCTTAAATTTCTTACAGAAATCTTTACACAACATGTAAATAAATATCAATAATATTAATAGGTTATGTTACAATAATATTGACTATTAAATAAGACTAACTCTTGGTTTAAGCAGAAAATGAATACTCCAAACGCTTCTGGAAGTGCCGGAAATATAGAAGATGATGAATTAACTTTACCCCGTGCTAGTATAAATAAAATGATAAAAGAATTAGTACCACACGTTAGAATTGCCAACGAAGCCAGGGAATTGATTCTGAATTGTTGTACTGAATTCATACATTTACTAAGTTCAGAAGCAAACGACATATGCAACCAATTGCATAAAAAAACTATTAATGCTGAACATATTTTTACTGGTATGTGCCACAATATTAAATAAAAATAAAACTATTTTAGTGTGCATGTCTAATTCTCTTTCATTTGTATTTTAGCACTTGAAAGGCTAGGTTTCGCGGATTACAGAGTTGAAGCGGAAGCTGTCCTAAAGGATTGTAAGGCAGTTGCAGCTAAACGACGAAGACAAAGTACACGATTGGAGAACCTCGGTATCCCTGAGGAAGAACTATTAAGGCAACAACAGGAACTCTTTGCAAAAGCAAGGCAAGAACAAGCCTATGCAGAACAGCAAGAATGGGAAAAAATACAAGCTGCTGCTCAGCAAGCACAAACGTCAGCCCTAGCTACAACTGACGATCAAGATGACTATTCATAAACCTGTAATTTCCTTTTTGTATTATATATAAACTTACATGAATAAATAAAGCATATTTTTTTATACTAATATTGTTTGAAATCATGATTGAGATTGAGATGTGAGAGATCTTAATGTAGCTCATACCAGTGTAATAAATAAGTACGAAGAAAGAGGATTCAATTAAAATTTATATTAAAAATTCAAAATTATATTTTTATTTATTAATTTCTAGCTTAGTGAATGTAAATGAAAAATTAAGATGCATTAATTATTTCATATTTAGAAGTATAGGAGACTCTTTAATTTCTATTGACAACAATTGTTAATTTTATGTTGGAAGCAAATTATGCATCTACAAAATAATTTTTTGAACAGAGAACTTGTTTTTAATTAATTTCAATAATACCTATATTGTCTTCTAGATGGCGCGGGTACAAATAAGATTTTACATTAGCGACGTGCGCCATCTGGGGAACACATATAGGTGCCTCTGAACAGTTGAATAATTTTAGCCAGATACATGATATAATACAATCGTCGGCTATTAACAATTTCATGTCTTGCCCCATCTGCGCGGCTTGGAAGAAACTAACAATAATATGATTAGTAAATTTCATGTTATTATATAAACGTTACGTACAGTTTGCGTTTGGAAAATATAACAAAGAGTTATTATATTATTGTATTAAGCAAGTATTGAAAAAAAGTATGTTTACAATCAAAATTTTTTTAGCAAGACATATTTACATAAAATATTTAGGAAGAAAATAAAATAAAGCTACTTAATGAGAGTTGTATGTATATTTATATTCAAAGTTACAAAATACTTACAAGCAAAAGTACTAGACACAGTCCAATTCAGTTAATATATTTCTCTCCTGGTTTTTAGTATTTTCTGCATCTATTTTGAATAAGTTTAGAATATACCAAAATGAAAATTTGCCGACTGTAACAGGTAAACAGAGTTTAAGAAAAACTAGTGGTAATAATTCACTACTTTTTCTAATTTCTTCTCTTGCAAAGTGCTTTCCGCAAACTGTACAATTCTTATATATTTCTTCATGCGTTACAAAATCCATTTTCAGTCTATTCGATATTTTTCTGTGGAATTTGGAAAGCTATGCCAGCATTACACAATAGACTTCTATCATACTAATACCTATCGTTAAATGAAATAAACGATTATTTGTTTTATCGAAACTAAAAGAAAACTTAAAGGACTTGTATATTCTTAGCAACTATGTAGTATATAATCTAACTTCTCCACCTTCATGCATATGTAAAAATAAAGTGCATACAGCGTTATTTTTATTATTTCATTATTATTATTGTCATTAATGGGGTGTGAAACAAAATACGATATTTTGATACAATATTTACTTACTTATCGTTTACCTCTCTCTATATCGATAAAGCAATTAGCACTTCTCGCCACAATTAAGAGAATTATAACAACGTATAAAATGTTTTCTTCAGGCAATAAGGAACGAAAGACCAAACAAAACAGTTATGTTTTACATTTGCACATTTTCGCGCTGACGATGAGCGTACTGTTTTGCTTCTGATGAAACATTTTTTGCCAACTCTATAAATTAAATCTATGCTGTCATCTGTTATCCTGGAAGAAACTAATAGATATGGGAATAGCATCATATAATGGTAATGTCAGTTCCCTGCTTCTATTCAACAATCTAAGAAACAAACCAGCTCATAACATAGGTAGTTTTTTCTGACACTCAGACAAACTTTCTCATCCTAGTTATACAAATAAATACGAGGTGGCTCTGTGCTATTTGTCGAAAAAAGTCATTAATATTTAATATTTGGTGTTAGTGAAAGGTTATATTGTATTTTATTTATTAAATTCAGTTTATATAGTGCTTCTATCGATATTGTATATTGCTATTGTTCGAAATTCATATTTTTCTGAGTGAAAAATTTGATGTTGGTAGAAAGTTGACAGTGGTGTCAATCTCCCATGTTGCATGTTTATGCGTCTTGAGGATGCCAAGGAAAGCGAAGCCGATCGTAAAAACTAACGTTATCCGAAGAAGGGTATAAAATTAAATATTACCATATTAATTAGTGTATATTTGTTCTACGTGGAGTACGACTTCTCGAGGTATGTACAGCTAATAATATTAACTTTTGCTAGTTCTCTTTAATTGTTGTGCAACATGTCCGACTTAAACCATGTTGGTTCGATTCCCATTTCACCCAGATAACGCATACATTTGTGGAAATAAGTGTCTGTAGTATTTTTTCTTTTATTTTTATGCGACTTTAAGCTTACCATTGAAGTACTGGCAATACAATTTCGATGTAAATAGGAAATAATTTGGAGAAGTTGTACTAGTATTCTTTAACGTCCTTGAATAAAATGTAAATGCGAGATCTTAATTGTCTTGGTTTGTGTTTTAGATTAAAAAGCACGGATAACTGATATCAACTTAATATTTACATTTATTTTGTGCATAATTTGTACGGCTGTTCATTTCTTATGAATGGTCAAATTCTATTATCATTTCATGATAAAAAAGACAAAATGATGGTGGTTATGCATATTAGAAACTCTTAATTCTTACTTTGCGAGATAGAATACCTTCTATCCAGCAGATGTCACTCATAAGTAATTAATTATGCCGGAAGTTGATGTATATAATGGAAGCTGGAATGAAAATAAATCAAAGTTTACATAGAGAGTGGAATCTTAAAAGATTAAAATATTTTCAAAAAATATGCATGCTTTTCAGATTAGTTACTCACACCTTGGGAAATTACTATACTTTGTAAAAGGCATATTTTGTCGGTAATATTAATCAAAGGATCTATGAAAATTCAAAACTGTAGGTTGTAGTAGTACTTGTTTTGAGTAACAGATGGTGCTTATTTGATACATATATAGAATTATTTTAGTACGTAAATAGCAAGTTTGTTTTAGTGTAATAGACAGAAAATACTATTAATTTTATACAGATTGGTTCCGATTTGTATGTGGTTGTGCCAATTTGGTACATACGATTTATTAGTGCAATTAGGCGGCGCCATCTATAGTGTAAAGGGAGAAACTATTTGAATATTTTCGTATTTGGCTTACATTGATGCCTCCGTTACCTTCTAGAAACTCTTTAAATTAAATAGTGGCAATAATTAGAGCTTTCTGATAAATATTATTTATATTGTTTTATCCTTGATTTGTTGAGTTGATAATGTACATGAAATTAACTAAAATGAGTTGGTTTAATTGAAAATTTTGACAACTAGCTATTAGAGAAGTTGTTAATAATGTGTTACGGTTTTGATAATTTTGGTTTATTAATTAAGGAAATTTAATGTGAAACCAAATTAACAAATATATATTATTGTAAAAATATAAAATGTCTAATAAAAATTGCAAAAACTTGTTATATCTAACCTAGTGAACCATTTTTAAATTTCGCGGATAATTTAAGTTGGTATTTCCGGCAGTAAGGGTCATATTCACAATTTTTTTTAGAGCAATACGTGCGAATACGGTCCTTACTGCCGGAACTACAAATTTAAATTGTCCGCGATATTTAAAAATGGCCGAGTAAACATTGTAATATTGTTGTAGCTATGAGCCTGTGTTGTTAGTAGCTAGCAAAATGTGTGAATACATATTCAAAGTTATTGATTTTTGAAAATATTTTTATTATTTATTGTTGTCTTTTATGTTTGGAGGAATATATAGCAAGCAAACGGAATTTACTTGTATGGCAATAATTTTAATACCAATTGTAGGGATCAATATTACATTTTTTTGTGGTATCCAAGACTTTTTAATGGTTTTAGAGTAACTTTGTGTAATTGTTCAGTTCTACCATTATCAGTATCTCGCTAAACCTGATTAATAACAGAGGCAATGGGAGAAATTAACTTGCAGTGTTAGGTCACAAAGGCGTTCATGGAAGGTTATTGTTCGTTTAATGCATATAATGAGCATTAAATGTAACGTCATTATTCCTTTAAAAAGAATCATTTTGAAAAAATTACAGCCTTAGAAGCTTCTTGTCAAAACAAATAAAACATACTTCTGGATGCAGTTCAAGTTTACTGAGAAATCGCGTTTCAAAGATTGCACTTCCAAATGTACAGTGGTGGACAAAAATATAGGTACAATGTCAGTATTTAGGAAAGTATTGCACAATAAAATAACAGAAAACAACATTGGGTTTTAAAAACGAACATAGTTTTTATTTAGTAATAACGAACATAAATATAAATTGAAAGAATGCTTAGCAAAGATTTAACTAAAAGAAAAAGGAAACGACAAATTCTTCTTGGATAAAATAACGGGTACAAGTCATAAAAGTGTTGCAATAAATATAACACGTACTTTAAACTGGTTGGTCAGTATGTAGTAGTGTAATGTATGCTTAGTACTTTATTGCATGGCCGTTGTTACGTATTATATCATGGCAACTGTTAGGCAGAGAATTTACTAACCGCGGGCATGCTGCAATGAATTAATAACACACTTTCACAGGTTTTCTATTGGATTGATATCCGGCAATTGAGCCGGCCACCCCAACATTCGAATATTATTTTCGGTAAACTACTGTTTGATACATTTGTGTGTTTAGGATCGTTATCTTGCTTATATATCCAAATCAGGGGCAGGTTATGATTGGTATATGAAAGCATAACATTTTCCAAAATATCTCTGTAAATATCTTTGCTGAAAGTGTCATTAATTCAATGAATTGGATCGACCCCATGCCACGAGAAACAGTCCCACACCATGATACGGCCACTCACCATGCTTTATTGTTTTTATTGTATATTTTGGTGACAGTTCTTTGTTAACTGGCGACCACGAATGTAAACTCTGCCGTCAGATTCGAGTACATTTATTTTCGTTCCCTCACTCCATAGTATATTTCTCCATGTTTCAACTTTCCGTTCCGTACAAATTCTTGCAAACATCAGTCTCGCTGCAATAATTTCTTTTGCTTAATAGTGGAACTTTTTTTGTGGCTCTGCCACTAATATTCACATTCATTTCTTTTAGAATTGATACGAAGGTTGCAAGTGGATTCTCTTTTGCTAGCACGATGCAACAATCCATGTGTGGAGTTGTTTCTCTCGGTCCTACTTGTTTCTGGTAAAGCTTATGCGGTTTAAGGGAATTGGTGATCATTAGAGACCGGATTATATGCAAAGTGCATATAATCCGGTCTCTAATGATCGTATTTGGAGATCGATTTAATACTTTCGCAATTTCTCCAATCGTTTTTCCTTCCGTACACAATCTTCTAATGGTGGTTCGTTCTACCTCTGAACAATGTTTACTTCGATCCATGTTATCTAAGTATAATAGATAATTACAATATTTATAAGTATTTTAGAAATAAATTGGTCTTACCTTTATAATTTTTGGGTTAACTTTACTTTACGAAACTTATTTTAACTGATTTATTAGATGTATTTATTTTTATGACCGCATTCATATGACTCACAATCCCAGTAATGCCGGAAAATTACAGCAAGTGTAGTCAAATAGTATCTACATTAATACCAGATGTTATCAAAACTAATTGTGGTCATCCACCACCAGGTGTCATAAGCAGTAAACAATCAGTAGCGGCATTAGAAGCTCAATACTACTACCACTTACTTTGTACCTATTTTTATTATATGTGATAGTATTAGATAACTATACGATTCTTTTGTGGATGTAAACTTTAATAAAGTTTTTATTTTCATAGAAAATGGAAGAAGAAGCATCATCATCTAAATCGCCAGACAGTCCAGATACACAAACTATCGTGATAACACCTTCCGAGCTTCAAAAGATGGGTCTCGCAAAAGATTTAAAATGCGTGATTGAAGCTCAAACACAGAAAGCCGAAATTGGAAGACCTGCGACAACTAAGATCGTTGACAAAAGAGCATCAATCATCGATCCGAAAACGATGAAAAGTAAACTATGCACTCTTCTAAATCATACCCCGCTCGTAATGCAAGTGAAAGATATTGAGTGGATGCCGCCCGAAAGGAAAAGTCCGATTTTGTTAAATAATATTTCTAAAATTCCGATCACAGTTCAACCTGCAGTTTCTACGTCAATTTCACATACAAACATTCCAATAGTCGTGGAGGACGACAATGAACCTAAGCCGAAGTTGAAAATCGTTAGCAATGAAAAATTGAACATCTCCGCATCGGAAATCGAAAACATGCTAAACAAAGGAAAACTGTTGAAAAGTAACCAGAAAATCTCGTCGCCACTTCAAAAACACAACGCAGAAGCGAAATTAGATTTGGAAACCGAAAAAAACAAATGTGTATTTATAGACTCGTCTAAGGAACCTTCAGCTTCTTTAACAACATCCATTAATATATCATCTACAATTGCTTCTGAAGAAGTGTCTACAATAGCTCCAGTAACAACGTGTAAAGAACCACCCACAGCAGAAACTAAACAAATTACACCTGTCAATCCAGGTGTACTAAAAAAAGAATGTTTGAAGCGAATTCAGGCAAAAATGTATGAAAATTTGAAAAAAGTTTTGGAAGAAGTAGAATCTCGTCCTGTAAAGAATAAAGCTTCGTTTGATATAAAACCGTTAACAACTGCGGTTGAAGACGTGGTAATAGTATCAAAACCT
This sequence comes from Trypoxylus dichotomus, assembly GCA_023509865.1. Taxonomy (NCBI): domain Eukaryota; kingdom Metazoa; phylum Arthropoda; class Insecta; order Coleoptera; family Scarabaeidae; genus Trypoxylus; species Trypoxylus dichotomus. The sequence goes on along the minus strand of CM042076.1, from coordinate 60,761,389 downwards.
TTAATTTCTCCAAAACCGGTGGAAAAATCTAAAGAAAATAAACCATGTTACATGAATAAATATCGCGAAAGAAAGTTACTTCAGGAAACTCGTGAAAGTGTAAATCGTAATGATGATGTAATCGAAATAGATTCTAAACCTTCAAGTCCTGGGAGCGGTGTACAATATCCTGTACTCAATATTGTGGATGAGAATGATATAGAAGAGGATGTACAGATATTGACAAAACCAGAAAGCTCTCATCAGGAATTGGAGGAGAGTCTGAATGAAGATGACCAAGAACACCAAGCAGAAAGTTCCATGACAAAATATATACCAAAAAAAAGAGGGCGACCACGTAAACAACCTATCCCTCACAACGATTTAGAGCAGAGTGACCCAAAGAAAGAGGACCGAAAACCTCAAGCAGGAAGCCCCTTGAAAAAATATATAGTCAAACGTTTTTCAGAATGTGAAAATCAGATAGCTGTTTCATATAAAGAAAATCCTACAACTAGCAACGAACAAAAGATTCCTAAAAGAGCAGGTAGACCGCCAAAAAGGAAGATCGTCGACGAAAATGACACCGAAACTGAAAAAGAACACGATGCTACTTCAGATAACGAATCGAAAGAAATCCAAAAAGATACTACAGTCATTGTTACACCAACACCAAAAAGAAGAGGACGACCACCGAAAAATCGACCAGTGGTATTACCAAAAAATATTTTGGAAATAATCTCAAATAAGAAAAGGGAAGAAAACGTAAAAGGACCGTCAAATATAATAAATCAGCAAACGGAGCACAAAATTCCTAAGAAGCGTGGAAGAAAATCGAAGGCGGAATTAGAAGCCATAAGATCATCCAATGAAAATCCTACTCAAGGCTATACTCAGTCCAAAACTAGTGGTCGGAAACGAAAAAAAATTAATTACAGCTTGTTGAATGGCGAAGATAGTGACGTTGATGAGCCAGAAATTAAGGTTGCGAAAGTAGAAGTTGCTGGCAAGAAAAGAGCAAAGTATTCCTATAAATCTGTAAGAGATGAGTATGGGTCTAGTCCATCAGATAAAAACGAAACCGAAAAAATTGACGAAAGTGCAAGCGAAGATGAGAAAATAACGAATATTGTTGCTACTGTGGAGATTGAGGATGCGGAAGAAGAGAAGCATGAAGAAGATGACGCAGAAACAAACCTTGATCAAGTAGAATGTACTGTTTGTGAAAAAAAATTGAACAAGAAAGCGTGGCCTGAACATAAACGAAGAGTCCATAACGATTTAGCTTGGAATTCTTCGGAAGAACCATTGGTAAGTTTTATTTGCATCTATTAATTTTCGTATGTGTCTTATAAATTATTGTACCTAGCAGGTTGTCCAGGTAGAGACTCTGCAGTTATGAAAGCCCTAAACATTCTTATTTCTACAATTTTGAAGATAAAAGGAGTGTACAATTTGTTTAGGTCGGTTCACAAACCTACAATACCTCTTTAAACATCAACATATTTTACCATTAGAAATTATGTTATATTTTCTGTTTGAAATGTTGTTGGTGCAACTGTTGCTCATAATTATAATGAAAATTATTGCAACTAAGCTAAACTTTATTTTCTATTTAGAATTTTATGAGAATTTTAATCTTCAAGGAAATTATTTGTTATTTATTTGTGCACTGCGTGGGTTGTATTAAATTTTGTTACGGAAAATGATGACTTGGCGGAAATAGTGATAATGTGACCCACTATGAAGTTGTACGTTTAAAATATACACACGTGATACATTTTTTTTCATTATAGTGCACGATTGATTTTGTTTATTACTTTCAAATAATGATGAGCAACAGTAGAACTTATTTGTATAGTTTTATACTATAGATTCTATAAATTAAAATACATTATTATTACATCTAAATTTGTGTTTCTTTATTTATTTATACGCAAAGAGAGAGTTTAATCAATTTAATTCATATTCGGATTATAAAAAAATATATATGTATATTTCCTTGCGTGTTAATAACTCAGGTTCTACTATTTTATTTTCTACAAATCTATTCACATAAAAAAAATGCAAAAAGAACTATATAAAAATTTAACTTAGAAAAGACTTTCCCTCCCTCCTAATTGAATATATTGTTTTCGTTGTTTTTGCATTTTCCTCAAAGCAATATCTCCTTTTTAATCCAGATCAAAATTTCTTTTGTAGAACCTGGATGACACTTCCATTGTCGTGGAAATTTTAAACTCTGTTTTAAGAGAAGAAGGCGTTTTGAAATGCTCTATTTGTGAGAATAAAAGTGATACAGCGGAGCATTTCGTTGAACATAAAAAGGATTGTAACACTAACTTAAATCTAAGTGCTAGACCAAAAAAGAAATTCAAGACACGAAAGCCTGGCGGAGTAGCAGATATTATGGATTCATTACTTTTAAATTTCTCTGTCAAAACTCCGGTGCTTGAAGAAAGAAGGTAAGAAAGATTTCAATATTAAAGCATGAATAAAAATATAGCATTGTTCAATCTGACCATAGCTATTTACTAAATTCTTAATGACGTTTCTAGCGAAAGTGATAACGAAAAACCAACAGATTATGTCGTATCGAAAGATCATGTTCAGTGTGAGGTATGCTTTGAAATTATGCAGAGGTCTCAATGGTATCCCCATAATCAAAACAGGCACAATAATTTAGCTTGGAGGACTTGTGATCGACCTTTGGTAAGAATCTTGTTACAATTTTTTTGTAAACTTCTAAGTAGGGTATTTGTTTTTTTTTTACATAAATTTCTAATTGCGTTTAATTCGTATGTGCGTAAACAGTAGTATACACCCCGTCGGTACTGAACCACATGTTTATGAATGTACGATTTTATAATATATCACATTGTACTATCGAGGACTTTGAAAATGTCCGGGTGTTTCTAGTACACTACTGTTCATATTAGTTCGGACACCCAGTAAAATGTAAACTCCACTAAAAGACAATATAATTGCTTTTATATATAAATAACATTTATATTAGGTCGTTTATGATGTTTATTGTTTATTAATTGTAAAGGCAAACTTCCAAGAATATCGATTAAAGAATGATTAAAATTTTCTGTTACTACAATGAAAAGATTAAAAGCTGTAAATCTTCACGGCCGCATTACAAAAGAGCCCCTACTTCGACGGGGAAACAGGCAAAAACTGCTACAGTTGGCAGAAACACATAGAAATTGGACAGTGGACGATTGAAAAAGGGTGCTATGGACTAATGAGTCAAAATTCGAAGTGTTCGAACAATGAAGGCGCGTTTTTGTAAGAAGAGCGAAAGGTCAAAGAATGTTGCAGGATTATGTAGTGCCGACCGTCAATGACCGATATAGACGCACCTCCCCGTCCTTTTCTTTATATACGTTTCTTCGCATATTTACTTATTGTTAGAAATACTGATATGATTGGGTCTGGTAAAACAGATATTACACAGAGTCATAAACTTTTGTTTCCGACAAGGAACAATTTAAAGATTATTACAGTTTTTGTGAATTTTGTTTAGTATACTAAATATGTTATCAGTAAAATAAACTACATAAATCGGCCAATGATATACATTTTCTGATTATATCACATTTCAAATGAAAATAATATAGATAAGAGACTAATTGAAAATTCGTAATGTTTACAATTAGTTATAAAATAAAAACACATGCAAGAATAACTTTTACAATTGCATACAAAATACGCAGTTAGCGGACATGAGTGAGTGAATGACAATTCCCTGTTCTTGTGTATGGTGTGCGGAAGACCGAATATGCGTACAAATGACAACCGATGCTGTAGCGTCGGAAACCGTCAACTGGAAGCCGAGAGGGAGTACTTACTATAGGAACTTCGACGAGGTTATAAAAACGATTGTCGCTAAAATTTCGACGATCGTTTAAAAGAAGATCGAAAATACGTACAAACAATAACGGACGCTGCGGTTTTGGCGACTGTCAACTGCAAGCCGATAAATCGTATTTACTACAGGAGCTCCGATGAGGTTATAAAAATAATTAAATAAGTAAGAAACGACAATGGACGCCGTAACCTCGAAGACCGTCAATGGAAAGACGAGAGATCGTCCGACGAAGCTACAAAAAATCTCAACGGAAAACCGAGTGCATGTACAACAACGGACGCTGTAGCCGTCAAGTGCATGTACGACAACGGACGCTGTAGCCGTCAATAGGAAGTCAATGCGCTCCGACGAAGCTACTTGTACTTACTACATTGATTGCTCTAATATTTGGCTGTTGTAAAATTAATATTGTGACTTTTTAAATCATACATATATAATACCGAATATACATATATGTTACAAAATAAAATAATGTGTTCAACGCAAAAGCAAAAATAAGTAATATCATTACTAACACATATAAATGTAAAAAAACATAAAGAAACATGAAATATATAGATGAATGAAAAATACATAAAATAAAATAGATTTTCTGACAAAAAAAATTTGAAGAAAGCTCTTAACAATCTGCAAGATGTACACCAATTTAAAGTATCTATACTCTCATAGAAATTGCTTATCAATTGTATCTAGGAAACGGTTGGTTGTTGCACTTTAACTATTGGTACGAATTTTGTCTTGATAGTGTTACTGCGCAAAGAGTACAGAAACTTCAAAATCGCTGCATTCGATTTATATACGGTTTAAACGGACGTGATCATGCGTTCCTGTTGCTGGCTAAATCAACTGTCTTTTTTCGATAAAACTGCAAAGATACCACCATAACTTTTCCTTAGATTAAAATGTAGAACAGATGTGCCTAGCATCAATATGGGATTCCCTTATTACATTACACCTTCTGCCTTGATGGTATGATTACCCCTCTCTTTAAAAGAACATTTTCGTTTAGCAACATACGATTGTCCAAAAAAATTATCATCTTATTCCTTTAAATCTCACGTAAAACGTATGATTTTATATTCAATTGCTTAAATTTGCAGTTTAATTCTAATCTCCTTTTCTTTTGATTTGTTTTTTTTTTGCCTGTATTGTGATAGAAAATTTAAATTTGTTATTGCTCGTATTAACTCGAACCCAGTCCCTTCCTTTTTTCTCTTGTAGTAATTACGGCAGAAGTGAAAAACAGACGCGTGCGGGTCGTCTGACCTTCCGCCTAAAGTATTACTCAATCCTGTATATTTTAATTCGTTCATGTACCCTTCTTTTCCTTTTAAATTTGTGATCCTTTTGTATGGAATAAATTATACAGAGTGTATATAAATGATTGAAAGACGTTTGCATTTCTTGTTTTCTATTTTTCTGTTTTAAGTTGTTGCTAAGTACCAGTCAACGCCTCTGAAACTATAAACACGGTGCAGATATAATCTGAGCAAAGTGAACGACGGGAAGGTACCTAGAATCCTACGTTCCCCCACTATAGGCTTAACCATGATGTAGGAGGAGCGAAGTATTGTTTACGGCGAATGACTGTTAGACTGATTGTAGGGGAATACTGCAGCGAGAAAGAATAATGAGACACGCACATGCATTATAACCGTTGACTTTACTCAGATTATGTCTGTATATCATAGGCGTAATATAAAAATATGAGAAAGGAACCAATATTTATACGGATGTATTATGACTATTTTGTTACTTACCGATCACAAATATGCGGCTATAAAAAAGTAGTAATAAGGAAAGCCTTTCTAATAGCAAATAAGTTAAATTATAAAGAAATAGATGGAAACGAAAAGACAGAAAATCAAAACAACGAGAGGATAGACGCTACTGATTATTATCGCTGTCTTATAGAAGTGGTAACTTTCGGTCAGAAAAAGCGCGGGTGATTCAAACACTTTCAATCATTGTTCGACACAGTGTGTCGTTACCGTTGGCTTCGTTATCATTCTAAAAGCGTAAAAATAAAATGTGCTGGCGATTTGTTTAAGATAATAATAATTTCATCGATGTTTTTAGAATTTAAACGATCGACCACTGGTGATCAAGATCTTGAGCGAGTTATGCCATAAGAGGAAATTTCTACGATGCGAAATCTGTGGTGAAAATCGTAGGTCCGTAGTGGGGTTTATTTCGCATAGAAGCAGATGCGAGAAAAGCGTCGATGAAATCGACGATCTAAAAGTAGAATGTTCTCTCTGCAAAAGAAAAATGCTGCCGGTCAGTTTACCGAGACATATGGCCTTAACACACGAGAGAGAATCTGCTGAAACAATTAAATTAAAAGACGTCGGTAACGAGCCGGTAGTATTAGGCAGTAAAAGAAAAGCAGCATATAAGTATGATTGATGATGGTAAGTACAATTATCAACCTTAAGATATCGTTTACTTTTACAGAGCCACGGAGATCATACAGAATTATATCAACGATAACCCCAACGAGAATGTAAGTTAACTGGGATCATCCAATATTTTTTTACCTTCTACAGTAGTTTAATTTCATGTACAGAAAAAATATTTTAAAGGAGTACGCTTTCGTTCTAAAGACGAAGTTATTACGAAATTTAATGAAGATATACGAAACTTAGGTGTAGCATCGTGTGTATATGAAAATTGTAACTACTCAGCTACTGATGCTGAAGATCTTTTCCAACACTTAGACACGTGTTCCGCAAAAGGAGTGAAGGTAATTATATGCATTAATTTCATAGTTAGGAGTTTTTTTTTAGTACGGTTTCTTTTTCTTGAACGGATTTGTGGGTATTAGACTTCTTTGATACTATACGGTTTTTAAATGTAGTTAATCTGGTCACCAACGAAACATTGGAAAGTTACGAATATCCTTACACGTGTAACGACCTTGTACAACTATTGCCCCAGTCCAATGGCTACTCTTCGTGCAACTTGTATACTGAGTAGCAGTTAATAAGTAATTTTACATATGCAATTTCAGTTTTGTATATTGACAGTAAGTGGTTTCTGATAAGACCCTGAGGCTCTTCAATTTTTTTTTGTTGATATGTGAAAATACTTCGGAAACTCTTATCTTATTTTAGTTTCTAATATACAGTGTGTTTACCTAGAGGGTGAGTGGAAGGGTAGTTTAGAGAGAAGGTTTTCAGATAAAAATCATACCCAAGTGTATGGGATATTTATTTTTCGCTATACATGATACAGTTTTGCTTTTTCAGACAGAACATTCTTTATAGCTGCCTACTAGATGTATTCCTAAAAGTAATGAATTTACCATTTTGAAATTTTGGAGAAAGAATATTGATAATTTCACAGCGCATTGCATTAAATTGGTAACCCTATATATAATGGATTTTTTGGATTGCTATTTTAAAGACACGTTTCAACTATATAACATATCATAGATCACTCGTGTGTACTAGGATCAACTGCGTAATACAAAACTATTAAAAATTTCAATTTTAATTTTGTCAATCTGTTTTCTTCAACTGCTCTGTTGAGTCTTGCACATTCACCGTGCACACCTACAATTGCTTTACCTTTATTCCTTGAAACGGATGTCATTCAGTGCTTGAATAAATTACCGAACAGAAATACATTAGGTCAAGATAATACACCACCGCTCATAATAAAATGGATATTTCAAATTTTAACAAAATATTTTAAAAAGAAGCACTTTTATTCATGTAATAATTTTATAAGCATATATACAATTTAAGAAACAAAGTTGATAAATAACGAAACTGGAATATTGAAGAATTGATTGAGTTCCTGCAGAGACGGTATTTACCCCCTAAAGTATGCAGGAGTTTAATTTATCATTAGATACCGTTACGTGCAGCTCGATATTGTTATTTCTTTGTGGGAGTAAATAATACCTGTGTAAAAATGCCTCGCGAAAAACCGCTTAGTCTTGAAACACGATCAGAAATATTAACGCTACATGAAGAAGGATATTCTGAACGGAATATTTTCGGGCGACTTAATGTAAAAAAATCCACAGTAATTTTAACTGTTCGCCGCTTCGAACAAACTGGTACACTTGCTAGCAAAAATCGTCCAGGACGTCCTCGAGTAACATCCAAGGGCGACGATGAATAAATAGAATTACTTAGTAGGAGAAATAAACGATTGACGCCTCCTGAAATTACGGCGGAATTGAATTGAGCTAGAAACAGGAAGACATCCGTTAACACAGTGAGATGTCGTTTAAAAGATGCAAACCTCCATGGCTGTATTGCTACACGAAAACCGTTGGTAGGTCATGGGAATAAACAATAACGTTTCCAGTGAGCTAACACTTACAAAGACTGGACAATAGAACAATGGGGAAACGTACTATGAATTGATAGGTCCAAATATGAAGTGGTTGGTCAAAACCGCAGTACAGTTTGGCGTTCAAAAGACGAAAAAATGCTTCCCGAGTGCACTACACCAACAATAAAGAAAGGTGATGGTTTCATTCTTGTATGGGATTGTTTTTCATTAAGTGGAACAGGGGACCTTGTGGAAATTTGATGGAAAGATGAGGAAGGAGAATTATCGCGAGATATTAAAAGAAAATGCTCTACCATCCGGATTGCGCCCAATAGGCCGCAATTTTGAGTTGAAGCACGATACTGATCCGAAGTACATGTCATTATTATGCAATACTACCTCGCTGAGGATGAAGGAATATTAAAAATTATGACTTGCCTCCCCAGAGTCCGGATCTTAACCCGATATAGCTTCTGTGGGACGAACTGGACACATGTGGAATAAGTCGTAGATGAATAAATATTTCTCTTATAATTGTTTTGTTTAAAGTTTTGAAGCAAGCGTCAAATTTTGCGTGAAATATGAAGTGTCCATACCATTATGAGTGATAGTGTACATCTAATTCTCTGATACGTGATTGCGCTCCAATTTTTGTCCCTTCATTGCTTTATCTATTCAATTTATCTCTTAGCAATTTTTTTCCGAAATGTTAGAAGATTTCTGCACTTTAAAACAACATATACACGTATATATGTTATAGATATAAGTATAGATAGATGTACGGTTTGTTTTAAACTTTTACATCTTTTATTGGGTATCAACCATCTAAATCAGTTTTGAGATATTTATTGGCGGCATAAAGGCCGCGAAATTTAAAAAATATCTGCTTGAGACTTAATTTTGCATAATAAACCGGCTCTTAATAAAAGGGAAATATTTGAGGAAATATGAAATGTACTAGATTTAAGGAATATACACACTAGAATTCTCAACATCTTATTCTGATTTAAGGAGTATACTTGCAATTTTTGTCTGGCGACATATAAAACAAGAATATCAGTTCGGAAACACATTAACGAAACGCATTCCAGCGGAACTCAAGAAGACCTAATTATACAAAATCTATCATCAGAGGAGGAGGAATTTCAAGAAGATGAAGATCAGGACGAAGATACCAAAAATTCGAAAATCGAATGCAAGATGTCTCCATATATGAAGATAGAGAAAGTACATTATGAGAAAATACATCCGAAATTCTTGGGACCATTGGTTAAAAAACCCATCCGCCACTACTACCACAACGCTTATAAATGGACATTAGACTAGTAAGCAAGTCTGTTCCTAATTTTGATTAACATTTCATTTGGTTTTCCACTTTTCACTGTAGCTATAAAGGAAAATGTTCGGTAGAAAATATCTTTCCTGATATTATTCCAAGCAAGAATTCCTGGAAGGCTTTAGATAAATCAAAAATATGTAACTACTTACCAAAATGGAAGCAATCTATGGATTTCACTAGAATAGAAGTTGAAAGTGTCACTAATCCTACTAACCCAGAGTCTGATTGGGTTAAGTATAAGTTATTTCAATCTAGTATTAACACTGATGGTTCAACCATAATATTCTGCGGAGGTCCTATTACTGCTATGAGTTGGGCGCCAACACCCTACAACCTAGCCACAGAAGATCAAATCTTAGCTATTTGCGTTATATCAGATCCCTATAAACAATACCTTCCTTGTCGTAAATATACGGATAAGGGATTAATTCAGTTTTGGAATTACGGGCCATTACATAACAAAACTGTACCAACTTACGTACCAAAATTAGAATTTTGTATAGCACATACGCACGGTCCCATTTGGTGTATGGAATGGTGTCCTTCTGGATGCTATGACACTAACCAATCGGAGAGTTTACGTAAACTTGGATTGTTGGCAGTAGCTTGCTCAGACTCATGCGTATACATTTACACCATCCTACGACCCGATCAAATATTGTAAGATTAATACAAATACATTACTTTGTATGTAATTTTTATCTCAATCCATTTCTCTGTAGAGGTAAAATATTCGACATCGACCCGACATTTAAGTTAATTACAGAAGACGAGAGTGATATCAATTTAGGCGAGTTACCATGTCATCCAACAAAATTATCTTGGACAAAGGTAAATTATAGAATTTAACTTGTATATTAGAAAAAAATATTGCTTTTATTTCATAGGCATCTGGACATTCATATCTTGCAGTTGGGTTTTCAAATGGCATAATTAGCATTTTCAAAATAAATACCGAAAATGGATTGTTGAAAAGAAAAGTCAAAGATGTCTTCGTTTTGAAACCAATTATAAGTTTTAAAGCTCACAGTGAAGCTATTACAGGTATTTTTTCTTTATATATATATATTATCACTCACAAGCTGAGAAATCGTTATTAAGATTTAATTAGAAATAAAACAAGATATTTTTAATGAGAAAAACATATTTGTTAGAAATTAAACAGTAGACGCTCAATAGTGGGAACAAAATGAAACGCAGTGTTTCCACTAACAATTTGTTCACATTAAAGGGAGTGACTGATTTTATGCTTAAAATAATAAGTATTATTGCATCAATCAATTGTTTACTCATTTATAATGGCACATTTTTTTAATTTTAAAAAGATAATACATTCTAAAAATATTGTGTAATTTTTGTTTGCTTTTTATGTTCAACTTTTTGTGTTACAGCTGTTTCTCTTATTTCTTTTAAGATTTGAATATATTTCAAATTAAGTCCATATTCTTCTCCTCATTGAATTTATGTGTTAAGTGCATTTATTGCATTGTCGGAGTAATTTTATTTTGTGCTTTTTCTTCAGCTTTCTTATTTTTAGTTTAATTTTTTTTGTTTCTTCGTGAAAATTGTCTAATTATATGTCCATTTCCATGCAATTGCGTCTCTCTCATCCGTTTCAATCTAAAAGTAGATGTACATATATACCTATAGGCATGAAAGTTGTGTAAATACATAAACATTAAGAGCTTCTGTCTGACTATCTTTCCATTTTGCTGCAATACTCCAAGTAGTAAATCATCGTCGTCTTGATTACTGACATTCAAAATGTTTCACCAGTATTTAACATTCATTGTTGGATCTAATCAGTTTCATGTATACATTAAATTTGTAACATTTTATTGTCAATTTTTTTAATGTTTCTAATATAATTTTGTAAGTCTGATCACATTCAAATCCTTTGGCTGGCTAAAGAATGCCACATTTGGCGGGAGGTAATTTACCCATCTTTATTTTGTAATTCTTCTATTGAGGGATGTGATGCAGTATTACCAAAATAAGAAGAGCTTTGATTGAGTATCCACTTGATTTATGGAAACGTATAAGCTTGGGAGATTAACGTTTAATAAATTAATTTTACGTTATAAACTTGCCTCAGAAACAAAAGAATTGTGGAACCAATCCTTAAAAATCGACTTCGTTATTCAAGCTGATTTGCAGTAGTCGTAGAGAAAGGGAAAGAGAAAAATATTTGAAAGCTCTAGGACTTTTCGTCTTCTCAATAACCAATGGCTTGACTTTATGAGTTCCATTGGCATTAATACATGCCAAAAATCGTAGTTGTTGTTTCTCATGTATTCCACCTGAAACAGTATTCTCTTCAGGTGAAACGAATGTTTTCTCTGGTCTCCAATATAGAGCTGATTTTATGAACCAATTAGTTTTGACTGCGATGATAATTTTTCACCAGCAATTGTGAAATATCGAATTCCGAATCTTTTTTAAAATCTTTGCAACCAATCATCACTAGTAGTAAATTCTTCACCAGAATTCTTTTTACATTTCCGAATTCAATACTTTTTCCGTTTTTCTTTGATCATATCACCATTGACCATAATGTTTCGATTTCTTTAATTTGAGAACCATTTGTACATTTTCTTTTCCATTTCAGGATGTTTAGATCCCTTTAAAGTTCTTCTTTGTCCCGGTCCTGCATAAGTATAAGCCACCGCACGTAATATTCATTCTTCTCTAGTTTTATTTTACAAATCGTGAATTTAGCAATGTTATACCTTTTGATACATTTCTTACATTTGCACCGTTTGTTAAGGCATCAAGCTCTACTGCGTAAATAACGCGTATCATATAACCCGGTAAGATAAAGCAACATCAAGACATACGGTGAGTACCGATCGATCTAAGGAATTTCCGCCGCGCGAACTACATGTATTGGCGTTAGCGAATGCGAATCGGTTCACGTTATACCTAGGCATCATACGCAGCAATTGGAGGAAAAGTTTTGGTTACACATCTGCACGACTATATAACTCGCTTTAGACGTGGTGTCTATAGTAATTTGATGAATGAGCAACTCTTCTAGAGATAAATATTTGCAGTATTGCAGTATGATTCATGATTTGGTTGTGAACAATTTATTTTCTTTATTTCTTCTTTAATCTTGGATCATCATTAATAACTGGAAACCTACTGGTCTACTGAAGGTGAAAAAATAACTTATGCTTGTTTTTGTATTTACCATTTTATTTGCCAATAAATTATTACTATTACACGCCATTTTATATTTCTTGATAGATGTATTTATTTTGTCATCTATTGGAATTTGATTTATTGTTTCAAGTTGCAAACTTAAATTTAAGTTGTTGAAGCGACTAAAAATATCAGATAAATCCGCAAGGATGTGAATGTGCGACATAAATGTGTTACTTCATCTTATTTCGACTTCGCATTTGCATTGTGTACCACTATTTTGCGTACCCCCATGGGAAGCTTTGTAACTCTGTACTAATGATGCTACGCGCACCACTGTTTGGGAACCCCCGATATGGAGTTTTCTACTTGAAATGCTCGGAGATAGACAACAATTCTAATTTTAAATAGTATTCGACGTCAATTTTACTTAATTCTCATGTTATATAGCAGAATATGTTTCTTTGGATTTAGCTCTGGTTTTACATCATTTGGAAGATGGAAAACGGTGGTTAATATCAGGCTCGGTAGACAAAGAATCTAAACTGTGGGATTTGAAAGACGTCTCAGAGCCAGTCAATAACCTAAAGAAGTACATTGTAACCGACGCTGTTTGGAATATGCATTGGCATTCGGCTGTATTCTCCTACAACCATCACGTACAAATAAGTATATGCGAAAATGATTAAGAAATTGAATACCATATTATATGACATAAAATTGTAGGCGCTGTGGCAACGTCTTTAATTCCAGCTCGTAATTATAATGGAGCCGCTTCCCCATTTGTACCATCTAACAGTGCTACTACATCTATATCTTCTAGCGACTGGGGTAACCTTTTCGTACAAGTAAATGAAACTGGAGAAGTACTTTGCAGCTTCCCCGATCAGTTACTGTACGCGTTCGAGAATGAAAGACGCATAGGATTAAGAAAATCTCGCCTGGTAAGTGAGAAGATTTACAATTCGAATTTTATATATTTCTTTTGTTTACTTATTGTTAGATTGCTTCGTATACTGGGTGTATACCTAAGAACTTGACAGCAGAGGAGAGAGAGGAAAGGGAAAATACTAAACTCGATATCATGAAGCATATGTATTCTTCTAAAAAAGTAATTGGTGATGAACCTTTAACCTACGAAGAAGCTGCTAATACATACGGGCTTGTTCTGTGCGATGTAAAAACGGTAAGATCTTATTTAAATGATCTTTGCAACTGTCAGACATCACCAAGCAGGAATATGTGGAAAATGTTTTTTAACGATTCATCTTTGGAAATGTTTAATAATCACGATTTTGCAGAAGTAATAATTCTCGGTTAATACTCTTAAGATTATCTTTATAGAACGTCAAAGGTAATTTTTCTCCTTATAAAATAATTTCGGGAAAACATACGTTTTAGGCATGGTTTTTGACAATTTTTCAGTTGCACCGAATAAATAATAAATAATAATAAAAAGGGTGGTTTACCAAAACGTACTAGCAAAATGTGCTATATTATGATCTAATATAAAAAAACAGACGTTAAAGAATCCTGTCGAGACACCTTTGAAAATATAAAACGCATCAATAGACTGTGTCACCCAGTTTTTGAAGTATTGCTCTTATGGAGATAGCACTAAACGTTGCCGAATTTCTATACAATGGTTATTCAAATGCAGTAGACGCTCGATTATGCGTTACATTACTGAAAGTTTATATTAACGAGCTTTATTTTATTTATAAAGAAAATGTATAAAAGAAAATATGTATGTTTATTGAAAAATAAATTATGAACAATGAATAACATAATACATATAATATTAAAAAATAAAAAATAAATTTTACATTATTTTGAAAAATAATGTCCTATCTCTGTTTGCGTAAATTTACGCTTGGTATTTTCTAATGCTATTGCCCGTAGTTTACGGAGCACTGAAATATCGGAATGTAATACGTCTTTTTCTTCAGCCCAATCTAACGCTTGATTAAAAATCCCTACAGCTTGCGCGTCACTCACTGTATTTTTTATTTCAATCAAATTCACTCACCTTATCTTCCTCTTCATGTGCATCATCCATTTTTTATCGTCATTCCATAAACTAACATTGGTAATTGCAAACAATATCGGAATTTATTCCTTTTAATAATTTGAGAACGTCCGATGATGCATTGTCAATAACTTCAGCGTCAAATAGTAACTGTTTTCTAATGGTTAGCGGCACACTGTCTTCATCGTCATAGTTGTCACTGGAGTAAAGCAAATTTTTCCAACACTTTCTTATTGTTTGCTGATTAAGGGCATTTCACGCCATATCTAAATTTAAAATTGCTTCATGTGAAGTTACTTGCTTTAAGGATTCAGAAATGTTTTAGGATTTTTTGATAATGAGATGAAAGTAGAAAAATTGAGCTATCGTTGCTTCTTAATTGTTCCTCTGAAGGATGACTTAGTGCGTTATCCAAGATTAACACCGCCCATATTAGAAGATTTTGCTTTCTTAAGAAATGTTTCACCTACAAATTGAATATGTATCATTAAATTATATTACTTATTATTACAGTTTTATTGCCATACCTGGAGATAAAATGTTTCTGGAACCTTTCCAGATACATGCCTTTGGTCATCCACACGAATTTTAAATAGTTATAATCAACGGGACTCTTAAAATTTCTAAATGAACATGGCTTTTTTGCCTTTCCTATTACTAGCGGCCTTACTTTGTATGTACCACTTGCATTAGTGCGCGCTAGAAAAATTATGCGTTGTCTTTCCGCCTTTCTGGCCGGAGCAGATTTTTCATGTGATGCAACATAGGTTTTCGTAGGTAATAATTTCCAATGAAGACTGGTTTCATCTGCATTGTATATTTGCTCCTCGTTTAAATGTAGGTCTTTGATTTTGTTCATTAACTTTTCCTTAAGTGGTTGCACTAGTTGTGATGGTGCCGATAATTTTTCACCAGATATCGACAGCAGTCAAATTCCATACCTTTTTTTAAATCTTTTTAGCTAGCCATCACTGGGTACAAAATTTTCGGTCTCTTTTAGGTTTTCATTTAATAATTTTGCTCTCTCTTTAATTAGTCCACCGCTAATTGAAACATCATTATCCCTTTGTTTGGAAAACCATTCATACAGATGATTTTCCATTCTAGGTGCTTGGGCATTTTTTAAAATTCTGCGATTTCCCGGGCCTCTGTATGCATCTGTATATGAAAACGTTTACGTAAACATTCTTAATATTTTTTTGCCAATTGAGTCACCCTCGCACCTTTTTTAATCTCGTCGATGATTTTCACTTTGTCACTTAATTTTAAAAATGTTCTTTTATTGGACGTGGATGCCGTGTCTATTCTGGCGTGGTTTTAGCTGCACTTTACTTTATTTCACGAAAGGAAAAAGAGCGAATGCTTACAGGAATCTCATACATGAATCGGGGAACAACCGCCGCCGGCGCTGAAAACGTTTAAGTAAACATTCTTTTGATCGATTCAATTACGCACGTAAATCGGGAAATAACCGGTACCCTAAACTGTTTACATTATCGAATTGTATGTGGTGCAAGCTTGTTTACATTACCGGGCGTTCCATTTGATCCCAATTTTCTGTTTACATGGCCGCGACGTTTCCACTACCGAGTATTTACATGAGCGAGCGTTTACTATAATAAGTTGATATTAGGTATGATTATTACATAATTTTGACAAATTTTATTAGAAAAAATATTAGTGTATGTTATTGGTAGTTGTGATGAACTCATTTTGCATAAATTACGTTGAAATAAAATGTACGAGAAACAAATAGAAAGAACGAAAATACATCACTTTTAAATTTCTATAATACATAATCTGAAATATAATTTTAATCTGCGTATCTGAGTGGCATGATAAATGTCAAAATCATAAAACAAAAATTTTTAATTGGATAATATATGTTTCTTTGCAACAAACAAGTAAGATTTTATAAGAATTGTTGAAAGTTCCTTGTTCGAGATATTTCTCACATCTTCCAATAGAGGAAAAAGCGTTTTGTAGGGTCATATCGTCAATTTTGTAAATTCTTTCAGCAATTCTGATTTGAAGGTTATCAAGATCGGGTATCCGTATCAGATAAATTCAGTTCTTTAAGAAAGGCCATAAGAGAAATCAGGGGGTAATACCACAAGATCTTGGTGCATATTCATGTTCGCTGTTTAAACTTATCAATCGGTTCTAATGCCATTGTCCTTTCGTCCGTTCTACCACGTCCATCTTATGTCCATTTCGAAAATAAGATTCAACCATGAACGATTTGTGTTGTGCACTAAAAAGTCAATTTTAAATTACAATACAATTATAAGAAGTTCCTGTCAACTATCTAAATCTGTAAACTCTGTAACAACTAATGCAACTGAAAAGTTACCACAATTTTTTTACTGGGATGGGCTACTGTAGGTAAAATTTATTTCTAAGCTTTTTATGTGTGATCTAAAATTTAAAATGTGATAAAAGCGATAAATAAATAATTTTAGGTACAAAGCGCGCCAAATTACTTGACAAATTACTGAAAACCATAATCAAATCATAAATTCATTTTTTGCATCATACATTTTCAGATAAATGCTATAAAGTGGTTTGAACAAATTGAAGGTTAAAACGTTAAAACGAATCAGAATAACCTCCCTCATCGCACAATAAGGACGTCTCCAAGACAGTATTATGAATCGTAATCTAAGTGTTGCATTTGATTCTATATAGCCTTTGTTAACGTATGTATACAGTTGCAGTAAGATGTGGTTCAGGTCCACACGATTTCCTGTATGGGTACAGTTGTATATTACACATGCATTGTTATTGACACTTAATCTGATCAGAGAAAAATACATAATTTTTAAATAACGAATAAATGTGTAAATAATTGAACTACTAACTGACAGACAATATGTTTGAATTACAATTTCTTCTTGTTTCTTCTAATAAACCTAACAGAATATTAACTGTAACAAAATGCCAAATTTCAGTTACTGCACAAAAGATGAATAAAAAATCATCTAAAACAAAAGTTTACAGACTTTGTTAATTCTTCTATTTTAACTTGCAGGACAGGTACACGAGTAATCCGAGTCAGGAATTCCGGAAATTAGTGAGCACCGTGCCATTTCACAGTGTTGCCAAACCGGACATGTACCCCCTCCAGTCCATAAATAAGGTTGTCCTCAATCCGAACAAACACTCTTTTCTATTTTACGCTTGCGGTTACCAGGTTGGTCTGGTACGGACCTTTATGCTACGATATATTAGCAATCGTTAAATAGTGTTCGCGCCGATCCTGTACGAATCCCTAATGAAAATGTGATCTTATTTGTTTTGTAAATTATATAAATAAATAGTTCGTTATGCTAGACTTCATAAGCAAATAATATTAAGACGTAATTTCAGTAAATATTCAGTTTTCGATATAGTTATAGCTGTATAACTAGTATATTACTTTTTTTATTTATGTATATACATGTATGTTATATATATGAATTTGTATATAGTTGAAGTTATGATGCCATAAATAAATGTATGTCGCTTTTTTTAAAATTAAGTGTAAGTGTTACAGATCTAAGCGTAAGTTTTATAAACACATATACACTAACGGAAAAATAATATCTGGAATTCTATCAATATATCACACTGCCACAATTTGTGATATTTGGTATACTTTATTTTTACTGTTATATCAGCTTTTACATACCATTTTGTCGAAATTATCTATTTTAATAATTTAGTATTTATTTATTTATTTGCATCTTAGTGTTTCATTCTTAAGTTGTGTTTTCTAATCGGCTTGTTCGTGTTGTTTATTTTAAATTCAATTGACTTTTATTTGCGGAAGCATTTGAAAGACTTATTTAGCGACAAATTCACAATGCCTTGAAATAGCAGTATGGGTGCTACTGTATGGTACGATAATGGAATGGGTAGAATGCGGTACTGTTAAATGCGTTTCGTGGTTTGGATGGGCATTGACGAGAGAGAGAGAGAGAGAGTCAAGAAGAGTGAGTCAACGAGGCTGTTGTATTGATAATTCGACAAATACTCTTCAATGCGTAGCTAACTCATATATATATATATATATATATATATATATATATATATATATATATATATATATATATTTGTGATCACGTAGGGTGAGAAACTCAGCTGTTCACGGACAGTGTAAATAAATTTACCGGACAATTCGCAGACCTGGAATACGATGGTGTTAAAGTAGTTTGTTTAGTATGTAGTACACTGTTCGTCTATCGAAATAAAAGGGAATACGTAGACCAGAGATAGGCAAGATAGCGGAAGTTACTGTTTTCAACGTGACCAGATTGACTAGTGTTTTTTCGACTCTCAGGTAAACCGATAGGCAACGTGAATCCGTTCTCATGACATGAGTGTATCCAGTGGCTATAAAAATGTAGTCATTCTATCTTGCCCATTTCTCTCTCTTTAGACACGTAAGCAGTCAAAATCATAAATGTAAATAATGTTGGTTAATACAGTGGAAAAAGAACAAAACAGTTCTGATTACTTATTCACCTATGTGTGAAAAAAAAAACAGCACAGTATTAAAACTGCTTTAAAAAATATAACAACCATGGTTAATCTGTGATAAGACTACAGAGTATAAAAGAATCTATTCTCGATATACTATATACCCTGGAATTTTTACAATATTCATTTCCATTTTTATTAGCTAATAAAAGATGTGATGCGAAGTACGCTAGAAAAATTTCAATTGATACCAAGCAAGTGACGTATGTTACTGATGCCGGCTTATCAATTTATGGTGTGGGACATTATTTTAAATAATATTCTAATCTACTACGTTTACCTGTCTCATTACATCCGGTCGCAGAAACTATTCACAAAAATTACTTAAATGTAGACACAGTTTAACAGCAAATAATGCAAAAGTTTTTCTCAAATCTCTTAAACTTATATAAGAAATCACAAGCACTGTCGTGCCATTCGAGAACGTGATTATAAGCGGTTTTTTATAACACATCTAAAAGAATGTCTAGAAAATAACAGCAAGATAAGAAAACGCTGTAAATACAGCTTTCTCATGGTATTAGTGAAATCAATTCACGGTTTTTTATTATTCAAAAAATGTTTCACAAATTAAAGTCCTTAGCATGATAGTGCAACCTTATAGACCAGTCATACCAAAATTACCAAATATTTCATTGGCATTAGTGAAACAAAGTAAGATAGTGAACAAACAGTGTTATGTTCTTTAAATGACGAGAAATATGTTCCTGTTTAGAAATGCATCTTAGTGTTTTAAGCAAAAGTTCAGATTTCGCCAGATTAAAATAACTACAGTAATAGTTCTTCTACATATCCATTAACTCAGTTCAAAAGCCATTTTAATGGCATAAGTATTACGCCCGACACTGAACGGTCGTTTTCTTCGAACAAAGATACTTATATTGACACGTATGTACACTGTTAATTTTTAAATGCGAAGCCAATGCGCAGCCAATTTAACAAGCAGTCAATAGTAATGATGCGTAATCTTGAATTTTTTTCACTGTTTTTCAATTTTTATTTCGTGATGAAGTGTTATTTGTTGTTTTTTTTTACTTACAATAAAATATATGTAATAAAAGCGTTGAATACAATTACAACAAACGGTTACTTTTACATTTGAAATAATAAGAAAAACGGGCAATGATGACAGTGCGTGTGACTGAAAGAGACAATCACATGAAAGAGGAGCTAGCTGTAGATTCTAAATTTTTTGTCACCTTGAGCAAACTAATGCGTCCGTAAATAGGTAATTGAAGAAGCGGAATCGTTAGTGTCTAAGAAGTGGACGCTGGTCAAACACAGAATATAAAATACTACACAGAAATCTTGAAAATATTTTACATTCATTTGAGGGAATTTATTACTTATCTAAAATT